>OY992878.1:150170015-150202515 GCA_963921405.1 Cepaea hortensis | reverse complement strand
TGGTTCAGGTAGTTACTTTTGTTTACTTCTAGCTGTCTGCATTGTTTGTACATCCCATGTGCCCAGCCTAACAGTTGCCATCATGATGAAAATGTGTACTGGTGGCGTGTCTATTATTGTCTGGCGCTCTTCCACAACTGCGTTATGAGTCCCCTCGGTGGCGTGTTTGGAGAGAGAGAGAGAGAGAGAGAGAGAGAGAGACAGCGAGAGAGAGAGAGCGGGAGAGAGAGCGAGACAGAGCGAGAGAGAGAGCGAGAGAGAGAGAGCGAGCAAGAGAGAGCAAGAGAGAGAGGGAGAGAGAGCAAAAGAGACAGCGCGAGAGAGAGAGCGAGAGAGAGAGTGAGAGAGAGCGAGCGAGGGAGAGAGAGCGAGAGAGAGCAAGCGAGAGGGAGCGAGAGAGAGACACCGAGAGAGAAAGCGAGAGAGAGCGAGAGAGAGCACGAGAGAGAGAGAGCAAGAGAGAGCACAAGAAAGAGAGAGGAAGAACGAGAGAGAGAGAGAGAGAGCGCGCGCGAGAAAGAAGTATGTTCATGCTATACCTACAACTGGAGGGAAGATAGTGGCTATCTGTAATGACACTACCATGTATTCATGTGTGCTGTGCTTATCTCTTAGTTAAGCACGTGCCGACTTTAATGGTTCAAAATGTCTCCACATTTGGCAAGGAATTCTTAGAGTGACTCGAACGAACGAACTTTATTTTCAAATGATCACAAATTGGGCACTTTCAACCATTCATTATTTGCACATCAATTATATATTTTGCTTGTTACATTCAAACAGTAAAAAAAAACTCCCTATTGTCAAACCTATTATGTGAAAATAAACAATGCATATTACCTTGTTATGTGACAATCAAGCAAAAACGCACACATGCACGCACGCACGCACACACACACACACACACACACACACACACACACGCACACACACACACACGCACACACACTCACACTGACATTTGTATAAACACATAACTACATAAACAAATTCATAAACATAACCATCATTTACACACACTCGCACAGTGGTACGCCCACTAAGTAACAAATACACACTTCCCCGCAAAAACATACACCAACTCATAATTACACACTAAAAACATTTACTCTACATACATTCTCGCTTTCTCTCGGTTCGTCTCTCTCTCTCTCTCTCTCTCTCTCTCTCTCTCTCTCTCTCTCTCTCTCTCTCTCTCTCTCTCTCTCTCCCTCCCTAGTCTCGCTCTCTCCTAGTCTCTTTCTCTCGCTTTCGCTCTCTCGCTTTCGCTCTCTCTCTCTCTCTCTCTCTCTCTCTCTCTCTCTCTCTCTCTCTCTCTCTCTCTCTCTCTCTCTGCCTGCGAGCCTTTCTCATAACATGGTAATATGTATATTTACATTCACAAAATTCATTTGACAATGTTTTGATTTCCTATGTGAATGTAACATGCACAAAAGATAACTAATGTTCGAATGAGATGAGTGGTTGGAGGGACTGAATGTACGGAGTGCCCAATCTGTGACCCTTTGAAAATAAAGTTCGCTCGTTCGTTCATTCTCTTTCTCTCTCTGTGTGTCTCTGTCTGTCTCTCTCTCTCTCTCTCTCTCTCTCTCTCTCTCTCTCTTTCTCTCTCTCTGTCTCTCTTTCTCTCTCTCTCTTTCCCTCCCTCCATCTCTGACTGAGTAATGGAGACTACCAGACTGAGTTAAAACTATGGCCCTCATTCTATTCCATTATTTCTGTAAATCATTTCTGGTAATCGTGATGGAATTGTCAGTGATAAATCTGTCTGATGCATAGAGCTTCGTATATTGTAAACCACCAAAACCCGAAATTGACTCCAAGAATGGTCTTGTTAAAGTACGGGTTTGAGCACATACAAAAAGAGTTAAACTTCGAGATGCATACAGTCAGCATTGGTTTAACCCTTGCCAGTTCCACTCAGTCTACTATCGGCTTTAGGATTTGGTGATAGAGGCTGATAGCTGAACAATTAATGCATTCATGCAGAGACTGGCCTCTTCTTTCCCACACCTATGATAACGTTGCTACCTAAATACGATGTATAACTTAGTCTCTAGAAATCAGGCTTCATCAAGGGAGATCGGGTTATCATTTGATTGGTTTTATTTTCATTATTGTGGTCAGTTCGACTAAAATGTTGACTTCTCGTGCTTGACTTGGGGACGTAAATTAATATTACTTCTGAAGTAGAAGTGGGTTCGCCTGATGGCGAGGGACACTGGTAACTGAGAAAGCTACACCACACACAAAAATCAGTCCAGTGCACTAGAAGAAGTATGGACTACGCTCGAGTGCAAAGCGAGGGAGGGGAAAAATTCTTTCCACTTGGAGTTTTAAGACACAGTTGTTATGACCTTTGACCTACTGCACCTGAACCCATAAAATGGCATTCCCTAACGGCAGCATCGTCCTTGGGATTATCTTGGCGCTCTGTGGAGTTTCGACGGAGTCGCTACACCTGTCTGAGAGTCCATTCAACGCCCACCTGTGTATCAACTTACACAGCAATCCAGTAGAGTGAGAAGCTTGGGATAACAAACTGTGAACAGGAAACACTTCAAGAAACACAGTGCTAACTAAGCAGTGGGGATTAGCGTTGTTAGCCATTGCTTCTTCTTTTTGTTGTCTCGGGCCAAGAACAGTAATTAGCAATCAAGACTCGCTAATCACCCTTGTATTTGATATTTTAAATGATTAACTTTTATGGGATGATAAATCGTCTTATTCGAACATCCCGTAACTGCCACGGCTTATCAGTCAAAATATAGTTGTAATATACATACTCTAGTTTTCCCCATGCCTGACTCCCTGGCGTAGCGGTTAAGGACGTTGTTCGTAATACCGTATACTCTCGTACGAAACACAGCTGCGCGAGATTCGGTTTATTACTTACGGGGGTATGTGAGCCGGTCGTTCAGAAAGCAATGGCATACTACTGAACGTAAACCTTGCCAAGACATCAACAGCAGCTGAAAATGCTGGTGTTGACTGCAATGTCCTGTAAAGGATATGCACACACAAAACAGTTTCCCCCATGCAACCCCCTGTAATTGAGTATATAATACAACATGACTGCAACTGTATAAAAAAACTTTCAAGTTATGACTGTGACACGCACCCTACTTCCCATTTTTTGTCTTTCATTTGTGTTTTGTCCAAACCTACTTTTTGTTTCGCACTGCATCTGTTAAAGTCGTCGGTGATAAGTATTTGTTGCCTAGTTGTTTACACTTTCAATCAATCAGCTGCCATCTCCATAATAAAGGTTGGCTGCAAGGGATCTCCAACACTGTCTGTCTCTCGCCTTGATTGTATGAGTACATTCTGTAAGATTGCTGTTTGTCCCTCTCTTGATGTTATCTTCACTCTTTTATCGTTGTCTACCTCTTGTTCGCTGGCCTTCAAACGTGCACTCCTGTATGGCTTTTATGAGTTTTATGTCTTTTAATATGGCCGAAATATTTCACTTCCCTCATTTTTTTTTTATTGCACTCTTAACCTTACTTACCGGCTCTGTGGCTCAGGTGTTACGGACGCGATTCGTAATCTTACATGCCGCACTCAAAACACAGCTGCGGGCGATTTGGCAGTTGATTAGACATGATTGGCGTTGGTTTTCATACATTGGTATGAGTGCCAGTCGTTCAGAAAGCAATGGCAAACTACTCAACATAAAACTTGCCCAGGAACTACAAACAGCCAGATAGTGCTGGAGTTAACTGCTATGTCTTGTAAAGCAGCTAACTTTTAACTAACGTTACTTTTCAGATGAAGTTTTTCTAGAACCTCTGTAACTGATTGTTTTTGTTTCCATGAAATACGACGTATTCTTTCGTATAAACACATCTCCAGAGCCTGGAGCATGTGATCTGCTTCTATTCGACTTCCTAATTGTTTGTTCATTTTCCAGTCTTCCACGCTATATGTTTAAGCTTTAAACATACACTGTTTATCTATGTCATCTTCCTCTTCTTCTTTCGTTTGTTTCACATTGAACAGCTATAGTTTGAGTTGAGTTGAGCTGAGTTGAGCTGAGTTGAGCTAAGAACCGTCATCACTGCTCTCAGGACATTCCCATACGTGCCCCATCCCCTTGTTCAACATCCAGCGAAGAGTTACACTACTAATCGTTCCCACCGCTATCTCATTGAAAAATTATCCTAGTCTTCCCTCTCAGTCGTGAGATTTCCAGAACCCTTGCCGATTTCCCACAATCTCGTTCTTTCCCTATACGGGTTTTGAATGTGTTCACCTGGTCCCATAGGTGCACGACCACCTCTCCCTTGTCCATAGGTAATCTACCATTAAGAGGTGCATTTCCTGCCAGTCTATCAGCATGTTCATTCCACCTCACTCCCGCATGGCCATGGTAAAAAATCCATACAATTCTCACAATATGCGACCTCTGTAGCGAGGTTAGCCATTCCACACGAAACATTCTTTTCTCCACCTTACAAAGCATACTCCCGCTAGTCTGTAATGAATACAATGTGCGTTGCAGTGGTCTCCTCTAACCAACGGTATGCCGCTGTTACTGCTTCCATCTCCATTCTCATGCTGGATGTCGTAGGCTCATATGCCAGACTCTCCTATATCTACAGTGACTCACCTATATCTACAGTGTTGTCTATTGTATAAACTTCACTGTCTTTGTTAGTTCATTTATACGTCCATACAGTTTATCTCCCAGTTTTGTTTCTCATGGCAAGTTTTACCTGGGCATGTCGTATTCGTGACAGTCTTGGCCCATGTGATCTGCTCTTGTTACGCCAATCCAAATGTGCGTATGGTTTATTTGCCAATGTTAAACTGTAAATACAGTTCTTTGCCTGTATCTGCCTCTCTTTACCTAGTATGTTCGCACATAAACTTTATATCTTTTTGACCTCGTCTGTTACTATTACGCATTAATTTAATTTGGCATTTCCTTATAATGTTGATGAGATATCTAGGAACAAGCAATAGCAAACTATTGAACTAAACTTGCGCAGTAAACCACAAACAGCAAAACATGCCGTGGCGTTCTTTAAAGGACATGCAACTAATGTTTTTTTTTTTAATAGTAACGTCGATAACTTTCCATACCTATGAGTTCTCTGTCCACGATATTCTCAACATAATCATCATCATCAAGTGCCATGCCGGCTGGCGTAGGCGTTCATGGCTCTCCACAGATCTCGGTCTTTGGTTTTCTGGATCAACTCTGCTGCTGATATTCCTCCATGCCACCGTCTCAATCCATCCAGCATCACTTCTCTTGGTCTACCTCTGCCGTTCTTCCCCTCGATCTTTCCAGTTGTTACGATGTTCTCCAATGCCTCTCTTCTCATCACATGACCGAAGAAAGCTGTTTGTCTCTGTCTTATTGTTGTATATAATGTTCTAGTTTCATTAGCCTGTTTCAAGCAGTCGTCGTTAGTTACTCTGGCAGTCCAAGGAATTCGCAACATTCGTCTCAGGAACCACATCTCTGTTCCTTCTAATTTCTTCTTAATTTGTTCATTTACATTCCAAGATTCACTGCCATACAGCAAAACTGGTTCCACATAGCATTTCAGCACTCTCTTTCTTACATTCAGTGATAGTGACTTATTGCATAAGATACTCTTCATTTTCTGAAATGCGGCTTTTGCCTGCCCTATTCTGCTCCTAATCTCTGTTGTACATCTTCCATCTGATGTTATAAATGCCCCTAGGTATCTAAAATTATCAACTTGGTTAAGGATTTTCCCTTCTATTTCTATGTCACATTTTGGTGTCACCATTTTCTTTGATATTACCATTGTTACTGTTTTCTTGATATTCAAGGAGAGTCCTTTCCTTGCACTCTCTGTTACTACAACGTCTAATAATTGTTGTAGGTCTGTTGAATTATCCTCCACCAATACTGTGTCATCTGCATAGCGTATATTATTTATATTATAACCTCCAACTAGTATTCCTGGCATCTCTTTGATCTCTCTCATTATTACTTCGCTATACAGGGAGAAAAGATCTGGTGACAAGACACACCCTTGTCGTACTCCTAGCTTTATCTGTTCGTAACTACCCTCTTTATTTCCCATTTTAATTGCTGCTACTTGGTTCCAGTAAACATTCTTTATTATTCTTAAATCTTTTCCATCAATGTTGATATCTTCCAACATTTTAATCAGTTCATCATGTTTTACTTTATCAAATGCCTTAGTATAATCTATGAAGCACAAATATATGTCTCTCTGTTTCTCTATTGACCTTTCTATTAGTGTCCGTAATGTATAAATTGCATTGTTTGTGTCCTTTCCTTCCACAAATCCATACTGTTCTTCACTAATTTCCATTTTTATTTTATTTTTGTTTCTTCTCATTATGATTCTGAGTAGAAGCTTAGTGATATGGTTTATAAGGTTAATTGTACGAAAATCTTCACAATCAATTGCTCCTGGTTTTTTGGTATAGCTATAAATACAGATTTCAGCTTATTACTGGGTAAATATCCACTGCTGTAAATATCATTCAACATTTTGGTTAATATATCTACTCCAAATTCTCCCAATACTTCTAATTCTTCTATCGTGATTTCATCTGGCCCAGCTGTTTTTCCTTTCTTCATACGTTTCATAGCGTCAGCGACTTCTTCTTTCAGAATAGGTGGACCTTCTAAGTTACTATCTTCTGTTAATTCTTCCCTTTCTCCTACATATAATTTTCTTATATACTCATTCCAGCTCTTCATTATAGCATCTTCCTCTAATATTATCTTTCCTGTTTTTGATTTCAAACACCCCGTATTTATTCTTATTTTTCTTCCTGTAAGCTCACTGATTTGTCTGTGCATATTTTTTTGTATCTTTAATGGAATTTAATTCAATGTTTTTGCATTGCTCGTTTAACCAACTTTCTTTAGCCTTCCCACATTTATCTTTTATTTCTTTATTTATCTTAGCGTATTGTTGTTTGTCATTTTTACTCTGTTTTCTTTTGTCCATCAATTTTAAGATATCTTCATTCATCCATTTTTTCTTAGCTATTTTGCCTCTCTCCGGTAATACTTCTTTGCTAGTTTGATGAATGGAGTCCCTTAACATTTCCCATTGTTCATCTATACTCTGTATATTAGTTATTGCATTGTACCTATTTTTCACAGTCACTCTGTATTGTTCTTGCATTTCTTTATCTATTTTCTGAACCTCTTTATTAAGTCTCATGTTCTTAACCATTTTTTCCCTATCTTTAATATACTTTTATTTGTCCACATAGTGGTACATGATCACTATTACAGTCAGCACCAGGCATTGTCTTTACATTAATTAAAGCATTTCTAAATCTTTTATTAATTAGTATGTAGTCAATTTGGTTGCGTATTTTCTTATCAGGGCTTATCCATGTGTACAGTCGTCTTTTATGGTGCTTAAACCATGTGTTTCCAATTATCATATCATTGATATTTGCCCATTCTATTAGCTTTTCCCCTCTTTCATTTCTTGTACCTAAACCATAATTCCCCACTACATCCTCCATTTGTCCCTTTCCTATTTTTGCATTAAAATCACTAAGTATTATCTTTATTTCTTGTGATCCAATTTGAGCCATCGCCATTTCTATTTTGTCGTAAAAGTGTTGTATTTCTTCCTCACTACTGTTTGCTGTTGGTGCATATACTTGTATAATATTTATGTCTTTTGGTTTGCCTTTGATTTTTACCATAATAACTCTATCTGAAATACACCAGTATCCATTAATTGACTTGGCTGTTTTTTCGTCTAATATTATTCCTACACCTTTTTCATGTGTATCCCCTCCAGAATAAATTATTGTGTGATTGTCAGCTATAATTTTGCCCGATCCCTTCCATCTCATCTCACTAACGCCTAATATATTCATTTTCATGCTATCCATCTCTCTTAGAACATTGGTCAACTTTCCTTGCTCATTTAATGTCCTAACATTCCATGTTCCTACTCTAAATTTATTTATTTTAGTTAAGATTTTGCCATCAGTAGCTGGATGACGGTCTGGTGTCACCTGTGGCTCATGACTGTCCCTACCGGACGAGGATGCCCTAAGACAGCCATTAACGTCCTTCGCTAACTTTGATATATGTTTTGCCATGAAGTCTTGGGAAGATAATGTGGTGGTTTCCCCTTGCCTTCCACATTCACATGGTGGTCTTTTTACCTCTGCATTTGACAGCCATTTCCGACTGTAAGGACAAGTGAGTGCCCTGCTCTGCTCAGCTGCAGAGTTGTCCACTTATTCCGGTGGATACTCGGTCCCCAGAGCTGTGTTAGCCACACCGTAGTGTGTTTCCATCCTCTACCGCGGGGAGGTGCAGTTGGGATATTCCCTTCATAAAATTGTCGTCTATGACCAAAACTCTCCAGTACTTTTAGAGGACCAGTGTATCTTGTTATATATGTATATATATATTATATATATGTTGTATGTTTCTCAACATACTTCTCAAAAATGACATTTCCACTGCAAGTCTTTTTAGCCATTGTCCAGCCATCGCATTCATTTAGCATGACACATAACTAACATACACTGTTTTCATCACGGCCATACCACTAATGCTCATGCCGCCTTGCGCTGGTTTTCAAACAACGGCATGAGTTACCGTGGTTCAGAACAGCAGTGGTAAACTACTGAACGTAAACTTGCCAAAAGATCACAAACAGCCAAAAAATACTAGGATTGACTACGACATCCTATAAAGGATATGAAACTAACTTTTTATGGTACCAGGAGTTGTTTATTTCCCCAGTCTCAAGGATAAAGTTGAATGTTGCCAGTGTCTCTGTACACGTCTTAAGGATAAAGTTAAATGTTGGAATGGTCTCTGTACACGCCTTAAGGATAAGTTAAATATTTCAAGGGTCTCTGTACACGCCTTAAGGATAAAGTTAAATGTTGCAAGGGTCTCTGTACACGCCTTAAGGATAAAGTTAAATGTTGCAAGGGTCTCTGTACACGCCTTAAGGATAAAGTTAAATGTTGCAAGGGTCTCTGTTCACGCCTTAAGGATAAAGTTAAATGTCGCCAGAGTCTCTGTACACGCCTTAAGGATAAAGTTAAATATTGCAAAGGTCTCTGCACACGCCTTAAGGTTAAAGTTAAATGTTGCAAGGGTCTCTGTAACGCCTTAAGGATACAGTTAAATATTTCAAGGGTCTCTGTACACGCCTTAACCTCATTGGGCATATGGTGTTAGTCCCATATTTCTATAGACCAACCGACACTCAGTGGCTGATGTGGTCAGTAACACGTCATCCGACTTGACGTCCCAGAATATTTCTTGGATACCAATTTTAGATTGGATCGACCTGAGAGCCCAGGTTAATTTAAAAAATCACCTTCAATGCGGATTCGACCCTATGACGAGAAACTTATATCACAACATGCTTCAGTATTTTGGCTCGTGTGAACATCCCTCGCGATCCTTTTGGGGCACAACCTCTCCAAGTGCCAAAAGTTTATGAAAATTGGGAAAGTATTTCTCGCGCCAGTTCCCAGCACACAAAACTTCTTTTTCGGAAGCAAGTAGGAACTAATAAACGCTCGCGAGTATTACTACATGGCATCAAATTACGCAATCAATTTAACGTTTGCTTTAAATAAACCATCAGTTTCACGTGTATGTTTAATATACAAATATAGTGTACCAGGTGTCAGATACTCTAGTAAAGGCGTGACGTGAGAGGCGTTCGCAAATACTCGTCCTTGATTTGGAGCCGTGAGTCGGGGTGGGTTCGCCTGATTTCTAAGGACACTGGTAATAGGGAAAGTTAATCATTACCCTAAAATCAGTTCAGTGCACTAGAAGTAGTAACTCGTGTAAGGATTACATTTGACGTCAAAGCGAGCGAAAGTTACAAATAATCTTTATGAATTGGCCTGCTTTATTATTAAAAATAGTTCGCTGCATCTCGTCAGGTACATAGTGCAGAAATCACACAACTTACGTGAATTAACTAGATAAATCCTTCAAGTTGAAATATACTTTACACTTCAGCTTGAGTAGTCCATCTAATCGCTTCACAGTTGGTAATGGGAGGCGACGTTTGAGAAATTCAAAACAATGTTTTTATTCACGTAAGTTGTGTGATTTCTGCAGTATGTACCTGACGACATGCAGCGAAATATGCCAGGCAATAAATCGTGCAATCTATTGTTTGTGTCTTCGTTATTCAAATTCACTACGGGAAAACATTGTTTTGTATTAAAAATAGGTTTACTTAGTCTTAAACATTTTTCAGGTAACTACTAACATACATGTAAAGGAGAACGCTACAACTACAACAGACTTACCAAAAACAGTAAAAACAGAGGAGTACCTGCCGAGAATACAAAGTAACATCTATGTCTAAATGCGTAGATATCTAGTGAGCACAGCAAGGAGGTCACGAGGAATATGCTAGCACATCTGTAACGATGCTGTCTAGAATTGTTATCGTCCCTGAGCTGAGGCGAAGGCACTTAAGTGCAAGATCATAAACATGACAATACAATATATTGCTTGCGCTTTCATAGAAAGTGTGACGATCAAGCGCACAAAAAGACAATACCGCGGTATGGAATGCGAGAAATAAAAGCTGAATCGAGGTGGAAATGACACATGCCGGTTACAAAAAGAAGAAGAAAGATTTAAAAAAAACAACAACAATAGTTTAGATAATTCTGGGGTTGATATAGCGGGCTGCGTGGTCTCGAGGTATGGTGTCCTCCTCGAGTGTTGGAGGTCCCGGGTTCAAGCCCCGGTGATGACCGGGATTTTTTCCCGTGGACTTCTAGTAATAAGATTTCCTCTGGTATTTGGTTAGTGAGATCGGACGCCCGTATGTATTGTTAGGCACGTAAAACATCCATTGGCAGTTGGAAATCGAAAAAGAGTAGCCTAACGGCGCTGCCCGGGCAAAATTTCGAGTTAAAAATCTACCCAAAGTATTTCAGGATCCTCGCCGGTGCTACGGAGTTCGTGCACTGAGATGAGTTTCTCCAGACTCAGGTTTGCGTTAGGAGGAAACGGAGCATTTATGGGTTACACCCGTGTGCCGTGATGTTGATCCATCGACTAAACCAAACTAAATTAAACTGGGGTTGATTACGTCATTTATCATCACAACTTTACGTTGTGGGGTGGGGGGGGGGGAGTCTGCGTGACGAAGTGGTTAAGCTGCCTTGCTTGCGGTCTGGAGGTTGTGGGTTCGAATTCGGACTCCGTAATTCGGTTAACTGCTGCAGTTTTCTTGGAGACTCCTTGGGTGGGGGTCGTCGCTTGAGCTTCGGAGTTCGCGTTTTGTGCAAAAAGCTTTCATCAGGCGTTTCTTCCTGCAGAAAAAGACCAGATCATTTGGGATAAAACATGGTGCAATGAGGTCGATTCCCTCGCCCTTTAACCTTAAAACAACTTCACGTTATTGCAGTGGTACAGGGTGTAATTTTAATGACCGGGGTTTTTGAAAATATTGCCGGTCCAAGTTCTGTATTTACCCTTTATATTCCATGAACTCCACAGAGGGTGAATACAAAACTTGAACGGCAATATTTTCAAAAACCCCACAGTCATTTAAAAATAGACCCTATATGTTGGACTATTTAAGATAGAAATTCATTCAGTAGCATGTCCTTTACAGAACCTCGCTCCCATAACAACCCTCCGGAAAACTTCTCGATCACAAGCAAGATGTCCCGCGTCTGATACACCCATCTGGAGATCATCCGCCACATCCTGCACCCATCTTCTCTTTGGCCTTCCTCTTCCTCTCTTCCCAGGCATATACCCTTCCATTATTGTTCTCTCCAAACTGTCGTGACGTTTCAAGTGACCAAAATACTTCAATTTTCTTTGTTTTATCGTCTTCAATAGCCATCCCTCCTCAATATTCAACTCTTGAAGTATGGATGCATTTGTTCTTTTCTTTACCCAAGATATTCTTAGAACTCGTCTATAACATTTATATTCAAAGGCATGTATGCGCTGTTCAGCTTGTTTAGTAAGTGTCCATGTCTCACAGGCGTATGTTGCAATGGGAAAGATGCATGCTCTTAAAAATCTAATTTTTGTAGTTCTGTCTGTCCCACACCATAATTTATTCATCTGTTTTAGTCTTTGAAGAGCAATGGATAGTCGCCGTTTTATTTCTTTCATTGTGTCACCATTATTCGTAATCAATGACCCAAGATATTCAAAATTTTCCACCACCTCCAATTTTCCCCCATTAATGTATATTTCTTTCTCCATAGTAGTTTTATCTGTATGCATTATCTTAGTTTTTGCTATGTTAAGATATAAGTTGTGATTTTCACTATTCAATTGTGTTGAGGCTATAAGGTTTTCTATGCCATTCTGTGTTGTGGATAGTAATACTGTATCATCAGCATATCGAATCTCTGGTATGTCATGACCGCCGATATTTAGGGCATCATATGGCTCCCTGTTTATATCATCTCTTACATTTCTCATTATATTTTCGGCATACAGGTTAAACAAATAGGGTGACAGCACGCAGCCCTGACGGACTCCTTGCTTGATGTCAAACCAATCTGATGTCTCGCCATCTATTCTAACTGCTGCTTGTTGGTCCAGATATAGCATTTTTATGAGATGTACTACACGTGAAGGAAAGCCCATATTCCTCATGATTTCCCAAAGTTTCTGATGCTGTACACAGTCAAATGCCTTTGAATAATCCACAAAACATGAGAATAGGTTTACATTAAATTCTCTGCACTTCTCTATTATTAAACGCATGTTGAATATGTGATCTCTTGTTCCTCTTCCTTGTCTAAATCCAGCTTGAACTACGTTAATCTCTTCTTCCATTTTCTTACTAAGTCGTCGCATTATGACTTTTAGTAGAATTTTACTTGCATGACTTATCAGGGCAACAGTTCTATAGTTGGTGCATAATTTCAGGTTGCCCTTTTTTGGTATTGGAATGAAGATAGTTCTCTTCCAATCTTTTGGCCATATACCATATTTCCAAATCTTTGTACATAATGCATGATATATGTGTATGCTTTCTTCTCCTCCTGCTTTAATTAGTTCAGCTGGTATCTCATCACATCCAGGTGCTTTACCATTCTTCAGGTTCCTTATAGCCCAAGCAATTTCATCTAATGAGGGTTCAGGTTCTGTCTCTGCTGTCATTGGCTCATGTATCTCATTCATATCCTCACTGTCACTCATATCATACATTCCACTGCAGTACTCCTGCCATCTTTCTAGAATTTGTCTAGATTCTGTTAAGGTATTTCCCATCCTTCAAAATCGGCAGCCTGCTTTGGTAGTGTGAAGTGTAGGATTGTCACATTATCAGTGTAGTCCTGAATGCACGGAGGAGTAGGTGGCAGGCCATCTTTACCACTCTTTAGCCAGTTCAAAAATAAACACACATGGTATTGTTTGGCGTTCATAGAAGGAGAAGAAGGGAGTAGAGACTAGAGGACGCACTAGACAACATTAAATTTGAAAGCTATAGTTACCGATCGGGATTCGAACCTGTCACCTCCAAATGACGACAGCGCCTCGCTGCAAGAACAAGTGTACTTCGACGGATGACCAACTAGACACCACTACTCTTTATCGGACGACGAAAGTTGGCGCTGAACTCTTTGGCCCACGAATGTTGACGTTATCAGTGAAGTCCCATGCTGGTCTACTGAATTATATAATGTCTGAAATAAGTAAGACAGTCAACATGGTAGGCCAATCTGTGACGAAGAGTTACTAACGCAAATCGTGATACCGCGTTCGAAACACAGCTGCGGACGATTTACCAGCAGATAGCCTTGCGTTAGTTTTCATTACATGATATGAGTGTTGGTAGTTCAGAAAGCAATGGCAAATTACTGAACGTAAAGTTGCCAAGAAATCACAAACAGCCCAAAATGCTGTAGTTAACTGCGACATCCTGTAAAATATATGCCACTAATAGAAAACATGTCTGAACTAAATAAGGAAGCGCACTTGTGACTCGCAACAGTAACAGACAATCATCATTCTTTGCATACGTCGTGAGAAAGAGTTAACTCGAATACCACGGGACAAAAAGGAAGTTGGAGTTAGGGAAGACGAGGGAAGACCTCAATTGAAGATTATAGACAGCGCTGGAAAAGGTAGGTTGGAGATGGTAAATGAACTGGAAATGGCAATTACTACGAAATACATGAGAATGGGGGAATACATGACGATTGACGTCTAAGAACAGGGTATATTTTTATTAATTGTGATATCATGTCGCAAGCAGACAGGTGTACCGTGTAAGTGAATACAGGTACTAAGACTTATCAATTAGTTCCATGTACTTTAAAGTACGTCCTAAACCGACAATTTGCTTTTTGCCTCTGCGATTTTCTATAGACATTTGTATGTACTCTACAGGATGTTGTAATCTTCCCCATTATTTTTACTGTGATTTTCTAGGCAATTTTATATTTCATTGTTTGCTACTGTTTTCTGTACGGTTTACGCTCATACAAGTGTGAAAAACATCGCAGTGGACTGCTTCCAAATGAACTGCGGACGACTGTGAACCTAAGATGTTGGCATTGTGAGGCTACCCTCATTAGCTCTAAGCGATAGACGCCGACTTATAAGCAACATCATGAGTCAGAATCAGAACACTGCATATCCTTCTACCGCATTAAATGTCAGAGCAGCGAAGAAAGAACACTAGTAGACGGCACTGTTCCTGGAAAGTTCACAACAGCGGCCAGGCGTATTAGACTGTAACCAGGTCAAAATTAAGAAGACACAGATAGTGGTTGTCACTAGAGAGAAAGTAATACCACAATCTAATATACAAGTAAATGGGAATATTCGTAAACAAGTAAATCGATACAATTTTCTCGGAACAGTCATAACATCTGATGGGAGATGCCTTGAAGAGATTGAAACAAGAATCGCTATAGCGAAGATAGCCTTTTTCAAGATTAAAACCATACTGACCAATAAAAATATGTCAGTTGCTACGAGAAAAAGAGTGTTGAGGTGCTACATAGACCCTGTACTTCTGTATGTATGTCAAGCGTGGACAATGAGCAGTCAAGCTAAAAAAAAATCTGATGGCTGTGGTTTCTGAGGGAATGCAAAGAATATCATGGGGAAAAACAAAACAAAACAATGACCATGTCCTACAAGTAACAAATCAAAATCGTAAACTGATTAGAAAAATTAGACGTAGATAGTCAAATTGTTTTGGACATGTTATGAGAAGAAATAAATTAGAGAACTTTGCGACAACTGGCAAGATCGAGGGGAAGAGAACAAGGGGAAGAGAGAGAGAGCAATAAATACCTGGATGGCTTGGCCACATGGCATGATCGAGGCAATAACACTGAGCTGATCCACGACTCTGGTGAACGTGTGAAATGGCGAATCATGACCGCACACGCTTATCGGCATGGCACATGATGGATCGAGGTCATAATTCAGCTCAGCAAATAGTATTTGAAATACGGACTGGCTGGATGTAGGCCTAGGCTGGTCAAGTGTCAACGATCGGTTGAAGTATGCTATTGTCAATATAATACAGCCGAATGCTTATATGAAAAACAAACAAATAAACTACTATTAAGTGGGGCAACGTGCTAAATAAATATAGCCAATCAGAAGCAAGACAACAGTTTAAGTAATTAATTTGCCGGCATCATACTTTATACGCCTGAGAGCAAGGAGAAATAAGTGGCCAATTATTCCCTCACTTTCACTCACGATCCGGTCCATACAAAACACTGACAGTCGTCCAACGCGTGTTAGTCTCTCCTAGCAAGGATACAGATTCAGATAAGTACCTTTAATTATTCTAATATCGTCATGTAGTGTGTTTCATGTAGTTTTCTGTCGTTTTGTGTTTGTTTGTTCTGTGCTGACGAAGGCTTTGGCCGCAACGTCCAATTTGTTTCTTGTAGTCGTGATTCAGTAAAGCTCACAATCTACTTCCCGTTTTTTTCTTCTTTTTTTTTTTGGGGGGGGGGGGGTGATTCATTCATTGCCTCACTTTGGCAAGCGACGAGACCAGGCGCAGTTCGTTATCAACTTCGCCAGCAAAATAATTAAAGTCACCAAAATAGACAGAGCTAATTTAAACAGAACAACATGCGATTTGACTAAATTAAATCGATCTCAATGGTATAAATACATACATGACAAAATGTGAAAGAGAACGCAGTGAAAGGAAAAGCAACGGTGAATAATTAAATGGCATAATTATTCGAGTCAGCATTCTTGTCTGCTGCGTTCCTCACATGTCTTCTCTAGGGAGACAAAAATTACTGCGAGAACATGTCATTAAGCCGTGAAGCTGTGGCGCAGTAAACATAAATCACACAGTGAAGCTATTTCAAATTCCAGTATCGTTTACTTATGGTGTGGTCGAACAGTCTTTACGCTTTGAACAACTTCAAACACAGAATGCAGCCTCCCCGTTTTGACTTGCGACGCTTGAATAGCCGCACAAATAGCTTAGTCTCTCCTGGAGCTTGCTTTCGGCCTATTGTCTCTGATGCTTCACGTGTATGACTTAAAATAGCATAGCGCATGCGTAGATCATTCCTATCACACTTGACATTCACGTAATATAGAATTATATATCACATGAAGCGAATGGGTGAAACATTTTTTACTGAACTACATAGCAAATCTTCACTGCGATTTTACATTTCAGCTTCACTAATCCGTCCATCGGCAATTCTCATTAAGTGAAGGTCAGCATGGCCGAATGGATACGGGATCTCGTTCTGAAACATCCGGTGTGCTGATGCCGAGGTAGCGGGTTCAACCCCTACACCGGTCAGTTAGACTAAAATTTTGACCTCTCATCCTTGACTTGGGAACGTAAATAACATGTATCTCAGAAGTCGGAGTGGGTTCGCCTGATAGCCAGGGACACTGATAAAAGGAAAAGCTAATCCACACGCAAAATCAGTCTACTTCTCTAGAAGCAATAGCACGTAATTGAACTACGCTTGAGTTCAAGGCGAGCGAAAGCAAAATTTAAAAAAAAAATCTCATACGGTGTTAAATGTTATTGTATGTTTTTTGTTTGTTTTAGTTTTCCCTCAAATTCTTTTGGTTTGTCTCTGCCTTGTAAGTTTCCTTTACTTTCTATTTCTAATTCTATTACTGCCTCTGCAGTTATGTAGTCCATGAAGATGATTAATGGTACTGGTGATAATTCACATCCTTGTCTTACTCCACTAGTTATCTTGCATTGTGTCCTTCATTTGTTCTTACTATACTTTGGCATGTTTTGTATTGCGCTCTGGTGTTGACTAGAAGATGCCGTTTCATCCCATATTCTTCTAAAATAGTTCACAGTTTATTGCCGTCATCCCTGTTCTGTTAGTTGTCTGTTGTTTTACATGTCATGTTGTCTGAGTCATTGCTATTGGTCGATGATCAATATGTATGTTAAAGCTTTCAATAGCTCTAAAACCTATCATCTCTCTCTTCTGTTTATTTATTGTTAATTAATATGTAGATTGTAATGCTTGATCAGTGTTATTGCCTCTATGTCAGATTTCAATGTCGATCGATCTATGTTGAAAATATGGTATAATATAAAGTGTATTTTTAATTACTATGGGTTCTTTTTTTAAATATTGCCGTTCCAAGTTTTGTATTTACCTTTTATGTTGCACGAATTCACAGAGGGTGAATACAAAACATGGAACGCCAATATTTTCAAAACATCCACAGTCATTAAAAATACAACCTAAAATACCGTATCACTGTTTCTCTCTTGTGAATGTTTCGCCATTGAAGCTCAGCCTTGGGGAAATTTAATTTCGTCCTATACCCGATGCCAGTGACCGTGGTAAAAGGGTAGAAGTCATATGCTGTAGTTTCAGAAGACTAACTACCTTGTTCCGCCTTACCTGTTTTACTTACATGTTGGGAATTGCGGACCCGCAATTATTCGATTTATTGACGTAATTAGTGTTGTGGTGATATCGGTCTCCTCTACTCCCCAGGAAAAATTATGTACCATTGTTGACTAAGTCGACCTGGGAGGTCAGATTGGTGGAACAGATTCTTCACATTGAAGGCGATTTGAACACAACCACCCTGCCGTCAGGTAGTTGTATTATGCACCGTAAGCCCAAATGCGCCTAAAGTGTGTTAAAGAGACTTTAACTTTCCGCAGAAGAGTGAGACAGATAATTAATTCGTCGTGCTCATCTTGCCAGTTGCCTGCACGAGCTTAGGTTCATCCCTTTAAATGTGTCGCTTTGTTGTCTCAACAGCAGTCTTCACGAGTTATGTTCATACATTTCCATTGGCAATTGTTACTTATTCGTAAGTCATAAAAATATATGGGACTATCGAGCCACTTGAAAGATTATCATACTGTAAAGATGGATCAACCTGCAATTTGATCATACTGTAAACATAGATCAACCTGCAACTTGATCGGGCCTACGTGCAGAATTCTTAACCCTTTGAAAATAAAGTTTGTTCGTTCGTTCGTTCGTTCGTTCGTTCATACTGTAAACATAGATCTACCTACAACTTGATCGTATTGCAAACATATGTCCACCTGCAACTTGATCAGACTGTAAACATAGATCTACCTGCAACTTGACCATACTGTAAACATAGATCTACCTGCAACTTGACCATACTGTAAACATATATCTACCTACAACTTGACCATACTGTAAACATATATCTACCTGCAACTTGACCATACTGTAAACATATATCTACCTGCAACTTGATCGTATTGCAAACATATGTCCACCTGCAACTTGATCAGACTGTAAACTTAGATTCACCTGCAACTTGACCATACTGTAAACATAGATCTACCTGCAACTTGACCACAACTGTAAACATAGATCTACCTGCAACTTGACCATACTGTAAACATAGATCTACCTGCAACTTGACCATACTGTAAACATAGATCTACCTGCAACTTGACCATACTGTAAACATAGATCTACCTGCAACTTGACCATACTGTAAACATAGATCTACCTGCAACTTGACCATACTGTAAACATAGATCTACCTGCAACTTGACCATACTGTAAACATAGATCTACCTGCAACTTGACCATACTGTAAACATAGATCTACCTGCAACTTGACCACAACTGTAAACATAGATCTACCTGCAACTTGACCATACTGTAAACATAGATCTACCTGCAACTTGACCACAACTGTAAACATAGATCTACCTGCAACTTGACCATACTGTAAACATAGATCTACCTGCAACTTGACCACAACTGTAAACATAGATCTACCTGCAACTTGACCATACTGTAAACATAAGTCCACCTGTTTCAAAAGCCAGGCCTTGCCACCTTTAAAGTGCAGTCGATAATTTGCTTCATGCCAACAGTGGTATGGCATATTGCCACAGGCACCTAGTTTGTGTCATACAAACTTGATGCGACAGTCGTTGTACCATTCTGTATCCTATCCAGTCGCACCACAATTGCTAATAGGATCATTAATTGTTTATTTTCAACTTGTTGCTTTCAGTTTTCCATCCCATAGAATGGTTACGTTATTCCCTATTGACTTAGTAAACAAAAAGTGAGTAAATTAAAAGACCTTTTCTCACGTCTTAAAGCGCATTGTGTATATGATGTGATACCCAATTTGTTTAGACCTATCGGCATTTGGTGGGTGAATTGGCCTGTATCACACCGGCTGTCTTTACTTCCCAAGACGTGTAATGGTACCTATTTTAAGCTGGGTCGACCTAGGAGCCAAGATCAAATGTAAATATTCGTCTAATGACACTCAGTGTATTATTTATGTTTCAAAATAACAGCCGCATGAAATAAAAAGAATTACCAGCTAATATGGGTTAACGTAAGTGTCAATATAATTAAGATGCCCTGTCTCGTGTCACCAGACAAAGGGTTTAATTAAACCACTAGAGGATCGACTTCATTGCACCGGGTTTTATGTCGTATGGCTAGGTCACTTTTCGACCGGCTTTCTGTCGAAAGCGACGAACAAAGCACGAACTCCGTTCCTTCCGTGACAACCCCCCCCCCCTCCCCCAGAAGTCTCCGATAAAATTACTCACGTGAACTGAACGGCGTGGCTCGAAATCGAACCCACAATCTTCAGAGAGCGAAACATGCGGCATTACAAATCTCACAATAATGTGTGTATGTTAACGAGAAACATTTCCTGACATCCTGTACGCCATCTTGAGCTAGCCTGAAACACACATCCCCACTCACACACATTGACACACACATATATGGGATGGGATGGGACGGGACGGCAAACATTTGTATTTTCAATGGGACACATGGGACAGTAGCCATGTCATAGCAACTTTAAAAAAAAAACGTTTTAAAGCCTTTTTTCCTTCCTTTTTCTTTATATACTTGTATCAATTCTTTATCTCGTGGTGGGTCACGGATAAATTAATAAATGCGCGCATGCGATCATATTACCAACGTTTCAATGCCCATTTAAAAAAAAATTACTCGCATTACTTTAATGAAGATGATGAAGAATTCTTAAACCACATTCCGAATATTGTTCAGATTAAAGGAATGCTGTACATACATGAGAAATTCAAAACTTTTTTTGACAAACTAAAAATTGATAGTACACTACATCTCATTTAATTTTGCTGTTATACTTCCTCCTAGACTATCAGTTGTACAAAGTTATTGTTGGTATTGACGAAGAAACTTCCAGCAGCATGGTGAAGAAATGTCAGAACTTTCAGAAAATTATTGGAGAAAAACTTTGGCCATATTTTTCTTTGGCAGTTACTGCAGCATTCCTTTCTGGAGTTGACATCAAAGCAAAAATAGAAGACATGGTTAAGTCAGTTATTACTGAGAAGAAAGGGAATGTGGACACCAATAAATGGGCCAATGATTGGATCGCTTTTTCTAAGTCTGTTGTTCCAACTGTTATTTCATTCATCAAAGATGTAAATCTTTCTTCTGAATCATACTACGCCCGTGTGTATTGTTGCGCACGTAAAAAATCCCTTGGCAGTTGGAAATCGAAAAAGAGTAGCCTAACGGCGCTGCCCGGGCAAAATTTCGAGTTAAAAATCTACCCAAATTATTTCAGGATCCTCGCCTGTGCAACGGAGTTCGTGCATTGAGCTGAGTTTCTCCAGACTCAGGTTTGAGTTAGGAGGAAAACGGAGCACTTATGGGTTAAACCGTGTGCCGTGATGTTGATCCAACGACTAAACTAAACTAAACTAAACTAAACTGCTACTGTATGTGAAGTAGCAGGAGTTGTAGAACAAAAGCCGAAAAGTGATTTTGACTTATTTTTTGATTCTCCACCAAACAAATCACTTAGGTTTGATGACCCCAGAAACAAATGCCTTGAGGATGTTTCAAAAATTACAGCAACCAACTTCACAACCATTAAATTATTGGAAAAATGAATATAGATTTCCACTGCTAACAGCATGTCTTGGCCATACCAGTGTCCACAGCGGCAGTAGAGCACTTATTTAGTGCAGCTGGATTGTTGTTGAGTAAGTTACGAAAATGGATGTTACCTGCTCTCGTTATAAACTCTGTGTATATCAGATTTGCATGTAAGATGAACATTGTGGAAATGGTTCAAGGATTACCTGGATTAACTGAATTATTAGAAACAGTCTATCAGCAGGAAATTGATAATGTGCCGAATGAGCAGAGTGACTCTGAAACGGAATGAGAGTGTCAGAATGACACTTAATTGTCATATTTAGATTAAACTTTGTTTTAATAAAATACACTTGAATATTAAAATTAATAAATTCTGTTGTTTTACATTTCTCTTTGTACACGTAGTCCTATTTAGTAGACACTAACCCTAAACTTTCATAAATTTCATAATTTATTTGAAGTGTATTCCGTATTAGTATTATCATGGGAATCCCATGGGATGGGACAGGCAAAATGACCGTGGGATGAAATGGGAATATGACTGAAAAATGTGTCCCATGGACAAGCCTGCATGTATTCCCCCCACACATATCCCCAAACACATATTCATACACACACATCCCCACACATATCTCCACACACGTATATAAACACACACATTTCCCTACACACGTATCTTCCACACATATCCCCACACACATATTCCCACACACACACGCACATTCCCACGCACGCACACATCTCCACACACATTTCCCTAAACACATATCCCCACACACATATCCCCACGCACACATCCCCATACACATATCTCCACACGCATATCCCGACACACATATTCCCACACACATACCCACACACAAAACCGCCAGATAATATACACCCACCAACCGTGGCTCACACACAAATTGGGGTTGCTCGCCCGCGATAGTACTTAACTTGGCGGCAGCTCCCCCGTGACTTCTGACACTCCCACACACATATCCACGCATACATAATCCCACACACATATCCCCACATACATATCCCCACATACATATCTCCACATACATATCTCCACACACATATCCCCACACACACACATATCCTCAAACACATATCCCCACACACGCATCCCCCCCCCCCCCCACACACACACACACACACACACATACAAAACCACTAGATAATACACACCCACCAACCGTGACTCACACACAAATCCCACTATAACACAAGTAATTCACACGCAACCGCTCACCCCGCACTTGGAGGCCCAATTAGTTTTATTGCCCATAGAAACATGGACTCAACAGTGAATCATTCCCCACCCAGAACTGTTCACATTTGGTCTCCACTGCAATGGTCTGGAAACTTTCTCTTAGACACAAAGATCATCAATAATTTAGCTTGACTGGCCTTCTAATGTGCTTTGGATTATGGTAATCTGAAAACCAGTTTCCCTTTTTCCATCTTGGCCTCGACATCTTCTGTCTTTTCAATTATTTCTATTCATATTTAGAGCACCTATTATGGCAAGTCGCTGTATGCTTCGATTGGCCTATTTTGCTTACTTGAGGAAGTGGGACCGGAGTGGCTTGTGTCCTTGTTGTAGTCGTGCTGAATGGCGGATCTGTAGTGCGTGATAGTTTTGACGGGTCGGTGGCCGAAATGGTAGCAAGGATGGGGATGGGAGGAGAGAGAAGATTATTGATCATTTTATCTTGGGACCTTGACTGTCTAAACATAAGCGTATACGATTCTCGCGCAGGTTACGTTACTCACGATATGGAACATACCCCACAGGAATAAACAGTAAAAAAAAAAAAAACTATCATTTACTGCCAATATAGTAGTACCTTGCGGTGTATGGCGGGGGAGGGGGGGGGGGGGTTGAGTCTGAGGAATTAATCCCGCCTAGCTAGTGCAATCGCCACGAACTGTGCATGTTAGTGTTTTCATTTTGACCCCCGATAGAAAAAAAAAACATCCACACCTTACCGAGGATTCGAACCCGGGTCTCCAGAAAGATAATCCGATTTCTAGCCGCTCGGCCAGCCACTCCTCAAATTATTCCCACAAGAATAATAAACCTATTAAGAGAAGCCAGAACTTCATTTTACTAAAATCTAAAAACAAAGAACAAATTAAGCGTTGAATCTTTGCCATTAAAAGTAAGAACAAGAGAAGGTTACTTCCGCGTAACATCAACCAATGTTTAACTTGTTGGCATTTAATAAATCAGGAACATAATTTCCCGAAGCCAAAGAAACGTTGTTACACAGATGAATTCCAAAAATGCCACAGGCAGAGAAAATAAGTAATCAAAATGTTTTGAAAGGGCAAGGTAAACAAAAAAACAACAAACTATCATTGACATTAGAATGAAACAGCTTTTTTGCCCACATAACGAAAAGAGAAACAGGGGAGCATACTGTAATAACGGTAACATTCGTTAGAAAACAGATGTAGTTGTAAAATAGCTAGAGTAAATTCTGCCAAGTCTTGTATCAGGCAAAATGCTAAAAGACCGAACTCGTGAAAGGTTTGCGTTCTTACGAGCTACACTGAGCCAATCATGAAGTACAGAAGCGAATTTTGGTCATTTAGCAGACAAGTGAGGAATTATGTTGAAGCTGCGGAGATTTAGTTTTATAGAAGAGTGGTGAGGACACTGTGGGCGGATAGAAAGAATTTTGCAGATATATTAAAAGAAACTAACTCACAAAGAGGTTAATCGCATCATATGTAGACAGTCAACATTCTATGGACATGTTATGAAGAGCGGAAACTGGACTTTGTCGTCGCAAATGGAAAGTTGGAGGGGTGGAGAGACAGGGGGAGACCTATAGAAAAGACTCATGACACTGAGAAACAGCAGTATCAGAAATAATTGGCAGCACACGAGACAGAAGGCTGTAGACAGACCTGATCTCCAATGCCACACGGCAAGGACTATAAGATATGATGATCTCTCACGCCAGTGGATAAGGCATTTGACGATCTAGATGACGGTGCTATCTTCTTACTCATCTTGACTAAATGCGTGCATCCACATTCTGTATGTCCGTGTGATTAATGAGCCTTTCACTTGTTTGTCTGTCGGTGTAACTGTTGACATACCTAAGTATATAAGGAAAATACATCCCTATTTCACTTCTGCTTCCAGAACATCGGGTCTAAGATCATTCCGTTAGTAACTGAGGGTCTCGCAATAATGCATTAATATCGAGAAAAATAATTCTCCTCATCAACAAAAATCCAGTATCAATCTCAGATTATCTATAATATATCAAAAGTATAAATCTCATATTAGCTACCATATATCAACAGTATAAATCTCAGATTAGATACCATATATCAACATATACTTCTCAAATTAGCTACTATATATCAGCAGTATAAATCTCAGACTAGCTAGCACATATCAGCAGTATAAATCTCAGATTCCCTACCATATATCAGCAGTACAAACCTTATATTAGCCACTACATATCAACAGTATAAATCTTATATTAGCTACCACATATCAACAGTATAAATCTTATATTGGCTACCGTATATCAACAGTATAAATCTTAGATTAGCTTGCCATTTATCAACAGTGTAAATTACACCAAGTGTAAACAGTCCGTAGCATCAATATGTGAACAGCGTCGAACAGATATCCAGCGAAGCTTGGCATCTAGATCGATGGGACCTTCCAGAGAAAGACATTAATAACTACCGCTCTGTTTGCGGTGAAAACAGTACAGCATGTATGATGAAATAGTAAATGAAATGTAATCTATTGGCTCATAGGTAAAGAGGCCACCAATACTTTAAAAGTCACCGGCTCTGTCCTAGTACTAGGAAGCAGTTTACTGTATGTTAAAAATCAGAACTGTTTGCAAATAATATTTTAACTAATTCTTATCCACTGAGAAGTAAGATTAAATTTGTTGACGTAAACGACTCCATAAGGGACATATGTAGAGACACACAGCTTGGGTAAGCAGGCACCACTCATTTATGTCTGAAAGACGAACGATGAAGACGAAGAAGAAGAAGAAGAAGAAGAAGAAGAAGAAGAAGAAGAAGAAGAAGAAGAAGAAGAAGAAGAAGAAGAAGAAGAAGAAGAAGAAGATTCAAACCACCGACAAACGTGTTTCTTAGCCACTGGGCCAATGCGGCTCCTGTAGTTGCAAATGTAACGCTGGATGATAGTATAAATGATACGGGTATAATACAGAGCTAAATGTACACGGCATTATTAGCGCTGCTGGAATCTAACACACTGCATATGTAATAGGTGAAGTTATGTACATTAATGTGAACATGCAGACTGCATTGACTCCTAAATTGATGCTGCAAGCAGCCGTTAATCTTACAGCTGCACAAAGGGGCGTCGCTATTAACAAAATTACCGGCTGTGAAGACATAAAGGCAGACGTGAAGTCGTCAGTTAATGACATGGCATCCGGTTTCTCACGCGCTGGCAAAATCCAGAGAACACAATGCCAGAATCAAATTAATTGAGAGCTTCTCGTCGGGAGCCGGGTAACAATGGAGGAGAGCAAGGCAGGCGTGATGGCGTTGGATCTCAACGTGTTGCTGCCAACAGGTGGGTCGTGTGATCTTGGCTCTAGGGGCGAACCTGATGATTGGTTTCTCTAATGTGGTATTTGTGGCACGTGGTGGTGGAGTGAGTTGGTCTCTGTGCGTCTGTGGGGACGCCTTCTTTCAAATTCTTCCGTTGCGACAGACAGACAGACAGACAGACAGACAGACAGATAGATAGATAGATAGATAGATAGATAGATAGATAGATAGATAGATAGATAGATAGATAGATAGATAGATAGATAGATAGTTTGGTTAATAGGCAGACAGAGAGAGAGAGAGAGAGAGAGAGAGAGAGAGAGAGAGAGAGAGAGAGATTGGCAGACAGACAAACAGATAGAATCAGGTTGAAGATCCAGACACAAATTACACTGATATTAGGAAACAGGGAAGATTATAATATACAGACAAGGAGACACGCACAGATAATATAGTTAGACATAGACAACTGTCTGTCTATCTGTCTGTCTGTCTGTTTCTATAGGTCTATGTGTGTCTTTGAGAGAGAGAGCTGAGAGAGAGAGAGAGAGAGAGAGCTGAGCAGATGCATGTCATGTAACACGCATGTTATGTAACACGCGAATCCATATGTTTGTGTATTCTCATCTGTCATATTATAAGTTAAATACCATTTGATTTTATCATGTATAATCTAAACTTATGTTCATTACTGTAGTTTGAGTGAGAGAGTGAGTGAGTGTGAATGAGAGACAGAATGAGTGAGCGTGAGAGTGAATGAGTGAGCGTGAGAGTGAATGAGTGAGCGTGAGAGTGAATGAGTGAGCGTGAGAGTGAATGAGTGAGCGTGAGAGTGAATGAGTGAGCGGGAGAGTGAATGATTGAGCGTGAGAGTGAATGAGTGAGCGGGAGAGTGAATGACTGAGAGTGAATGAGTGAGCGGGAGAGTGAATGAGTGAGCGGCAGAGTGAATGAGTTAGCGGGAGAGTGAATGAGTGAGCGTGAGAGTGAATGAGTGAGCGTGAGAGTGAATGATTGAGCGTGAGAGTGAATGAGTGAGCGGGAGAGTGAATGACTGAGAGTGAATGAGTGAGCGAGAGAGTGAATGAGTGAGCGGGAGAGTGAATGAGTGAGCGTGAGGGTGAATGAGTGAGCGGGAGAGTGAATGAGTGAGCGTGAGAGCGAATGAGTGAGCTGGAGAGTGAATGAGTGAGAGTGTCTGTGTGTGGGAGTAAATGAGTGTGAGTGAATGAGTGAGAGTGAATGAGTGAGCGTGAGAGTGAATGAGTGAGCGTGAGAGTGAATGAGTGAGCGGGAGAGTGAATGAGTGAGCGGGAGAGTGAATGAGTGAGCGGAAGAGTGAAGGAGTGAGCGGGAGAGTGAATTAGTGAGAGTGAATGAGTGAGCGGGAGAGTGAATGATTGAGCGGGAGAGTGAATGAGTGAGCGTGAGAGTGAATGAGTGAGCGTGAGAGTGAATGAGTGAGCGTGAGAGTGATTGAGTGAGCGTGAGAGTGAATGAGTGAGAGTGAATGAGTGAGCGTGAGAAGGAATGAGTGAGCGTGAGAGTGAATGAGTGAGCGTGAGAGTGAATGAGTGAGCGTGAGAGTGAATCAGTGAGCGGGAGAATGAATGATTGAGCGTGAGAGTGAATGAGTGGGCGTGTGAGTAAATGAGTGAGCGTGAGAGTGAATGAGTGAGCGGCAGAGTAAATGAGTGAGCGGGACAGTGAATGAGTGAGCGTGAGAGTGAATGAGTGAGCGTGAGAGTGAATGAGTGAGAGTGAATGAGTGAGCGGGAGAGTGAATGATTGAACGGGAGAGTGAATGAGTGAGCGGGAGAGTGAATGAGTGAGCGGGAGTGACAGAATGAGTGAGCGTGAGAGTGAATGAATGAGCGGGAGAGTGAATGAGTGAGCGGGAGAGTGAATGAGTGAGCGGGAGAGTGAATGAGTGAACGGGAGAGTGAATGAGTGAGCGGGAGAGTGAATGAGTGAGTGTGTGTGTGTGTGAGTGAATGAGTGAGAGTGAATGAGAGAGAGAGAGAGAGTGTGTGTGTGTGTGTGTGTGTGGGACGCGCTGGCATCACTACTTTTACGTCACATACTTTTTATGTACACATTTTTCTCCATGTTTAGCCTTGTTTATGTTTACAACATTCATTTCACAATGTTTATTTTTCTTCCTATGTAAATGTATAATGCTCTTGATGAACGAAAGACGAGTGATTGGAAGGGCCGAATGTAAGACGGGCCTGCGCGCCCAATTTGTGACCCTAATAAAGTTGATTTGATTTAAGTTGATTTGATTTTGTCTGTCTGTGCCTGTCTGTCTGTCGGCTGTTTTCTTTCTTTCTTTCTTTTTTTCTTTCTTTCTTTCTTTCTTTCTTTCTTTCTTTCTTTCTTTCTCTATACTACTCTCTCCGCCCCCCCCCCTATTTCTGTTTCGTTTTTCTCAATATTCAATGTCTGTAATGGCATGATCGGCTCCGTAGCGAAAGGGTTACAGACGCCGTTCATAATCCCGCATACCCGCATTGGAAACACAGTTGCGGGCGATATGGCCACAGACCGCAATGCCTTGCTGTTTTACGAAATGGCGTGGATGCCGGTCGTTCAGAAAGCAATGGCAAACTACTGAACTTAAATTTGCCAAGAAATCACAACAACACAAAATGCTGGTGTTGACTGTGACGTCATATAAAGGATATGCAACTTCTTCTTCTTCTTCAGCGTTCCGAGCAATTGAGGTTCTTTGCTGCAGATACAATCCGTCTCCATTCGTCTCTCTGGCTGACCTTCTCTTGCCAGTCGCTGATTCCAAGTGCTCGTAGGTCTGTACATGTATTATCTCTCCACCGTCTTCTTGGTCTACCTCGGGGTCTACGGTCATTTATGTCCTGAGTGTAATCGAGTTTTGTTTCCCTATTATCTTCCATTCTTTCTATATGCCCCAGCCATTGCAGTCTATTAGCCTTCATGATACCAGTGATTAGCGGGGACTTAAACAGATCATAAATGTCTTTGTTGCTTCTTCTTTTCCACTCTCCACTGTGTGTATCCCAAATAGGCCCAAAGATGCGTTTTAAGACTTTGTTCTCAAAGGTTTGTAACAAAGCTTCGTCTCCTTTAGTTGTACTCCAGGTTTCAGAGCCATACAGCACAACTGGTCTGATCAGTGTATTGTAAATTGTGATCTTGGTGTTACGAGATAGCGGCTTTGATTTTAGCAGATGTTGTAGTGCATAGTATATCCTATAAAGATGGCATATTCACTGACGGGTGCGTTGTTTTACTGGTTAGGTTGTGGTACTGACGATGGCATGAGACTTGGATGTCAGTTCTCCGTGAACTCAGGCCAACGCACATGTGATAGTTCCAACACTGCATTTGTCCAAAAGAGTCCCTCCTACGGGACTTCTTTTCCTTTGTTAATACAGGAATGTTTGTACGTTGATCTTTGAAATGTAAACTCAATTACTATTTAATTATAGGCAATGAAGACATGACACGAGTTGGTAAATATTCATAGATTATTTAATGTTTGCCTAAATGGAGAACCATACATGAGACATCTCATGTGGCGTGTGGTGTACAGGACATCATCAGATGATATAACGCGCAGTCTTTAAAAAGGGAGTAACTATCGTATTGTTCTAATGGACTCGTCTGCGACCCGATGGTCAGATATTTCAATCACCCCTGACGCGATATTTTCGATTCTCCGTGACCTCATTGTCGTGGAGTCATAAATGAGGGCTCAGATGCAAGCATTAAGCAGCATCAGGCTTATGTTGCTAGAATCATATTTTTCCTTAGTGACTCAATGAGTATGCTCAAAAAGACAGAGATCGCGTGGGTCCGGAGACAGTGGTTATTGTCTCTGGCGCGGTCACGGCTAGCAAAGATCAGTTTCATTTTTGTGCCAGGGCATGCTGGTGTACACGGAAATGAGCAGGCTGAAATGCTTGTAGGTAAGGCTACTGTGGAGGGTCGACGAGCCATGGGCCAGCAGACTGATATGCTAAATGCTTTACCAGAAGTAAGTCGTTTGCAAGAACCAGGAGATGACTGTGAATCTACAACCATGGTCAGATTGCAAGAATGGCAAGTTAAAATATGTGTGGCCAGACAAGAAAGAACACTGCACAAGCTAAAGAAGATTAATAAACCAACACAGAATTGTTGTCGTTAGCCACTACACGCTGCAGGATTTACCCAGGAGGAGATCGGAGCACTTATGGGCTGAATGTTTCCATGTGCAATGAGGATGATCTGTCAGATAACTAACAAACTAATCATATTTGTTTCGACCAATTGGCACTTCTTGAGTGATGTGCTCAGTATCAATCCGGCAGTCTTTTCTCCGCAAGACACTTCCTAGCAACTTCTAAAGGCTCACTCGACTCGGGATCCTAGGTCATTAAATATATATATACATACGTGGATTCGAACTCACAATCACCAGGCCGTCAAAAGAGCTTCTACCCACTACACAGCCGCAACCTTACTTCGAGCCATTCCAGTCTCATAAACGTGACACACGAGTCCTCGCGTGCTTTTTCCCCCTTATCGGAGAAGTCTAGGTGCTCGATCTACTACACCGACATCACCAGGATATGTTTATTCTGTTCACTCGCTTTGAACTCTAGCGTAGTCCACGCTGGATTGATCTTTACGTGTGGGCTAGCTTCCTTATTAACAGTGTAACCGTCCATTAGACGAACCCATCCCGACTTCTTAGGTACTAGTACTTTACGTGCCAAAAGTCAAGGACGAGAAGCTATCATGTTAGTCAACTGACCGGTGTTGGGGTTGAACCCGCTACCTCACCATCAGCACACAGGAAGTTTAATACCGAGCGCTCTTATCCATTCGGCCATGCTGACCAACACCGGGATATATATATATATATATATATATATATCATCTCATGTTTTTTCTGCTTTTATTTTGTCTTATCCACATTATAGAACTGCGCAATCGATCCCAACATTCATTGACTGTTTATCATTTATATGCTGTTTTTCGTTCAGTAGTTTGCCGTTTCTTTCTGCACGGTCGAGGCCCTTACCACTGTGAAAATCAACACAAAGCGATCTGCTCCCACATCGCCAGCGTTCACTACCCCTATACAACGTATGCCAACAATACACATTTGCCAGGAATATACCTTTTCTTGTCCTGTTTATCACGAAGTGGCATTTCCCATCCGAAATAGGTGATTTGTATTCACAAAAGATGATTCAACTGTAGATATACAGTACTGCATACTCCACACTTCATTATTAATGTATAGACCAGCACTTCAATAAATGGACTTCCTGTCTGTCGGGGGTATCCTTGTGTTTGTCATATTAATAGGTTCATTATAGTTTCATATTGATTGGGGAATGTGGTTGAGTTGGTCATAGTTCTCTGATTTGACTCATCGATGTTGTCAGGTCAAAAAAGATCCGATCCGATCATTTCATCTGGTTCAACCTTCTTCTTCATTCTTGCTTATAATTAAGGTGGTTCATAGAGTAGTTTTAGATTCTTGTCATTCTGTGTCGGTGCATTTTCTTTTTGTGTAGCAGATTCCATGCCTGTGACGTCAGCTAGGGGTTTGACCGGTGCGGTTTTTATTGTGTGTGTGTTTTTTTATTTTGTTTTTTTTTATTATGCTGTTTTTCCGTCCTTCAGTGGAGGCTTGTGACACGTCTTTTTCGGATGCAATCCTAAGGAGGACCGGTCCTTAGAAGTGCCCATCCGCCCTGTTTCCATTGATGGTTTTTTTCTTTTGCTGAGAGATAGATTTTATCAGACTGTATCAGACCTACAAGCACTTGGAATCAACGACTGGCAAGAGAAGGTCAACCAGAGAGACGAATGGAGACGTATTGTATCTGCAGCAAAGAACCTCAATGGCTCGGAACGCTGAAGAAGAAGAAGAAGAAGAAGAAGTATGCGGTCTGAAGTAAAAACTTGTCTCCGGGTTGCGACGAGACCGACGTTCTGTAAAGGTGTAATGAGTGAATCAACGAAAACCAGAAGTAGAATCTGTAAGCTTTCCTAGGTCACACTCATGAACAGGCATTTCCCATCTGCTACAGGTGGTTTGTATTCCTAAAATAATGATTCACCTGTCGATTTAGTGTTAACATTTAGTGACAACATTGCCGTTGCGGTTAAATTATTTGACACAACACAAGCAATAAACACGCATTGATACAGTTTAAAAATATGCTGAAATATACCTGTTATCTATTATAAAAAATTGGGTCTAGCATCATATGCCTTTAAAAAACGCCTTAAGGTGTGTAGTATTGTCGGGTACTTTTTTCGTTTTTATTATTTACTCGTCTCACAAGCCTTTGTGTAGCCTACCCGCCTGCATAATCACTATTTGCACTTGCAGTTTATTAAATCACGACCCATTGTGGCATAGTAGGTTGTGTACTTGCCTACCACCCTAGAGGTTGAGATTCAATCCCCAGTAGTAACATGATATTTTTCTGGGCACATTCTCCCAGCCTCGTAAAATGGGTACACGATCATTTTCAAAATTTAATGGAAATTGTTTTGGGAAAGAAAGGCAGTGAGGAAC
>OY992878.1:150100015-150165015 GCA_963921405.1 Cepaea hortensis | reverse complement strand
TGGACATTGTCTGTGTCTGTCTTTGTTCTGTTTATGTCTTCCTTGTCTCTGTCTGTCCGTGTCTACATTGCCAGAGTCTGTCTTGTTTATGTAAATGTCTTCCTTGCCTATGTCTGTCCGTGCCTGCATTGTCTGTGTGTGTCTTGTTTATGTAATTTTTTTGTTTGCTCTCGCTCGCTTTGAACTCGAACGTAGTCCATGCAAATTACTTTCAGTAGTGCTGTACTAAATTTTGCGCGTGGATTAGCTTCCCTTATTACCAATGTCCCTCGCCATCAGGCGAACCCTCTCCGACCTCAGAGGTAGTTTATGTAAATGTCTTCCTATTGTCCTACTCTCCTAATAGTGGTACCATGAAACATCATGGGAAGTAAAAGCCGTATGTCTAATAACGACCACATCGCCCTGCATGGAACAAGTTCGATGCGTGCAAGGCAGGTAAACGGGTCATTTAGAACTAGAGAGAGAGAGAGAGAGAGAGAGAGAGAGAGAGAGAGAGAGAGAGAGAGAGAGAGAGAGAGAGAGAGAGAACGAATGAACGGACTTTATTTCAATGGGTAACAAGTTGGGCACGCATGCCCGTCTTACATTCGGCGCTTCCAATCACTCATCTTTCGTTCTTCAATAATGCATAATACATTCACATAGGAAAAAAAACATTGTCAAATGAATGTTGTAAACATAAACAATGCATATTACCATTTTATGAGACAGATACCCCAACCATCCACCATCCACCCACACATCCCGCACTCAACCACACACACACACACACCCAGGCACACATACATTTCCCCACCCATCCACCCATCCCCACCTACACACATCTCCCCAAACACACACGCACGCACATCTCCCACACGCACATCCCCCACCCACCCACACACACCCCCAGACACACATACATGCACCCGCCCACCCATCACCCACCCACACATCCCCCACCTACACACATCTCTCCACCCACACACACATCCTCCACTCATCCCATAACCCATCAACACTCACCCACCCACATATCATCCACCACAGAGAGAGAGAGAGAGAGAGAGAGAGAGAGAGAGAGAAGGAGAGAGAGAGAAGGAAAGAGAGAGAGAGAAGGAAAGAAAGAGAGAGAGAGAGAGAGATAGAGAGAGAGAGAGACGATGTAGGAGATGGAAGGGACATCTAAGTAATCACACAGCCCCTGGAACTATTAAATAAGTAAAATGGTGCAATGACGAATCCCGCCGTTGATGTGTGACGAGTAGGCCTGCACATATTATAAAGCCACTACATAATGAGATGGTACTACGACTAGAAGCATTTATACTCTTCTACATTTTCTGAAGGAGGGGGAGCACATACGAGAATGTCTCGGCTGCTATGATGCCCCTGTTAGATGACACATTCTGTCTTGCGTTGCCGAGAGAAGGCCTATTTGACACCGAGCAGGTAACATACTCCATGACTGCCAACGTAATTAGGAAGTTCGGTTCCACTTTGAAAACATTACTCGGCATACTTGCCTCTATAGTTTAGTTCATTTAAGTTCATGTAAGTTTATTTAGTTCATGAAAGTTCATTTAAGTTCATTTAAGTTCAGCTCAGTATACATTAGTTCAGTTCAGTGAGAAAATCATGATAGCATTCGCTACCTGTCCGTAAGTGCTCGGCTGTTGTAAATTCATCACCTTACACAAACCGTGTCAGGCTGATATCAGTATTTGCCTGTAAATATAATATCACATGCTTTAGAAAATGATGGGGCTTCTATAACAAGACAGTAATCTGGAGAAAGTTTAGGGCATCTGAAAGATTAGCAATGTTAGAGAAAAGATAGGTAACAGGGAAAACATTTATATCCGTTTGTAGAGTGGCAAGAATGACTTAACGACGCTGCTGCTGCTGCTGCTTGCTGCTGTTGCTCGTCGTCGTCCATTTACCTCAGTGAAGTCATAGGATAAATCTATTAGCAACATTATCAATACCAGGTCACATCACACGCTTCCCAAAGAGAAGCAGTTGCAGACATTGCATCAGGGGTTAATTAATAAAAAAAAATTTGTTTAAATATAGCAGGCTAATTTTTAAGGTTATAATTTTATATGGCCCGCGAATGGTGTTATTAATGTCCAAATGGATCCAGACAGAAAATGGTTTTCCAAACCCTGACAAAAGCCTACGTGTAGTCCAGCAAGCGCCTACACAACAAGGTTATCAGCACCCAGTCTGTCTGACAAGTTGTTCTTCCTGTTATTTCTCTAGATTACCTTCCCACATATTTTTTTTTAAATGCGCCTTTCGTCACATGGTGGTCACGTGTTAAAATGTAATATCCCATTTCTTGTCTGTCTTTTCATCATAGCGGAAATGTCAGTTCACCAGTGGCATTTAGAAACACAAACAACAACAACAGTCATGAGCAGCTATACAAGTTCACCAGTGGCATTTAGAAACACAAACAACAACAACAGTCATGAGCAGCTATACAAGTTCACCAGTGGCATTTAGAAACACAAACAACAACAACAGTGATGAGCAGCTATACAAGCTTATCGCATCATCATTACCATTACCACCATCATCATCGTCATCACGATTATAATCATTAGCAAGTGCTAAGCTGGGAATCGGTGACGATTACATTCTTCCGTTAACCAATGTTTTCAGTGTAGTTGATAAATTTAAGTCATTATGAAGAGAGGTTGAGGGAATACTTTTTTGTCATAGGTTCGGGCGGTATCTGGTTCGACTCCCAGCGTAGGGCTGGACATATTTCCTAAAATCGTTGAATTATAATGATATCAGACGTTGACCTGATCTCAAAAAGTCGCGTAAAAGTCGACAGGATCGACTTAATTGCACGGGGTTATTAATCCCATATGGCTCGGTCTTTTTCCGCAGCGCGGAAAGCATCGCACAAAGCACGAACTCCGTAGCTCTAGCGACGACCCACTGGAGTCTCCGAAAAATTTCACCCATGACCTGATCTCTTGGGTAGTGAGAGCTGATGCATAACCTCATCGTTCAATGGGGAAAAATGATATATTTAAGACCTACAAAGAAAACATGACCAACCTTGATTTTATTCCGCACTCCTTACGTGCTGTGCTGAATCATGACCAGGTTACGCGCTGTTGTATCTCTCCGATGATGTGATGCTCCAGTACCGGGCTTGCCCACCCCACTAGTTTCTGAGCTTGGTGAGGGTGCCAAGATCCCGATGGGGTTATAGCTGTTGATCGGTGACGACATATGGGGTTGCATTACTGGTAGAGACCAAACCCACTAACAATGGCCCGCCCGCTTTAGCAAAAATAATGCCAGATCCTTAGGCGACATGACTCGAAACGATGTCGCATCGACAGCTGGTATCGTATTTATTACAAAGGATACAAGTTCCTAAGGTCGCAAGCAGCCAGACGTACACGGTACCTTATGATTTCATACTTTCATGTAGAGTCCTCTTACACCTTCACCGAGGGAGCATGGCGGGCGAACAGAATATGCATACCTACCCTCTATAATCAGTCCACAGAGGGAAATGAGAATTCTGCAATACAGTAAGATGATACCTGCTTGTAAAATAAAAATGGCTTTACACCAGTTTCACTCCGTTAAAAAACAGGACCTATTTAGGGCTCATGCCACATGAATCTCAGCTCATTGAACTTAGTTTTTCTGTCTCTCACTTTGAACATGAGTGTTGTCCACACGTGACTTATTTTTGAGTGTGGGCCAGCTTTCATTGTCACCAGTGTCTATAGCCATCAAGCGAATCCACTCCGACTTCTGAGGGACTTGTAATTTACGTCCCACGTCAAGGACTAAAAGTAAATATTTTAGTCCAACTGACCGGTGTAGGGGTTGAATCCGATACCTCGCCATCAGTACACCGGAAGCTTAAGAGCAAGTGCTTTTATCCACTCAGTCATGTTGACATAGAACTTTAAGAGATAAAACTCCATCTACCAAAGAAATCATCACCTACCCAGTGACCTCCCGTGGGCATTCAGAACGAACGAAATACCAACAAAGGAAAGACACTGGAAACAATCAACTAACCTCAATCAATCAATCAATCATGTGCCATGCCTGAAAGCGTGGCCGATCATGACTCGCCATTTCACTCGATCACCAGCGTCGTGGATCAGCTCAGTGTTCCTGTCTAGTCCATGCCATGTGGCCAAGCCATCCAGGTATTTTTCTCTCGGTCTTCCTCTTGGTCTGTTCCCTTCGATCTTGCCAGTTGTCACTAAGTTCTCCAATCCATTTCTTCTCATAACATGTCTAAAAAATTTTGACTGTCTACGTCTAATTTCTCTAATCAATTTACGATTTTCCTTTGTCTCCTGTAGTACTTGGTCTTTGGTTTTTCTGCCTGTCCATGGTATTCTTTGCATTTTCCTCAGAAACCACATTTCTGCAGCCATCAGCTGTTTTTCAGCTTGACTGCACATTGTCCGAGTTTCACATCCATACAAAAGAACAGGCTTTATCTATCCCCTCAACACACTTTTCTTCGCTTCAATTGGCATCTTTTTATTGGTCAGAATGTTTTTCATCTTGCTAAAAGCTACTTTCGCCATGGCGATTCTTGTTTTAATCTCTTCATGGCATCTCCCATCAGATGTTATGACTGTTCCGAGATAATTGTATCGATTCACTTGTTGGAGAATATTCCCATTTACTTGTATATTACATTGTGGTTTCTTTACGCTGGTCGCGGGATCCGCAAAGGTCAGGCCAAGAGTCTGACGATAGTGCACGCTTTACACAGGTCCGGACACTTGTGATTGACAGATGTACGCGTCCTTACGGTCCGGGTGCGTACGAGGCCCTCACCTGTGGGACTTGGCTGAACGCCTCTAAGACGGATCCCTTGGGTGTCAGGGTCTGGCCATCACTCGCCACCTGCTCGTGGTGGCGAGGTCTCGGAGGTTTTGACGCTGTGCCACCAGCGTCTGCAGCGTACCTTGTGCCAGACGTATTGGTTACCCATTCCTCTGGAATACACAAGAATTAGGCCGAGAGAGGGATCATGTCGTTTGGGCACCACATGTTTCTCTGAAAGCTCTGCCCTGGCATTGTGATGGAATATTGGCCACATTCCAACTCACATACTTTGGTCTGTCAAGATTGCAAGGTGCCACTCACTCACATTGTGGTACTTCGTTCTTCCTAGTGACGACCATAACCTGTGTCTTCTTACAATTTAATTCCAACCCCAGCTGCTCACTGTGTACAACAACTGCGTCTACTAATTGTTGTAGATCTTGTACATTGTGTGCAATCAATACTGTATCATCTGCATATATAATGTTATTGATGTTTCGTCCTCCAATGCTGATTCCATTCATATCTTCTACATTCCTGAAAATATTTTCGCTGTACAGGGAAAAAAGATCTGGAGACATTACACATCCCTGCCTAACACCTCTCTTAATAGGTTGATATTGTCCCACTTCATTATCAATCCTTATGGCAGCTTGTTGTTTCCAATATATGTTTTTTTTATAAGTCTAATGTCTTTCCCATCAATTTGTAGATCTGCAAGCATATCTACCAACTAACGTACAATCTGAATTATAACCTTATTAAAGTTGAACAGGGTAAACTTCAAGTACACCATATGATGGGGCGGCTACACAATTACTCTAGGCCGTAACAAGTGTGCAACTCTGTCCAGACATGTAAAACCACAAGGATGAAACAAACACAACTGCAGCCTTTCAAACATTTTCAAGGAAGCAGATATACGCATCTATATTTACGAAAGACGAAATTCTAGATACACTATAAGGTCCCCAGCTACAATGGAATCGATAATTCGACGGTTGAATGTGGCCATTCGTTTTAAGAGCGAGCAAGCAAGCAATCTTATATTGAACACGCACACACACACACACACACACACACACACACACACTCACTCACACACACACACATACACACACACACATACATACATACACAAAACATGAGCAACGATAAACCTGTTTTCATTTGTGTCAGGGTTTTCTAAGTGAAATGCAAAGAACATAAAGCAGGCCACCCAGCCAAGAAAGGCAAACAATAGTGTTAAACAGGTGGTCGACAGGCCGCGGGTAGCTAGTCGAGCCAGGAAACGAACTGTCTATAGAGAACGCCCACAATGTTTACCCACTCTTTACTTGGCTAAAGTTAGGCGGCACAAGCGGAAGTGATATGCGAGACAAGTTCGACGTAACCCGGAAGCAGATGTAAATTCAGGATGACATACGCTAACAAGGTAAACAGGTGAACAGGGGTAAAGTTCAAACAACATGATCGCAATAAATGCAACATGAAGGTTGGCTGTAAATGTCACGCTGTTTTAACAACTTTTGAGATAACGTAATATGGCGCAGAGAAACGAAAATGTACCAGTAAAGACCAATTAGACAGCATAAGACATATTTGGGTTGAGCTATTAGGTCCATTTTTGCCATGGCCATCTGGCCCACTACGGACGCAGTTCGTAATCCAGGATACGCATTCGAAATATTGCTGCGGAGGATTTGGCAGCAGAAAGCCTTGCGTTGATTTTTATAAAAGGGTATGAGTGCCGATCGTTCAGAAAGCAAGGGCAAACTATTGAACGTAAACTTACCAAGAGATCACAAACAGCCAAATAAATGCTGGGGTTGACTGCGACGTCCTGTAAAGGGTATGCAACTAACTTAAACCTGGCACACCCGGAGTATTAATAACAGGCATTAGACCGGCCGCCATTACTTCCCCAAAATTCTGACCCTTTTTCTTTGGGTCCATCCCACAGCTGTTAGCTGCATGTTCTTCCACAGGACGGCGTAGTCAGCCCCATCATTCATGGCTGTGACGTTCTAGGCAAGTTTACATTCACTAATTTAAATTGCTTTCTGAACGGCCGACACTTACACCATATTAAAATCAACGCAAGGAGGTCTGCTTTCAAATCTACTGCGGCTAGCTTCGAATCCGATATGTCCGGATTGTGAAATCGCGTTCACTATACCTAAGCCATGGACGCCGGCTCCACAGTTGTATAACTGGAAAACATCATGCCTACCATTCCTGGGTAAAGGAACCTGGAACTCCAGATCACAATGTTGAACCCTCAGCAGGTTTGACGACATGAAAACTGGATAAGCGGGCGGGTATATCAAGAGATGACACGACTGACGAGGTTCGATTCACTATGGGGATTGGATGGATTTTTATACAAAATAAAAAATTGGTATACTCCTCATTACGAGAGTCCGAATAAAAACATAAGAATATGACGAAGAAGCTCGAAGGATGAAACAAAATATACACGTGATACTAGCGGACATTTCGAACCTTTAACTTTCGCCGAAACGTCCAACTGCATCTGTGTGTATTTTTTATACGTCGAGCGTCTCAGTCGTATTTTGTTTTTATTTGAACTGCCGTGATAGCTCGGCAGCAGTAAACCTCTTTTCGATACCAACCTGTTCATGGGATAGGGAATTAGGCGGCACGTTTGATCAGACAATGGCGAGAAACTCGGAGAAACAGTGTGGGCATTGCTCATCGTAAACAGCTGTCAATATTTGGACATCGGACAGAACAGACCGACTTGGACACTGGTAAGGTAAAATGTTCAAACTAGAAAATATATCTACCGAAGAATACGTATAGCACCTGTGATTTTAGTACTCACACATTTGGATCTTCGTGTTGCTGCTGAGTCCGCGCACTGCAATATGATACTCTTGCGTTATTGGAGGAAACTGAAGGCCGTTGGGAGATATCTTGTTAACCCACTCTTTACTTGGCTAAAGATAGACAGCGGAAGCGGAAGTGACACGCGAGACAAGTTCGACGTAACCTGGAAGCAGATGTAAATACAGGATGACTTACGCTAACAAGGTAGACAGGTGAAACTGGTTAAAGTTCAAACAAGATAGTCGCAGTAATTGCAATATGAAGGTGAGCTGTAAATATTAGGATTTCGAATATATCTAAGATGATGGGGAACAAGTGTAACACTAAACAACGTTTGTATGCTCAATTTATTATCTGGCATATTTCGCTGCATCTCGTCAGGCGTATAATGCAGAGTTACACAGCATATGAAGTGAATAAATGAATAACAGTTTAGCTGAAACACTTAAAATACATGTCCACCAGTATTTTTCAAATGCGGAACAATAGTTAACGCCATGGTAATTTTTACTTTAAAGCTAACTCCTTCTGTTAACATAAACTGGCCGGGACAGCCTAATGGCCAATGTCTCACCATGTTTGAGCAATCGCGTATTGCTATTGATACGGCACGTAAAACGATTGCTCAAATATAGTGAGGACATCGGTGAGAACAGGCAAAAAAGGCAACTGCTCGGGCAAAATCTACTAAAGAACATGTATGTCTAGCACTTGTGGATCTTCTTGATGCTACTAACTTCGTGCACTGTAATATGATTCTCCTTGTGTTATTGGAAAGAAGGTGGGGAGGGGGGGGGGGGGTTACTGAAGGCGTTTTGGAGATATCATTGTGCAACGAAGGCGACCTTGTGCATAGGACTAAACTAGGAAAGGCAAGACTGTGGAAAAATGGGTAAATGGGAAGTAAATATAGAAAGTGAAACGTAGTTGATGTAACAAGTCTATATGAATTTGGAGAAGTAGTAACAGTGGACATTCATTCATTCATTCATTTATTCATTCATTCATTCATTCAGTAGCATGTCCCTTTCAGAACTTGACTCCCATAACAACCCACCGGAAAACCTCTCGGTCATAAGCATGATGTCCCGCGTCCAATCACCCGTCTGGAGATCATCCGCCACATCCTGTACCCATATTCTCTTTGGCCTTCCTCTTCCTCTCTTCCTAGACATATACTTCTCCATGATTGTTCTCTCCAAACTTTAATGACGTTTTAAGTAACCAAAATATTTCAATTTTCTTTGTTTTATAGTCTTTAGTAGCCAACCTTCTTCAAAATTTAGCTCTTGTCATATGGATGCATTTGTTCTTTTCAGTATCCAAGATATTCTTAGAAACCGTCTATAACATTTATATTCAAAGGCATTTATGCGCTGTTCAGCTTGTTTAGTAAGTGTCCAGGTCTCACAGGCGTATGTTGCAATGGGAAAGATGCATGCTCTTTACAAATCGAAATTTTGTAGTTTTATCTGTATCATTCCACAATTTAGTCAGTTGCTTAAGGTTTTGAAGAGCAATAGATATTCGTCTTTCAATTTTCTTAATTGTGTCACCATTGTTAGTAATTAATGAGCCAAGATAATTGAAATTGTCCACCATCTCCAATTTTTCCTCATTATTGTACATTTCTTTCTCTATGTTAGTTTTATCTGTATGCGTAATCTTTGTGTTGACTATGTTAAAAAATAATTTGTGATTTTCACTATTCTTTTGGTTTCAGGTTATTAAATTTTCTATACTTCACGACCACCGATATTTAGGGCATCATATTACTCCTTGGTTATATTATCTCTGACAATGACATTATATTTTCGGCATAGGTTAAACAAAAGTGGGGACAACACACAACCCTGAAGGACTCCTTGCTTGATGTCAAACCAGTCTGATGTCTCGCCATTTATTCTAACCACTGCTTGTTGGTCTAGATAGAGCATTTTTATGAGTTGTACTTCTTCTTCTTCTTCTTCTTCTTTTTCTTTTTCTTCTTCTTCTTCTTCTTCTTCTTCTTCTTCTTCTTCTTCTTCTTCTTCTTCTTCTTCTTCTTCTTCTTCTTCTTCTTCTTCTTCTTCTTCTTCTTCTTCTTCTTCTTCTTCTTCTTCTTCTTTCATTAGCCTGAAATATGTCTATAACTGCAATGTTGTCTCTTGTATGAATCTAACAGTCTTTTTTTAGTTCACTGAGCGGTCCATAGAGCTTATCTTCCACTGTTGTCTCTCTAGGCCAGAAGGTTCGCCTGGATATATTGTAGTTTGGGAGAACTAAATGTGATGGAATGTCTATGTTTGTCATTATTTCCTAGAGTTTCTAATTTTTACAGTCAAATGCCTTTGAATAATCCACAAAACATGAGAAAAGATTTACATTACATTCTATACTTCTCTATTATTAAACGCAATTTGAGTATGCGATCTCTTGTTCCTCTTCTTTAACTAAATCCAACTTGAACCACGTTAATCTTTTCTTCCGTTTATAATGAAGTATTTCCGTTATGATTTTTTGTAGAAGTGTTTGTATGACTCGTCAGGGCAACAGTGGACAATGAAGAGAAAATAGGTATGCGTTGGAGCATTGACCACAGTAGTTAGCTAAATCTTTACCAAACAAAAAATAGATGTGGACCAAATATGGTACACATTCAAATAAACACATCTTGCAATCTAAATGTCCATTCACTGAGCATTGAACTACGGAAGATACCACGAAACAAAACAAATAGCACGATAATCTTAGTATGGCGATATGTCATCCCTGTGTCCAAATGGGAGGTCATACATGACGATATATTATCCTTCAGCAATGAATCATTAAATGTAAGAAATAGCAGTAATTATATTTTCCACAAATCGCTACGTGAGATCTGGGTAGTTTCAGTCGCTACTTGTACTATAAAAAATAACGCGCATGATCACACTTGAACAGAACTGTCAGACATTTTATGGTGATTATGTCCCGTCTGAAGCTGTAATAGCACAGGCCGTTTTCAGATATTCTGGAATGCTTATAGATACTACATGCACAACTGGCCGTTGTTCTAGGGTTCCTGGCTTTGTGGAGATAGAGTGGATCGCTATAATCATCATCAGCACCATGTGTCTTGCCAGCTGGCGTAGGCGTTCATTTCTCTCCATAGATTTATGTCTTTGGTGTTCGGGATCAACTCTGCTCACGACACACCTCCACACCACCGTCTCAATCCGTCCCGCATCATTCCTATTGATCTGATTCTGCCTCTCTTCCCATTGGTTTTTCCAGCTGTTAATATGATCTAGGGTACCTTTCTTCTTATCATATGACGAAATAAACTGTTTGTCTCTTTCTTATTGTTGTATATAATGTTCTAGTTTCATCAGCCTCTTTCAAGCAATCGTCGTTAGTTACTCTGGCAGTCCAAGGACCACCTATACTACCATAAATTGCAGACAGGTCATGCAGGCCTGCTCGTTTAGTCTTGGATGAAAAGGCAACAGTTGCTGAAATACAGGAAAGAAAACTAAAAAAAAAATAAATAATAATATGAACAATAAGAGACAACAATGAATGAATCAATACAAACACACAACTGAAACGAGCATCTTTATTATAAGAGCACATTTATAAATGTGAAAATGAATATCCCGACTAGAAGGCTTTCATCAGCTACAAGTTATAACGTCATCTGTCCAGGTGATAGCATAGTTGTGATTCTGTGTTAGGGTTAATAAGACGACCCACGTGACCCAAAAAAAAAAGGTATGATTAAACAGTTTGTCTTAATGTAAGTTTTGAAAGCCTATTTTTCTTTGTTTTAGTGTGCCGATGAATTCCCCCTACCCGCAACGTCACTTCTGTCACTTGTGATTGTGTTCTTGTAAAGCTGAACCTTCACAATTTCTGTTTTTGTTTCTTTGTTTATTTGTTTTTAAGATGTATTAAATGTATATTCACAACTTTAATGTAATTCAACTCCTTTCATTGTTCAAAAATATGATACCAATAATACTGAATACTCACCCATTCTGTGATACATACATTGAATATACCCACTCTCATATTTTATACTGACAAACATCTACCCTGTGTGGAATGGTCAATGTTCTTCATCGTTGACGTTTCTACCAAAACAATTCTCAGAAAATTTTGAAAATTACTTTTTTGTATTTCGCTTGACCCTTCTGCGCCCCCCCCCCTCCTTTTTTTTTTCTCCTCAGCCGTCCTGTTCGGAAAAAATAACAGACTCTCCCGAGAATTAAATCCAGACCAATGGTCATGGCAGGCAAGGGCCACAGCGCTCCTGGTATAACTGTTGTTGTTTGTGGATCCTTTGTAAAGTCTGAGCTTTAACTCAGACCGATGTCATTGTTGTTCATGTTGACTAGGCCATGGCAGGAACTTGTATCTATCGACGTGAAGTTGATGTTTTACTAGTGCCAAACGTGAAATTGATGTACAGTGTGTTCTCCCTAACTAGTACCAAACGTGAAGTTGATGTACAGTGTGTTCTCCCTAACTAGTTCCAAACGTGAAATTGATGTACAGTGTGTTCTCCCTAACTAGTTCCAATCGTGAAATTGATGTACAGTGTGTTCTTCCTAACTAGTTCCAAACGTGAAGTTGATGTACATTGTGCTCTCCCTAACTAGTTCCAAACGTGAAGTTGATGTACAATGTTTTCTCCCTAACTAGGTCCAAACGTGAAATTGATGTACTGTGTGTTCTCCCTAACTAGTACCAAACGCTAAGTTGATGTACAGTGTGTTCTACCTAACTAGTACCAAACATGAAGTTGATGTACATTGTGTTCTCCCTAACTAGTACCAAACGTGAAGTTGATGTACATTGCGCTCTCCCTAACTAGTACCAAACGCTAAGTTGATGTACAATGTTTTCTCCCTAACTAGTTCCAAACGTGAAATTGATGTACTGTGTGTTCTCCCTAACTAGTACCAAACGCTAAGTTGATGTACAGTGTGCTCTCCCTAACTAGTACCAAACGCTAAGTTGATGTACAATGTTTTCTCCCTAACTAGTTCCAAACGTGAAATTGATGTACTGTGTGTTCTCCCTAACTAGTACCAAACGTGAAATTGATGTACAGTGTGTTCTCCCTAACTAGTACCAAACGTGAAGTTGATGTACATTGTGCTCTCCCTAACTAGTACCAAACGCTAAGTTTATGTACAGTGTGTTCTCCCTAACTAGTACCAAACGTGAAGTTGATGTACATTGTGCTCTCCCTAACTAGTACCAAACGCTAAGTTGATGTACAGTGTGTTGTCCCTAACTAGTACCAAACGTGAAGTTGATGTACATTGCGTTCTCCCTAACTAGTACCAAACGCTGAGTTGATGTACAATGTTTTCTCCCTAACTAGTTCCAAACGTGAAATTGATGTACTGTGTGTTCTCCCTAACTAGTACCAAACGCTAAGTTGATGTACAGTGTGTTCTCCCTAACTAGTTCAAAATGTGAAATTGATGTACTGTGTGTTCTCCCTAATTAGTACCAAACGCTAAGTTGATGTACAGTGTGTTCTCCCTAACTAGTACCAAACGTGAAGTTGATGTGCATTGTGCTCTCCCTAACTAGTACCAAACGCTAAGTTGATGTACAGTGTGCTCTCCCTAACTAGTTCAAAACGTGAAATTGATGTACTGTGTGTTCTCCCTAATTAGTACCAAACGCTAAGTTGATGTACAGTGTGTTCTCCCTAACTAGTACCAAACGTGAAGTTGATGTGCATTGTGCTCTCCCTAACTAGTACCAAACGCTAAGTTGATTTACAATGTTTTCTCCCTAACTAGTACCAAACGCTAAGTTGATGTACAATGTGTTCTCCCTAACTAGTACCAAACGCTAAGTTGATGTACAGTGTGTTCTCCCTAACTAGTACCAAACGTGAAGTTGATGTACATTGTTTTCTCCCTAACTAGTCTCAAAGAACCACCTCCACGGGGAAAAATGGGTGGGGTGGGGGGGGGTTGTTGCTGACCTATTTCCCACTCTGTATGCATGGAGGAATAAGTGGCCAGTCTTTCTCTCACTTAGCCAGACGATGAACGCAGGCGCCTAAACCTGGTCCGGTCGCACTCATGACATTATCAACGTAGATTCCTATCAACCTTGCTTGGTAAAGCCACGTCATTATCTGACACATCACACACGGACTAGCTGGGATTAGGTCTCTGTCGGCAAACAATATGATTAGACAGACAGATAATTAGACAGACAGAAAGAGACAGGTAAACAGCTTGACATAAATATATTCATTTTTTTTTTGGTTTCTTGTTTTTTCTTTAATTTCTTGGAAAGTTTACTTACATTAGTTTGCCATTGATTTCTGAAAGACTGACTGTCATGTCGTTGTCTGAAAGCCAAAATAAGGCGGTCTGCTGCTAAATCAACCGCAGCTGTGTTTAGAACGCGGCATGCAGGATTACGAATTGTGTCCGCAGCCCCTTCGCCACAGAGTCAGATATATAATAACAGCAGAATATTAATACTTATAATAAATTCAACATATTTAAATATGCTAGAAAATGCGTTAGTTAATTAGTAAGAGAATTGTTTACTCCCATCATAACACGACAGTCCTGATTCTTTGGGGATGATAAAGGGGAAGCTGAAGTTTGTCATAACGAAAGGAAACTGAAGAGGAGGAGAAGCAGGAGGAAACCAAGTGAGAGCAGATGCTGGCAGGCTGACATCATGGTTTGGAGGAACATCAGTTTCAGAAATGATTGGCTGCACAAGAGACAGATCACTGTGGACAGACGTAATCAACAACGCCACACGACATGGACTATAAACAGAAGAGGAAATTGCATCAACAACTGTAAATAATGCAAGAATTCATAAAAGCAGAATTGCTTACAAGAAGAAAAGCAGCGCAGCAATAAAACGTACTCATATTTATTGGCGTCTAAGAGCAGTCCTTAGATTATATGCCTGGTTCCTGTTATGTATTGTGTCGGTAACTTTATTACCCGTAAGGCCGTAAAACGTGTGCCATTAAATAAGGAGATAATTTGTCGCTAAATGGCATGAAATCTGGAAACGTGCATGAAATGTGGCCGTACAGGTCCTTTCTGAACTATTGATCTGCTCTCACACGTTTTATTAAACATGTTATTACCGTATTAAGATAATGTAACTATTGCGTTAGTTTCCTGCGTTGGAAAAATGAACCCGTGAGCGGGCATTAGCAAAGTGTGCGCTGCGTTTAACGACAGGTGTTAGGTCTTTCAAAGAATAGTTCACACCTAACCTGGGGTTGTGCTAGCGTGAACTTTTATATTTTCCGTGTAAATAATGGACAAGGGGAATATTAGTTAAATGTGTTCTATTCTTGATGATGGTATGCCTTTTAACGCTATGTGAAGTTGTTCCCAATATGGGTAACTCGAAAATGGCTTTAAAACAGAAAGATCACGACATTTACAACTGTGTGAAGTGCCTTGCATGTTTAGTAACGTTTATGTAGCTTGTACAGCATAAAACATATGTCATTTCATAAAGAACAATGAGTGCGTTTGAAACAACGATCTCAAAGGTACAAGGGGAAAATAATAAGTGTTGAGTATTGACTATGAAGGAGTAACAGAAGAAAGCTGAAACTGGGCACACTCAAAGTTCCTCGGCTGCGGGAAGAGACTGGACCATATGGGATAAAAACCCGGTGCAATGAAGTCGACACTGTCGACTTTTAAGCGACTTTTTTAAAGTTTCTCAGATTTGCACTGAAAGTGTGAAGTATGCATTTGTTTCTTCTACGGGTTCTACCACGATGATACTCGACTTATCAAATTATAGTAATCGGAAATGCTACTCTAACGAATTGTTTGAACAGTGGAGAAGTCAGAGGCCAGGATTGTGATAACATTCATGCTGTTTAAGGGACAAACACCTATAAAAATTTACAGGAGGACGAAATCAGTGTGTGACGGTTCCTGTTCTGCGTATGCCTTGGTAAACTGGTGTAGACACTTTAAGTGTGTCCGCTCAAATATTAATCTGCCAAAATCTCCAAAACTCGGCGACGGAAATGGAACAAAAGGACTATTCTGAAAATAACTAGTTCAGTAAAATATACATTAAACAGAAGGTACCAGATCCCTACATATCAGACTAAATATTAAAAAGTATACGTTCATTAGGTTTCTCGCTTGTTGATACGTGATGATAGCTTAAAAAACTCCTGTCAAAAAATACGTTTTGCGGCTATTGTGACTTGTGTTCACTATTAAGTGACGACCCCTCATCAGAATTATCATCACAAATTGAAAATCAGTGTTTTTCCAACACATGCCAGGTTAAAAACACATAAATGTATTGAAAAGGAGAATGCTATAAATGGAAGGTGACTTGCATAAGACAATGAGTTACATATCCAAAGGCTACTCCTGATACACCCTCCAGGATAGACATTGCGTTTATACACACTTGCTAACCTATTCTGCTTCATGGTTTGATTTCCCAGTTTGAAATTTTAGTCTCAGAAGAGATAATGGTGATAGGCAGACAGTTAGAAGCGCTGTCCGTAAAAATAAAGAACTTGGAAATAAAACAAACCAGTGAGTAAGATATCTAGGGTTAATTTTAGCTGCACATGGGGGAATGGATAGAGAAATCAACAAACGTTGTGCAATGACAAATCAGGTACAGGGACAACTAGCGCCATTTCTGTCGCATAGAAAGATACCCATAAGTGCAAATTTCAAATAGCATCAGAACTATCTTTTGGCCGAAGTTATGCTAGCAATGTCAAACATGGAGGCTGACTCGAACTAATGAGCGCAAAATCAGAACAAGAGATGAGATGCTTTAGAAGAGCCGCGGGAGTCACCGTGAGAGATATAATTGGGAATGAGGAAATTGGTAGACGATTAGGTCTGAAACCAGTCATATACTTCATTAAAGAAAATTATGCCCTGATACCATCTGCTACAAGGAGCCATTCATTCATTCAGTAGCATGTCTTTTGTAGAACCTTGCTCTCCTAACAACCTTCCGGAAAGTCTCTAGATCACAAGCATGATGTCCCACGTCCGATACACCCATCTGGAGATCATCCGCTACATCCTGCACACAGCTTCTATTTGGATTTCCTCTTCCTCTCTTCCCGGACATATAACCCTCCGTTATTATTCTCTGCAAACATTAATGATGTTTCAAGTGACCAATATATTTCAATTTTCTTTGTTATATCGTCTTTAATAGCCAATCTTCTTCAATATTCAGCTCTTGAAGTATGGATGCATTTGTTATTTTCTTTATTTAATTTATTCTTAGAACTCGTCTATAACATTTATATTCTAAGGCATGTACGCGCTGTTCAGCTTGTTCAGTAAGTGTCCAGGTCTCACAGGCGTATGTTGCAATGGGAAAGATGCATGCTCTTAAAAAATCTAACTTTTGTAGTTCTATCTGTGCCACTCCACAATTTATTCAGTTGTTGTAGTCATTGAAGAGGAATAGATACAAGGAGCCACATTGAATAAATATAATGGATACAGAGCTAGGAGAGGATCACATAAAAGATAAAGTTATGGTTTCAAGAACAGTCATAACGAAATGAATACCAGCTTACACATGGCATTAGAAAGAGCTCATAAAAGATATTTACACCCAAAACTCACCACCCCTCCCCTCCGCAACACATTTCTGAGGTAAATGAAGGAAGAAAAGAAGAAGCGGAAGCCGCAGACGAGGTCTACATGACATACTGATTTAGATTTCAAACTACCACACTGGAAATCACCGTACTGAAAACAATTAATAATATACATTACATATTATCTCTGGAAAGATCAACTGTTGAGTCACAAAGGAAATGGTGTATGTTGGGGCGACACGCTTTCATATGCACATAAAAACAATAACTAACCAAAACAGAAAGAACAATAAAATAACTATCCTTAGATGTAAGTAACTGTATTATATAAACATCAAATAATGAATAGGAAAAGACGTAAGAGTTAATATTATTATACGAGGGTAAGTCAATAAGTAAGCCACAAAAGTCTGTAGAAAAATAATTCTGATAACTTGAAACCAGTTTATTTTTATACACATATTTTCCTTTTATTTCTCAGCGTAATTTCCACCAACACTAATGCACTTATCTCATCGTTTTATCAGTCCTCCCAAACCGGCTGCATAGAACTGCGTGCTCTGTTTTCTAAACCACGTTTTCACTTCACACTCAAGTGACCAACGAAGGTGGGGAGTTCTGGAACATCCAACTTACAGCCCCGACTTAGTCTCTAGCGATTCCCACCTTTTTGGTCCACTGAAAACCCACCTAGGCGGGAGATATTTCGCGAATGACACCGAAGTGGAATGTGAAGTGAAAACGTGGTTTAGAAAACAGAGCACGCAGTTCTATGATTCCGGTTTGGGAGGACTGATAAAACGATGGGATAAGTGCATCAGTGATGGTGGAAATTATGTTAAGAAATAAAGGGACAATGTATGTATAAAATTAACTGGTTTCAAGTTGTTATCATATTTACTTATTATTCTACAGCCATTTGTGCTGACTTATTGACTTCCCCTCGTTGTTATCTGGCGTCTTTCCCACCGCTGACAGTAATGTTTGTTTTGTTCCCCGATCAGGGCTTGTCGACTCAACGTCATATGAATCCCTCTGGATCGTGTTTCTCTAGACCTGACCTTATTATTGTTTTTGTTATGCATTGCACTTTTCCCTAGGTGTCTCATTCTACAACCTATGAAATATTTATTTTGCCTTCCCCTCCACACTGAACGTTTGGGCCGCCCTTTGACTTCTGCCTGAAAGAATACTGTTTTTTGTCTTTTCTTCACTAGGAATCTCAGAAAATTAAGAGTATCTTATGCAATAAGTCGCTATCAATGAATGTAAGAAAGAGAGTGCTAATATGCTATATAGAACCAGTTTTGCTGTATGGCAGCGAATCTTGGAATGTAAATGAACAAATTAGGAAGAACTTGGAAGCAACAGAGATGTGGTTTTTAAGACGAATGTTGCGAATTCCTTGGACTGCCAGAGTAACTAACAACGATTGCCCGAAAGAGGCTAATGAAACTAGAACATTATATACAACAATAAGAAAGCGACAAACAGCTTTCTTCGGCCATGTGATGAGAAGAGAGGCATTGGAGAACATCGTGACAACTGGAAAGATCGAGGGGAAGAGAGGCAGAGGCAGACCAAGAGAAATTATGCTGAACGGATTGAGACGGTGGCATGGAGGAATATCATCAGCAGAGTTGACCCAGAACACCATAAGACCGAGATCTGTGGAGAGCCATGAACGCCAACGCCAGCCGGCACGGCACTTGATGATGATGAGGAATCTGGGCTCACACATCCACTGATTTAGATTACGATTGGCTGTGACCTAGTCATCGCACGCCTGATCTCTTTTAGTGTGTTTTCCTTAACCCTTTTTGTTACGATAATATTCCCCAGACTAGGCAGGGACGATTGCACCAGACATTCCAGCACAGTATGAGCAGGCAGCAGGATACCAGGCTCTGTAAAATTAGGACATCTTTCTGGTATCTCTCCAGTGGCGGCTGTATCATTGGCACAGGACAGGTGTGTTTATTTGCCTGCTGCGCCTGACGCTCTGAGATGGAGAGCCCCGGTATCGCTTGTCACTGTGTGATAAGTGGGGAATTACCATGTCAGTCGCCGCGTCTGGTCGACCAATTTTGATTGTAGCGTGTAAAAGCAAAATTGCGCAAAACATCAACGAACACGAGAGAGAGAGAGAGAGAGAGAGAGAGAGAGAGAGAGAGAGAGAGAGAGAAAAAGAGAGAGACGCGCTGGCACACACTCCAGTGTGTGTGTGTGTGTCTGTGTGAGTGTGAGTGTGTGTGTGTGTGTGAGTGTGTGTGTGTGTGTGTGTGTGTGTGTGTCTTATACAATAATCCCTTGTCATTGGAAGATAGAAAGATAATTCTTGCAAGTTACATAAAAGCATTTCTTCTTCTTCTTCTTCTTCTTCTTCTTCTTCTTCTTCTTCTTCTTCTTCTTCTTCTTCTTCTTCTTCTTCTTCTTCTTCTTCTTCTTCTTCTTCTTCTTCTTCTTCGTTCATCCGGAGTTTTTTTACGGACGTGATTGCGTTGTGCCTGTATACAGCAGAGCTGTGTTCTTGCGACGTTAGGCGATACATCCGACTTCTGCGGGCATTTTTTGATCGGGTGAACCTTCCCGGGGAAAGCAATTCTAACATATGGCTATGCAACCTTGACAGTAAATAAGCAACAGCAAAAAATAGTAGTGGTTTTACAGACGAATGCTGACAATTTCTTATTATCAGCACAAAGTACCATGGCAGCTGGCTTTGGCGTTCATGACTCTCAACAGAACTCGGTCTTTGGTTTTCTACGACAAGTAAAATAAATAATCTAAACGCTTTGAGGAGTCTAAAACATACAGACAACTTATCACAAACAGAGGCAGACTGTAAGAGGACAAAAGCTGAAAACATGTGACAACTGGACAGATTTGTGGAAACAGCTAGAGAACATTTTGAAGGGAATCAAAACACAACATGTCGTTGAAGATCGCAAGATGTGGAGAAGCATGATCGCTCGCACCATCGGCAAAGACTTAATGATTAGGCTTTACTAAGTTCCTAGAATCTTGTTTGTTTAATGTTCCGTCCATCCAATTGGAAATGTGTTCTACCACCCTATTATTCAATTGCCACACTGTTCTGCAAATGTAGGTGGACTGGCAACTACACTGAAATTAATAAGCACAATTAGATGCTCAGCTTGGCGGATTCATTCATTTGCTTTGCTGTTTGTTGAGTGACGTCAGCAGAATGCACCTGGCGAAATGCAAGGATATGTGGCAGGCAATAAATTATCCAACCTATTGTATGTATCTTCATTATTCAAATTTTCAACTCAAAAACAGTCATGAATTCCCCCCCCCTCTCTCTCTCTCTCTCTCTCTCTCTCTCTCTCTCTCTCTCTCTCTCTCTCTCTCTCTCTGAAATATACTCTCTGTATACATATTGCTGAGACACAGGCATAATACACCCCTGTATCTCACATCTCTATCTCTCTACATATAAGAGTTAATATAAACATTCCGTTCCCTTACCGTACTGTCGTGTTGTGTTGCATGCCATGCATACTTTTGTTTTTACTGTTCTGTCATGTTTCATGGAAAACTCTACCGAGTGCCACTCAAGCATACACATTAACACCCACACATGCACACACATTCGTGTGCACACACGCATATATATATATATATATATATATATATATATATATATATATATATATATATATATATATATTAGTTAGCTAGCTAGCTAACTAGCTACGTAGGTAGGTAAGTAGTTAGTTGGTTAGTTAGTTAGTCAATCAGTCAGTCAGTCAGTCAGTCAGTTAGTCGCGGTTCCAACTTCACGGCAACGGGTGTACACCCCCGGTGCCTTGATTTCACTTGCTTTGATCTCACAGACGTTGGGGTCCATCGAGCAGATAAGAAGCCCTTTGAGTTCGAGCCTTCATTCAGTGCTTTGCCGGCTGGCGTAGGCGATCATGCCTCTCCAAAAATTACGTTCTCCGGCGGCATGGATCACTTCGGGTATTGACTCCCTTCGGTGCCATGACACACACCGTGAAGAATCTTCTCTCGTTGTCTTCCTCTGTCTCTCTTGCCACAAATAATTCGGGTTGTCAAGACATGTTCAGTGTTTGTCATATCATAATGTGGCACACAAAAAAACACACAAAAAAACAATGGCTGCCTCTTTTTGATGTTTGTAATAAGTTGTCTTTGCGACTTACCTTCCCTCAAAACATCCAGATTGCTTATTTAATTTTCAGCATTATTCTATAAAACCACATCTCCATGGCCTCAAGAGTTTCTTTCGGCTGTTTACTAATTTTCCAGGATTAGCAATTGATTCCGAATGTGTGTGTGTGTGTGTGTGTGTGTGTGTGTGTGTGTGTGTGTTTGTGTGTGAGTGTGTGTTTTTTTTGTTTTGTTTTTTTTTTGTTTTTTTTTGTTTCTAACAATAAACAATTAAGATAATGCGAGGAAGACGTTCGATGGAAAATAAAACACAAACCTATACAGTTGAAGGTTTCAATCGCAGTCTTTGTCAATGAACAAGAAAAACAGAACAAAAAAAAAAATCAAACAAAAAACAGGAAAAATGAAACAGAATACTTAACCTGGGATAGGGGTCAGAATTAGCTAGGGCGATTTGGAAGCAGACTTGGTTTCTATGAAAGGAGATGTCGGTCGATTAGAAAGCAATTGCAGACCGCTGACATTAAAGTGCCTTGTAAATCACAAGCCAATATATGTTGCGATTGACTGAAACGGCCTGTAAATGCCATGCAAATAACTTTGTTTATTCTTCGCTTCGGGATATATGTATGATATACCGACAATACCCTCGCTAACCGTCGCCGTGGTCATGCGATCGATCAACAATGGGGGAGGATTGGCATTTTTAACATTTTTAACACCCTCCCCCCCCCCCAAGGGGGACTTTTAGGGTTTCCAGGGGAGGGGGGAAATTAAGATTATTTCAAGATCGCGTTAATATAAGAACCGATTACTTGATATTGTTTTTCCCTTCATACTGTACGGTTCTGTACGTCTCACCTTTCTAAAATTCAATTTATAAAGTAAGTAGACCCACAAATCATGTTTTATGTGGATGTCTAGACTTGTTTTAGTATGTGCTATTAAATTTAGCTTCCATTATTACGTATACTGTGTAGGGGCGGGGGCGGGAGTTTTAGGTAGGAAATACGAAAGGGGGGAATGACGTTCTGAAAATTTGGTGAAGGGGGGCACGGGCCAAATTTTTAGGTAGGAAATACGAAGGGGGGGGGGGGGGGTGGGGGATGACGTTCTGAAAATATCGCGAAGGGGGGCACGGGCCAAAAAAGTTGAGAACCACTGTGCTAGGTAAACCCAGTCTAAAATGGGTACTCCAATATGTGTGGGAAGTAAAGGCGGTTAGTGTAGTTCTGATCACATCACCCACCCAGTGCCGATTGGTCCATACAAATATGGGTCTAACACCATAATAAAACCGTAACCTGATTAGAGAAATGAGACGCAGACAGTCAAACTTATTTGACCACGTTATGAGCAGAAATAAATGGGAGAACTTGTGACAGCTGGCAAGATCGAGGGGAAGAGAACACGGGGAAGACAAGGAATTAAATGCCTGGATGTCATGGCCACGTGGTATGGTCGAGACAAGAAAATAGCGCTGATCCACGACTCTGATGATAGTATGAGATGGCGGAACATGACTGCCCACCCGTATTGGCATGGCACATGATGAATAAATCATATGTCCAATACGCCTTAATGTGCATAAAACTTTCCGTTACTGACATAATTATACAGAGGATGGGGCGCTGAGTATGGAAGGTCGTTTGGGAATATTGATACCAGACATGAAAATCCTGTAAACGTTCGGAAGAGTCTTAGACAGCAAGTAAATGGATCATCGCAAAGAACAATTACTTACTTGTCTTTCTCAAAGCGACAGCCATTATCCCGAATGGCCAGTTTCCATGCAGCTCGGGACGGTGTCCCGGGTAGATAGGACTGCCTGTTCGAAACGACGTTGGTGACAGTGGGTTTGTTTGTGTGTGTGTGTGTGTGTGTGTGTGTGTGTGTGTGTGTGTGTGTGTGAGTGTGTGTGTGTGTGTGTGTGCGCGCGTGCGTGTGTGTGTGTGTGTTTGTGGGTTTGTGTTTGTGTGTGTTTTTTTTGTGGGTTTGTGTTTGTGTGTGTATGGTTTTTTGTTTTTTTTCTAAACAGTAAACAATCAAGGTAATGGTTTTATTTTCTCATAGCAAGAAAGTTCAAATTGTACTTTGTTAATTCATTAGACAGCCAACATGAGCAATCTGGATATTTTGAGCCAGGCTAAGTGGCAAAGACAACTTATCAAAAACATCAAAAACAGACAATCATAAAACTGGAATGAAGAGAGAGTTGATGAAAGAAATAAAGAGGAGGCAAGTGAAATATGTCGGCCACGTTAAAAGACATGATACTATTATGAAAACCATACTGGAAGGCAAGGCTGAGGGCAAGCGAGCAAGAGGTGGACAATGATACAAGTGGGAAGATAACATCAAGAGATGGACGAACATCAGCCTGACAGAATGTACAGTCAAAGCGAGAGATAGACAGTGTTGGAGATTCATTGCAGCCTTCATTGTGGAGATGGCACCTGATTGATTGATTGATTGATTGATTGATTGATTGATTGATTGAATCTTTTGGCCACATTATGAGAGGGCAAAAATGGAAACATGTTATGACAATGGAAAGATGTATGGAAAGAGAGATAGAGGAAGATAACGAGAGAAAAGGCTTGACAGTCTTGTGTTATGGCACAGAAGGCAGTCAACACATGAATTGTTCTATGCCGTCGGAGATCGCAACACGCGAAGAAGCATGCTCGGCAGTCGGCAAGGCACGTGATAATGATGACGATGTTATTATGAACATTTAATGTAAATGCGTTGGTTTCGTTTTGTTATTCGTACCTGCTAGTTCTTGGGGAACCCTGGAGGCCACTAAAATGGCATGAGAAATAAATGTCCAGGTATTGATTGGCATCCATGGTAGTTCGTATGTGATTAGGGAAATGGATGTGGTTGTAACTCCTGCAATCTAGGAATAAGTGGAATGGTCGTAGACGTTATCGAAACCGCTTTTGTCAAGTGACATGTACAAGTGATTTGCATCGCAGAGTAACTTATCAAAGGTTATTAGCCTAAACTGTTCGTGATGCTAGACTGTCTGGGTTTAGCGGTGTGTTTAGTAACAATAACAATGGTGTCATGTTGTCCAAAAATGACATAACTGGAGAAACGATGCACGACTGCGACATTTTTCAAGGTATCGCACGGCGTGGGTGATTGTTAACGTAAAATACTCAATGGATAAAATATCTGCACACAAATGTGCTCGCGAGAGCGTGTATATATATATATATATATATATATATATATATATATATATATATATATATATATATATATATATATATATATATATGCGAGTGCGTGTGTGTGTATGCGTGTGTGTGGGGGGGGGGGGATATGTAGCCAAGAACAAACCGTCCGCCGTTACTACACAGGAGCTTTCCTGACAATCATGTTAGGTTCATGGGCTCGCGAGCCTAGTTCAATTTGGTTAAAATCGCTCGTTTATAGGGATTGAACCACTTGACCACCAAGTCGACAGTCAAGCGTGCTAGTCACTGCGCTGCCACGACTCCCTCTTTTATGAGCACCAGTCTATAATTGTGCTTTTATTTCTCGTGTTTTCTTAATTTCTTAAGGGGCTTCCAAGCGATACATAATCCGTTCCATAGACATTCTTATTTTATTTCCCGAACCTGACTTTTCATTTCTGTTTGTACATTATCTTAGCTGTTTCTAGCTTGTGCTGTCGATTTCTAGATTAGTCAATCACTCCTTTTCCTTAGAAGATACTATATAGATTCCTCATCAGCTTCATCAACAACATCATCAGTATCTTAATTTTTATCATCATGACCATGGAGCTGGTCCTTTAAAAAACATTGCTCGCCCGCAGGAAAAACTCTTCAAGTCTAATCTGTCTTTAGTGGCCCTTCTCCACCTTCGCGATGGTCCGCAAATAACATGTCATTACCCCTACACGGTTCAATCTCAGAAGAGAAGTTATAATTAGTGCCCATCCCAGGCTCATATGCATAATTATGTGACCAAATCTGCCACCTGTTGGAAATTAATTTGAAAGGTATTGTTGTCCACAGGAGGTAACAGCGCTGATTTAACCCACAAATGTCCTTGTCCTTGTCAATTATACCATTATACCTACCCCGTTCAGCCTTATAAGAGAAGTTATATTAGGTTCCATTGCTGGCTCAGATTAATAACCAAGATTCGGATATTACTTTGAAGGTGACTGTCTCCAAAGATAGAGTAGCCTATGTACAGTTAAAAGTCTTCTTATAGTCCATGTCACACAGTGTTTGTGTTTGCCCGTTACCTTCTTCTCCTACTGGTCTTTCTAGGCTGATGTTCGTAGATTCAACATTGTTCAGCGGTCCTGAATCTCTTTCCTATGTCTTTTATGCGCATGTTTCCGCCACCATTTATGTGTATTTCTATGTATTCCAATGCATTCCTAGTATTCCAACTACTCCTGTATAATGTGGACATTTGAATTTTGATACGAGTAACCAGTTCTTTCGCGAGAGGTTTGCCATCAAGATGGCGGCATTATATTATTATACTTGTAATCATTGCGATGTCTTCGCAGCATTAGACTTGTAATCATTGCGATGTCTTCACAACATTAGACATTCAATCATTGCAATGTTTTCACATTAGACTTTTATTCACAGCGATGTCTTCACAACATCACAACCACATCTACAGTTTCTAAGCAATCTGTCGCTACAGAAGTCAGGACAACAAACATTTACCTTAAACATATTTGTCTTCACTCTCTTAATGGAGTAGTTACTGCGGTAATCAAGCCTGCGCGAAGGCCATCAGATGAGACCTCCCAAGTAGTGGTAATAACAGGTGCTGTGGATGATTAAAGCACCCCGACCTTGGTTGCTCGGCGAAAGTCAGCAGGTGGTCCACTTCGACAGGTTGTTTAGGCTTAATGTGGCATCCTGTGAGGTTGTATTTTGTTAGGTGGCATTCTGTTAGGTGGCATTCTGTAAAGTGTCACCGTGAATGTACAAACATTTAGGGAATTTATTCCGTTACATTTACCTCTATGGAATACATAGAAGAGTGGTATAGGTGTAGAAGTAGTGGTGGGCAAAGACGAGAGCATGCGGGCGTTGTCATAGTAGAAGTAGCTGTCGGTGAAATAGGAGTGGTTTTAGCAGTAGCAGTAGTCTTACTATTAGTAGCAGTGGTCTTAGTACAGGGTGTATTTTTAATGACTGTGCAGTGTTTTAAAATATTTCCGGTCCAAGTTTTGTATTTACCTATTATGTTGCATGAACTTTACAAAGGGTGAATACAAAACTTGGCACTCTGCCGAAAGACGGGTCTAAATAGTCCCGCAGTGAATAAGTTAGGGTTTAGGGTTAGGGTTAGTGTTAGTTATATAAAATTATTCACTGCGGGACTATTTAGACCCGTCTTTCGGAAGAGTGCCCAAAACTTGGACCGGCAATATTTTCAAACACTGCACAGTCATTAAAATACACCCTATAGTAGTTGCAGTAACTTTAGTAGTAGCAGTAGGCTTAGTAGTTGTTTTTTTCTATAGTAGTAGTAGTAGTAGTAGTAGTAGTAGTAGTAGTAGTAGTAGTAGTAGTAGTAGTAGTAGTAGTAGTAGTAGTAGTAGTAGGAGTGGTAGCAGCTCGACTAGCAGGACACGTGACTAACTTCACGACTGGATATTTTTCTCAGCTCTCAGTATCCAACCCAAAGTTGCATCATCGAAAGAGACACTAAAATTGCATCATCTAACTTGTCACTAGAGGTTAGTGTTGCCAGATACGTGGGCACCAAAGGGAAGACCCAATAAGACAAAGAGGAGGACAAAGGAGGACATATTGAATGTTTCATTTGAATCGTTACAGATTAAACCCACACAGTACCATTTTATTAAAATAGTTGCCGATAAGTGTATCTTACTGTTAGTGAATCGACCAAGAAACAATCATGCTAAAAAATAAATATAAATTCAATGGAGGACTTTTTTCAAAATGCTAAAAAAATTTATTTAATCAGCGGAATGTGAATTATTACCTTATAATCTTTATTAATTACTCAACATATTTCTCGGAGGAGCCAACCTTTCGTAGAAGATCCTCGTTAGCAATCACATATGCATAAAACTGTTCACAGGTAAGATTCTTCAAATTGTACTTTATGAGAATGATGCCCTTTACGGAGACGAGTAAGAGTATGTTCTTTTTCTTTGTCCATTGAGCATTAGTCAAGGAGAACACTCTTTCCACATTGCCATTGTGTCCAGGGATACAGAAGAATACTTCACAAATTTTAAGTAACTATGAAAAGCAAGATGCATTTGGGCAACTTTGGTAAAATAAACTCCACTGTTCATGCTAGAGTCTTTCTCTCTCTCTCTCTCTCTCTCTCTCTCTCTCTCTCTCTCTCTCTCTCTCTCTCTCACACACACACACACACACACACACAAACTGTTCATTCTTGTCTTGCACAAATTATTTAAGATTGCGGTATTGGTCAAACAATTGCACATCATCTACAATAATACTCCTCTCTTTCAAATAACAATATGCACGTCAAAAGGTCATCAAATGAACAGTCTTTGATTTTATTTAAGTACATCCAACCAAAGCACTGAAATTCATCAAAAGGTTTCAACCACATTTCTAAGTAACTAATGCATGCTTCATACATCAACCTAACGTCTGCCATAAAATTATTACACTCTTCTTCTCGACCACTTTCCTTAAGTCCTCTCAACATCTCCCTGACTTTCAGTGAAATAAATGTCTCCTTCAATCTGCCTTTCAAAACGTCCAAGGTTGTGTGAAGAAGGCTCATAACCTCTAACACTGATGTTTCATCTTTTTCAATGGCCGAAATATTGACTTGGAAGACAGACATCAAAGAATGCATAAACCAAAGGTAAACTTCTGAAAAATCGTTCTCAAAATTTTTGTTTTTCATAGCAGGTGGTTGGTTTACAGAAAGAAAATATTCTTTCAAAGCAGTAAACAGCCTAAACAGCCTCTCAACAGCTGGAAACAAACTGAGTCATCTAGTTTAAGAGTGATAGAGTAGTTGCTGATAGTTAATGTTGACATAGTCACACAAATCATTTAAATCTTCTGTTCTGACAGTGTGTATAAAAAAGTAATTGAATATCTTCAAGACAATAGATTCAACGTCAATCTGCATTAAATCTGCGCCGTGTTAGATGCAGATGTGCAGAACATGAACAGAACATCCAACGCCAACTAATGGCTTGCTCAAGGCTTCCTTCAAATGCAAGAACACATTTTTACCTTCGCGTCTGTTAATGTCTCCAAAATTCAAATTGTCATTGTCACCAGCAAAAGCAACACAGTTGGAGTACAAATCATGTTTTGGAGTGTTCTCAAAATATACAGTGATATAGTTTCTGAGGTTTCATTTGGTGTGTTGTCTAGCTCGAGAATCTTAGTTTGGATTCCATCTGCTTTCCAGTCAAAGTATAGAATAGCGATCGGAAATATTTTCTGCGAACCGTGATTGTTAGCATCTGTCGAAAGACCTAAACACGAAATACCACTTAAAGATTTATCCAATTGATCAACAGTGGGGGGGGGGGGGCAATTACCTGGTTTATTATTGCTTCAGTCTTTGTTTTTGCACAAGCAATATTTTTAGCAATGTCCGAATCTTCAAATAATGTGTGCATCAAACCAGCTGTGCAGGTTATCGAGTTGTAAGACTGATGATGACAAACTGCATGAAATGCCAAAGTTGCCCGCATGCGCTTTCAGCAACACCTTTGAGTGCTTGAAAAAAAAAAAGACTTCAATTTATTAGATGACGCTAACACTTTGATTAGGTTTCTATGTCTCTCACTGTCAACATGGCGCTCCAAGTCAGTAGTTCCTTTGCTGGCAACGGACAAATAACTATCGCAAATCGTACACTTTGCCTTATTCTTGTTGCGTCCTTCAACAAGGCATGGAAACTTATTTTTCATAGTTTTCGAGAATTTCCATTTTCTCTTTGTAGAAGCCATTTTCATAAACATAGACAACAAAAATTACAAATTTAAAGAACAATTTTAAGTTGCGTCTCTGCTACCGGAATCGGGAATAACATTAACATTTTGACCATAGAGACTATAGCATTGTTAATTTTGCTTAATAGAGCAACAGTTAGATTCAAATTATACAATTAATTGGTGTTTCACATTTGGTATCATAGGAAAATTACATAAATATTATTAAGCAATGGGTTTGAATAAAGAATGTAAACACACGGTAGAGTGTAGATACATTGTAAGTTGTAACAACAAAACATAAAAAAAATTATAACATAATATATAAGAAAAGTCGGACATTTTAAAGGTTTTTAGCTTAGCCTGCCGGACGGAGGATATTAGGCTCCTCTCTTTGCCGGACGTGTGGCAACCCTAACTAGAGTTACATCATTCAACTCAAAACCAAAGTTGCGTTATCCAACTCAACACTAAAGTTGCATTATCCAACTCAACACTAAAGTCGCATTTTCCGGCCTAGCCACTAAAGTTTCATCATTCGACTAGACACTAAAGTTGCATTGTCTAACTCAACACTAAAGATTTATTATCTAACTCAACACTAAATTTGCATCATCCAACTAGACAATACACTTGCATCAGCTGTAAAGCCATAGAACCAACAACGAGACATTTAAAACCAGATCCGTGACGTTTGTAATAATTAGCACCAATCGTCATATTTGAAAAGCATATGCCATTTTTGTCACTTATCGCGTTTATGAATGTGAGAATAACAAATCGATGCTCTGGCAATCTCCGCAGAAATGCATACCAGTGGAGTAGGTAAATAACCATTTTACACATTGCATACATGCCTTGAGGCATATTTGGTGAATGGTGCTAATTTTATACGTTTACTGAGTAATCGGGTCTTGATGGGTGATGTGGTTAATATCTCGACGGTCACCTTGAATTCTTTTGACATTTCTTGGTACTTATTTTGGGCTGTGTCGACCTTGAATCCCAGAGAGAAAATTTAAAATAAAACTCGCCCCAATAAGTATTTGAACTCATGACTACCGAACCAGTAGGAAATATGTTCACTAACCAGCCACACAATTATGAAGATATGTATATAAAAGTGTATGCATAGTAGAGTAACAAAAGATCTAACATACCGATTATGTCATGCAGCACAGATCCAACATACTGATTCTGTCAGAAAGACAAAAGGACCAGCCATATGGAGTTTGTGCAGGACGTGTAAATTGCTTATCGGAATCTACGGCGCCACACTGCACCGAGACATGAACATCTCCGGGGAATTAAAGTCGGCGGAGAAAATATCAATATTTTGAGATATGCAGATGGCAATGTCAAACGTTGTAGAACTTCTTCTGTTTATAGATCTTCTTCGTGCGAGAGAGAGAGAGAGAGAGAGAGAGAGAGAGAGAGAGAGAGAGAGAGAGAGGGGGGGAGGGTATGTATGTGTGTATGTATGCATGTATAAGTAAACTTTTGTTAGTAAGTTTATGATTGTGAGTGAATGTATGTGTATGCGAGGGGGTGTGAATGTGTGTGTTATTGAGTGCGGTGAAGGGGTTACGGATGCAATTCGTAATCCCGCATACCGCGTTCGAAACACAGCTGCAGCCGATTTGGAAGCTGAACGCCTTGCGTTGGTTTCCCATAAAAAAGTATAAGTGCCAGTAGTTCAGAAAGCAATGGGAAACTACAGAACGTAAATTTGCAAAGAAATCACAAACATCTAAATAAAAATATGCTGGGCTTGACAGCAACATCCTGTAAAGGATATGCAACTAACTGAGTGGGTGAATAACTGTGAGAGTTTGTTTAAATGATGTAAGCATGTATGCAGGTATGTATGCGTGTATGTATGTGTTTATGCATGTACACGTGTATGTGTGTCTGGTTAACTCCCTGTCTCATAATACCGTACTATGCCTTGTTTATGTTCACAACTTTGATTTGACAATGTTTTTGTTCTATGTGAATGTAACATGCACAATAAATAATTGATGTACGAAAGTTGAATGATTGAAAGGGCCGAATGTAAGACTGTGGAACAAATGAATGTGAATGTGTGAACGTAATGCTAGGAACAAACTCTGTAACTTCTGAGCCTGAGGCGGAAACCGTACCCCTAAGCCACGGCTCCCCCATACGTCGTATCTCTAATACAGTAACTCTAGTTTCAAAGCATATGTATTTTCCGTGACAACATAAGGATTTGAATCATGAACCATTTCATAAACACTAAAGATGAAATCACATAATTAATATTGAATTCAGTGGACTCCTCCGAAATAAGCAGTTCTATGATCCGGAATTCGCTGATAAAATTGCCCTCCTGCCCCATTTATTAATTCAAGCGCAAGATAAACCAACATATTGCATAAAGAGTCATAGCAATTAGGTTTCAAAATGTATAGGGGAATGAAAAGATAATGAAAAGAAGTGAAGAAAATGATAATCGGATCTTCGTTTGAGAAACCTAACGTTAGCATAATCCCAGCCAGTCTGCATGTGCTCGGCTTAATAATGACCTGATTACATACTAATATGTATCTCCTATGATGTCAAGTTTCGCTGCCGGTCTTGCACTCACCGCTGGTTTCTGACGTCGGAGAGTGGAAGGAGGGATCTGATGTGCAGTTCTCGTGGATGCAGTACCTCGATAACGAGTCGGGAGAAGAGTTTCTAAGTCAACCTGGCCCCAATATGTGCAATCCTTTCTTAAGGGCGCCGACTACCAGAATACAAATGCACCTTACTTAATAGACGGCATTCGTGGACTTCCAGAGGTATGCCAACTGACTAAAACCAATCAGCCATCCAGCCAAGCAACAAACTTTCCAAACTATTGAAAAATCAACCACCCAACATGCCAGCCAGATAACAAACTAACCAACCAACCTGCCCACCAGTCCACCAACTACCTAATCAACCTATCAAACAACCAACTAACCAATCATATATCCAACCAGACATCCATCGAATGAACCAACCAGCCAACCAGCGAACCATTCTACCAGTCAACCACAAACCAGCCAACAAGCTAACCAACCAGCCAGTTAGCCATGCAACGAAACAGCAAACCAATTTGCCTACCAACCCGCAAACTAATCAACTAGTCAGTCATCCACCCAATCACCAAACTAGACAACACGCCAACAAACCAACCAGAAAACCAATCAGCCAACTAACCAATAAACTAACTACCGAGCTAAACGATCACCAGTCAGCCAAGCAACCAACCAGATAACCACCCAGCCAGTCAATTAAACTACTCACCAACCCAACCCAATAACTAACTAGCCAACTAACTTAACAGACATTCCTCTATTCATCCAGCCATTCCACCACCAATCCATCTATCCACTTTTTTATCCATCTATCCGCACATCTAGCCATCTATCCAACCAAGCAATCATCCGAAGAGCCTACCAACTAACAAATCAATTAACCAAGACAAAACACAGGCAATAGTCAAAAACATGGACGTCTAGGCTAGAGTGACACCTAGCGAGTGTGAAGACCTTGTTTTAAAAAAAGGAACAAACATCAAGAACACACATTCTTTAAATATCGACCTCGTGATTACATCAGCAGAAACATGTTTTCTGAAATGTTGACATACACGAAAGCACAGATGCATACGTAATGACCAATAAATAAAATACTGCAACTCAAATGCGTCATTAACTTATATTTCTGAAGTGAATATAGCAATATTTGTTTTATGTATTCTGTATTAAAGAACATGCCATGCGTTCAGCAGCTTGTTCTTCGTGTGATCAAATGGTTTTCGTTGTTATTTTTACTACTTCAGTTCTCGACAGTTATTACTTCTGCTCTGGGACGCAGAGGTGTTTCCAAGGCACCAGGGCCGGGTTATATACTGGCCAAGACCTATTGACGCGTCCTCGCCGAGCGTCCTGGGCAACAGGTCCCTTCGGGGTCCTGGCTGAAGTCAATAGGATCGCCGATTCCTCCGAAGTCGGAGAGTGTCTGCCTGTATGGCGAGGAACCATCAGTCTGCACACAAATAAGCCAGACATGGGACAACGGATACTCACGCAAAACTCAGGTCCTGTATGACATCACACTGATGTTGGACAACAGGATGCCTTCATCCGACATACAGGACTTTGCGTTGGAGCTCAAGCCAATGAACACAAGCAAACACTTCTGCTCACTCTGTTAAGTTATGTTATCACGATCGACATCCCTGCACATTCAGTATTCCCATGATTGCCCAATCCCCCGATGCAGCAGCCATCTCAAAGTATCTCTGCAACTGTTCCCGCGAGGAGTTGGTTACAATGTTTCCTCTCTGGCTCTCGAAGACGGCATGGATGTGCATGGCCAGCCTTCACTCCCAGTTCGTGCAATAGAACTAGCGGTAGAGACTCGTTGCTATCAGTCAGCTATGTCCATACTGTATTGACGATATCGGCCTTGTTAATGTTTCTTACCCGCTATCAATTCTGCCCACACTATTCTTGGTGTTACTTCCTTCATTCTCTTAAAGTTATTAATTTAGTCTTTGAAATCCTGACCGTTGTTATTTTGAAATACCTGTTGGCTGAATCAATGTCGTGACTTAATAATTAACAACACCCGGGACTGATTAGAATAAGTTAGAAGGAGACTACTCATACAAAAACACACGTTAAACATCACGAAAAACGACAGACACTAAGCAAGCAAACAATGTGAGATCATATATATTTTCAGTGACAACATTCATATGTTTATAATAGGCCATTTTCACAAACTTTTAAGAAGAAAATAGAGGGAACGTTGCCATAGTTCATAGGCGCTACGTTGATATTAGTATGAGCGCGGTCTGACCAGGATTCGAACCATCAATAGTTAAGGGTCACCTGTTACTCCGTGCATTCAGGCCCACAAAATATGACAGCCCTATGACGTGACAAACCCACAGCGGGTTACTGCTTAAATATGTTTTTCATGTTGTTGTTATTTTAAAGAAGAAACTCTGTGCCTTTGCGTTATAATATTTCAAATTCTTAGAACAGCATAATCAAGAAGAACAAAAGCACCAACACTCTACAAGATCTGAACATCGAAGAGGACTGACTTATATCCAGTGTCATGTCTCATCATCATCATCATCATCTACCCTGTGAACTGGCGTAGGCCATCGCGACTCTCCACAGATCTTGATCTGTATCATGTCTAGGTGATTAAAATATGTTAGACACACCAAACTTCGTAGTGGTTTAGAAATAAGAACACATAAATAGAAGACACAATCTTCATCGACAATACAGATGACCAACAACACTATGCTGGGTTTATAATTATCACATGTCTTGCCGATAAACGAGGGGAGTCTTGGTTAGCGCGATCACTACTCTCACATCAGGTTTGTTTTGCCCGATTATACCATGTGACTAACCCATCCAAGTATTTATTTGTTTGTTTTCCCTTGTTCTCTTTGTCCCATCTCATGTTAGTTAGTTAGTCTTTCCTCTTGAGCCTAAGGCGTCGCATAGGGCAGATGTCATGGCTCTCCATGTCCGGCGGTTCGCTGCTACCTATTGTAGATCATGGATGTTCACTTGGCCGTTGAATAAGCCTTCTCCGATGATGGTTCTACGCAGGGTTTCTCTTGGTATTCCCCGTTTTCTTTTCCCTACTGGTGACCATAAGAAGGCTTGGTTGGGGAGTATTTACCTGTTGTTATTAAATTTTCCAATAAATTTCTCCTCATAACATGCCCCCAGCTTTGTATACTTGCTTGAATCAGTACATGGCTGACACGGACATCTTGGACAGGACATACATGCACATACGGCAAGGTAAGACCGTAAGATGGAGAGCGTCTAAGGCGTTTTCGGTGGGATATTGTGAGAGAAATGTACTGGGAAGAATTCGCTAAACAATTCTCATTCTGGGTATCCAACCCAGTTTTTAAAATGTATCTTCGATATATTATTTCCTTCAGTCCCATAAATAGAGAAATGTTTGGGTTTTCCTCGTGTGTTAAAAATATCGCGTCAAGCGTCTTCTTACATTTTACGTTTGGTCGTCGCATGCTAGAAAAAGCTGGCTACTCAATTAGCAAGTTCTCTCCTCTTTCCGTTGCTAGGAGACATGGGGCGTGCAGTATTTTGATTTCGTGGCATTTTTTATAACTCAAAATCTATTTTTATGTTTGTTTATTACCTTGTTGAATGGCAGGTGTCTTGTCAGAGTTCACAGCTCATACCCGGATCGTACAAGACTCCAGATCTCATGTCACCAGATGGGACACCCGGCATACCTTCAACTGCTCCGATACTTGCTACACAAACACATAACATGTACAGTTAAAGTGAGTTGCATATCCTCTAAAGCAGTGGTTCTCAACCGGTGGAGAAATCACCCCCTCCCCCCAGGGGGAATTTTAGGGTTTCGGGGGGGGGGGGAATTAAGATTATTTCAAGATCGCATTAATACAAGAACCAGTTAGTTGATATTGTTTTTCCCTCTAAATGTTACGGTTCTGTACTTCTTGCCTTAATGAAATTCGTTTTATAACGTAAGTAGACCCGCAAATCACGTTTTATGTAGATGTCTAGACTTATTCTATTATGTGTTATTAAATTTTAGCTTCCATTTTTATGTATACTGTGTAAGGATGAGGGGGGGGGGGGATTTATAGGGAGGAAATTCAAAAAAAGGGGAGTGGGTGACATTCTGAACATATGGTTAAGGGAGGAGGCGGCATGGGCTAAAAAAAGGTTGAGAACCACTGCTCTGTAGGATGTAGCAGTCAACTCCAGCATTTTTTGTTGTTGGCTGTTTAATATTTATGGACAAAGTTACGTTAAGTAGTTTACCATTGCTTTGTGAACGACCGACACTCATACCATCATATGGAAATAACAACACAAGCCGGTCTGCTTCCAAGTCACCCGCAGCTGTGTTTCGAACGCGGAATGAGGGATTGCGAATTGCGTTCGTAACCTCTTCGCCACAGAACTTGCATATTATATAAAGCAATACTACAAAGGCTGCCCTCCCTGGCCGAGCGGTTAGCAGCTTTCTCCGTAACCCCGAACACTCTCGTGGTTGACGTGAGCGCACGAGAACTGGAAGCGGCTCGAGTCGCGCCAGTGTCCCATGTGAGGATGGAGCCGGTCGCTCAGAAAGCAATGGCAAACTACTGAGCGTAATCTTGCCAAGAAATCAACAATCAGCTGAAAGATGCTGATGTTGTCAGCGATGTCCTGTAAAGGATATGCAAAACATTTTAAGACTACAACGACAACTGGGATACTTTTTTGTTTTTTGTTTTAAAATGTCACTTGATATGTTTATCAATGGAAAAAATAAAATTACACGAAGTAAGCAGTTTATAATATATGGGTTCACTGCAGGCTGCCATGACAGTTCTGGTCAATTAAAAGAACCAAAAAACATAATACAAAAAAAAAAAACGCTTAGATGCGGTTCGAATTCATGATCACCGGCTCGGGAAGCAAGCAATTTATTACGTGTATATGTTTATCAACAAATATTTAAGTCTTATTATCCAGGCTAATAAATATAAATCTGGTAAAGTATGAGGCCACTAAGGCAATTCATAAATAAACACACATGTATTGTATGACACTCGTAGAGGTAAATGACAGAAGTATGAATACAGCACGCACTACACAACATAACAATTGAAAGCTATAGTTACTGACCGTGATGTGAAACTTTCACTTCCACGAATGATCAACTGAACACCCGAGGTGCTATCGTCATTTGGAGGCAACATTTGCGAATCCCTGTCGGCGACTATAGCTTTCAATTTGTTTGTTGTGTAGTGTGTCCTTTACTCCCTACTTCTTTCTTCTACTTTGATGAGCGCCATTTTTATTTATGAACTTATCCAGGCTAAAGACTAAAATGTTTTGCATATCCTTTACGGGACATCGCTGTCAACATCAGCATCTTTTAGCTGATTGGTGATTTCTTGGCAAGATTACGATCAGTAGTTTGCCATTGCTTTCTGAGCGGACGGCTCACATACCCCGTAAGTTACCGACGCGATTCGAACCACTGCTGATTCGCACCGTCATCACGTTACTTACGAGAGTATACGAGATTACGGAGAAAAGTTGCTAACCTTTAGGCCAGGAAGCCGGCGGCTAAAGACTGCAAACGTAAAATATGTTAAATTATCGTACGTGTCCCGTCACTACTTAAGAAGGTATGTGTAATAATAATAATAATAATAATAATAATAATAATAATAATAATAATAATAATAATAATGATAATAATAATAATAATAATAATAATAATAATTATTATTATTATTATTATTTGTCCCCAAGCGGTTTCCTGAAATGAGTCTGTTATGTGATAAAGCCATCACATATAGGCCTTAGAGCAAGGGTGCTGGCAAATCTTTCCCTCACTTTTGCAAGCAACAAGCCCAGACCTCGAACTCACTTCCGACCGTGTTCATGACCTTAATAGCGTAGTTCGCCATCATCTTCGCTAGTGCGCTTGCCAAGTAAGTTACAATAATGACAATTCAAAGAGAGTATATAATTTCAAATGGACGGAAATATTACAAGTACGTCGAGATTATATCCGGATATCTTGTGTGTTCCCCCCACTCACCGTGGGCACAGTTAATATCTGTTACTGGTTACATAAGCACTGCCTCGATATTTCCGACTCAAGTCTACGCGGTGCCGCGCTAGGAACAAACTATCTTCGATCTATCTAGGAACAAACTATCTTCGATCTATCTAGGAACAAACTTATCCGCTGCCAGGGGGTATAACATTATCAGTCATCATCTTGGTACTGTTCTCCGCGGATTCCTTTGCCGGTAGCATGACATTCTACTTATGACAATGACATTTTAGTGTTCGCTAATTATCTTGTTCGCTCGTTCAATTTGGAATTGCCAAGTTAGCAAATATTGCTTTTTTTTTTAACTTTAAAAAAGATTTAAAGACGATAGGAACGGCGTCATTGCACCGGGTTGCATCCCATATAGCTGGGTTTCTTTCCGCAGGACGGCACACGTCACATTATGTACAATCTGCGTAGCTCTAGCAACGACCCCCAGGAGTCTCCTAAAATATTGCACTCGTGAACCGAATGAAAAGTCCGGATTTGAACTCACAGCTTTCGGAGAGCGAGGCAGTCTGGGTTCCCACTCCGCCACGGAGTGACAAGTCATCATTCATATTGTGTGTTGTGTTTCATGGTTAATAATTTATGAATGGTATTGTGTCTTGTGTTTCATGGTTAATAATTTATGAATGGTATTGTGTCTTGTGTTTCATGGTTAATAAGTGATAAAGGATATTGTGTTGTATGGTTGATAATTCTTGTGGGATATCGTGTACTGTGTTTCATGGTTCCTAATTCATGAAGGATATTGTGTGGTGAAGATTGCGGTTGAAATTTCATCAGGAATATTTACTGTCGTGTGTCTTTGGTTAATAATTCACCAAGAATATGTTGTGTTGTTTGTCGCGTTTGGCAATTCATGAACAATATTTGATCATGTGTGTCAGGTTGATAAACCATCAAGCAGAGTGTTTGTAGTATGTTCCAGATTTCCACAGATCAAAGACATTTTAAACTCCACAACGCTGCGATGATCTGTCAACTCTCGTTCTAATCTAATATCGCTTTATTCTTTATTAGTTGAAATCTCAATTTATTTTCGTTTAGAATCACATAGAAACGCGGCACTCGTGAAGGCCCTCTAGTTACCGGTAGGGAGTCTTCGTGGCGAAGTGGTCAAGCCGTTTATCTCGGGCTCCGAAGGTTGTGGGTTCGATTCCGGGCCGTGTCCTTCGGTTCACGAGTTAAATTTTTCGGAGACTCCTGTGGGTCGTCGCTAGAGCTACGGAGTTCGTGCTTTGTGCGACGCTTTCCGAGCTGCGGAAAGATACCGAGCCATATGGAATAAAACCCGGTGCAATGAAGTCGACCCTGTCGACTTTAAAGCGACTTTTTTTTTTTAGTTACCAGGAAGGTGCTAGCCTTTTCCCCTCTATGTTAGTTAAATTAGTTGCATATCCTTTACAGGATGTTGTAGTCAAGCACGCAGTTTTGACTGTTTGTGATTTCTTGGTAAGTATACGTTTAGTGCCGGTCTCTCTGGCCGAGGGGTTACACGACTTTCTCCGTAATCCCATTTATTCACGCAGGTTAACGCAGCGCGCGAGAGAATTGGAAGCGGTTCTACTCGCGTTGGTGGCTTGCGGGATAATTGAGCCGGCCGCTCAGAAAGCAATGGCAAACTACTGAGCGTAATCTTGCCAAGAAATCAACAATCAGCTGAAAGATGCTGATGTTGACAGCGATGTCCTGTAAAGGATATGCGGAAAACAAATAGTTTAGTAGTTTACCATAGCTTTCAGAACGACCGGCATTTATACTACTTTATGAAACCCAACTCTTAGCGGTCTGCTATCAAATCCCCTGCAGCTGTGTTTTGAACGCGGTATGCGGGATTACGAATTACGTCCATAACGCCTTTACTACAGAGCCAACTCTTCTATGTTACCAATGAATATTTTCCCCAATCACTCTTCAGAGGTCCTGCTGATTAACCTTGTTATAATAAATCACAGGTCTTATGTGGAGACTGAATTCCCTTGACATGGTTGTCCGTTTTACAGGATATTCAACAGCATTCAAACAGAAAACTCTCAAAGACTATAAAATACTAATACATCTTGTTTCATTAGAAGTATTCCCATTTGACTCGCCGTGTTGGAATAAATCAGGTCTAAGAATATACAACTCTGTGAATAAAACTGAAGAATTCCGTAAAATTGAACCAGTGACCTGGGACGCAGGAATTGAAATATGGAGAGATACATTCTAGTGCCATTTTCGTAAGCTTGATTGTACTTACTGTAGTGTATTATATGTGTATATCACTGTCTGTGTGTAATGGTTTGTGACTTTTATCCACTAACGATATATACTTTAAACATTTTAGTTATGATTTAAAGTGTAGGAAAGAATTTGGGATTTCCATCTGGAGTCAGATTAGATGCATGAAGCACCCTGAATTTGTTTTTGTGTCATATACACTTGACAGAGGCTATCCATTTGCTTTTTTATATTCTTATTGTTTGTTTGTTATGCACTTGACAGAGTATATCCATTTGATACCTGATCTCCGTCTTATTGGTATAATTTACATCTGACAAAGGCTATTCATTTGATTTTCTGTCTTTCATGTAGTCAGACGAGTGTGTGTTTGTGTAATAAACATTTGACAGAGGCTATTGATTTGATTCTTCTTCTTTCATATAGTCAACTAAAATTGATGATCATCTGACATTTTAGTTCATGACCTGCGAACGACCCATGCTTACATGAACATAGGGCAAGAGACACCATATCCATACTGTAGGACGTGGACGTAAGGCAGCAGTTTTGCACGAACTACCGTAGAACCATTAAGAGTAGCCCTACAACCTGCCACCATTGTTGTCTTGCGGTTAGCCGGCTACCTCGGTGATCAGCAAGAAGTATCTTGCCTACGTGCCATTGTGCTTTTCATTGGCACCTTGCCGTCGCTACAGACGATAGTTTGTAAGGGATGGAGTTATTGCCTCTCCATGGCACAAAGCCTTGGCTAAAATATAGAGATCATGTGTTGCCCATGCAGCATGATCCCTCTCTCGGCCTGCCTAGTTCACTCCAGAGGAAAGGTAACACCTCTACATCTGGAACAAGACAAGCTGCAGAAGCTGCCGGATCAGAAAAGCAATGCTCTAATTGTCCGCCTGTCGGAGCTTCGATCCTAGACCAGCCGCCAACCAAGGCTTAGGGCCTGGTCTGCCCTGCCATGACACTTTGTCGTTAGGTTGCATTTCCTCGCACCAGGGTAAGGCTTGTACCCTCCCAATTGCGCTCTTCCGACCGAAGCCGTTGGCACAATGTGGGGTGTCGGGTTTGGTAAGCGGCGCCCAACGTTCGACGCTAACAGAAAGCAGGTAGTACCGTCTACTGTTATACGGTAGCTCAGTCATATCTGACTAAGACCTGACACAATTGTGCTTTGTGCTTTGTGCTTTAATGATCCCTGAACTATGTGTTGGGAAACGAGCAGACGGACAAACTGTATTCATCTGCACCGCTTGGGTGGGATATTGGTGCACGAATAAGGAAGATATGGTCAAGGAGCTTTGGGATCCTGTGTATAGTGTGGAATACCAGATACACTATTATTGCCTGGAGAAAATGGTGCGGCGGGGAGTGGCCAGAGGATCTGGCTGACATTTAGTACTTCGAGAAAGGCTGGACTGACACAATAAGGTTCCGTTTGGTACCATTATTATTAGGACTCTTTGCTGGCTGTTGAAGATGAAGAAGGAGCATGTATGGAAATGTTCAAAGTGCTGTGATGTCAGAGGATAACTCAGTTCAACTATCCATCATGCCCATGAGCTGGGCTCACCATACCAAATACAATGTACAAAGAGACAACACGATATCAATCTAAAGACAGAAGCAATAACGTGGAAGATAAGGACGCGGATTAACATAGACGGCGTATTCATGAAGAGATCAAGAAAATGCCCCACCAGACAAGGACAGCTTATTTAGGACCCTATTTAACAACAATTTTATAGCAAAAATGATGGGCCAAATATGTAAAAGAATTGTTTGAGGATAAAATATGCAATACACCAACATTTTCCAATTATAGGGGTGGGTCTAGTATTCTCAAATCGGAATTAGAGACATCAATAAACCCCATGCAGAGACGAAAAGCTCCTTGCAGTGATAAAATATTGATAGAAACAGCAGCCCTATCTTGGCAGTGGATATAATCACTGAGTTATGCAGCGATAACCATATAATACATGTTTTATGCAGCAAGACACGAAAACATGAACGCTCATAAAATTGTCCAAAACATCAGAAGCAGCTGAGTGTGAAGCTTGTAGAGCTATCAGTCTTATGATCCACACGGTGAAATGCATGTTATACAAGAGACAACACTGAATAAAACCGACATCAAAGTTTTAAAAGTGAAGCAATGTTGTACTATATAATACGGATGAACACTGTATTGAAGAGTTGTTGAATTGAGTTGAGTTAAGAACCGACATCACTGCACTCAGGACATTCCCATACGTGCTCCGTCTCCTCGTTCAACAGCTAGCGAAGAGTCATACTACTAATCGTTCCCACCGCTATCTGATTAAAAATTCTCCTGGTCTTCCCTCTCAGTTTTGAGATTCTTCCAGAACCCCTGCCGATCCCCCGCAATCTCATTCTTTCCACATTTGGGTTCTCAATCCGTTCCTCCGCCTTCTCCACCTGTATTGAAGAAAAGGACAGTACTTATTTGTGCTTTACATACATTACCAATGAACGATTCACATAACAGAAACGAGGAGTATAATCGGTGGACTTTATAAGACCGCAATACCCCAGACGTCGGAGTAGGTTCACCTGACGGTGCGGGACACTGGTAGCGGGGAAAGTTAATCCCCACGCAAAAACCAGTCGGTAGAAGTAGTAGCACGTGTGTGGATTACGCTTGAGTTCAAAGCGAGAGAACATTTAAAAAAAACACTAGGACTCGATCACAAGTAATAAGATGGACGTTGCGGCGAAAGCCTTCGTCAACACACAAACAAATGCACACTAATACTTATACATGATAAGCTCTACATGAGTATATATATACACATATATATATATATATATATATATATATATATATATATATATATATATATATATATATATATATATATATATATATATATATGTGTGTGTGTGCGTGTGTGTGTGAATGAAAAGTTTTAACACTGCTAGGAAATATTTTGCGAAGTAAATGCAAACGCAGTGGCTCTAACCGCATCACGCGCCGAGTGCCTGTAGTTCGATACAGTTATGGGTTTAACACCGCATGCCCTATGAGCCTGTAGGCGTGTTAGAGGGTCCTTTCATGAAATATATCGACGACTAATACATCAAAATAATGGCACACCATTTCTAGGAACAAACAGCAACAGTAATGCCATAAACATCTAGTATTTCATCTCGTGCGCCGCTTGAAAAGTATCCAGATTCCCTTTCCACGTTTATCCATTTCGTGCTCCTGCCTTTAAGTTCGCGTAATGATGATCCCATTCCGGCTCCGTGGCGAATGAATTACGAACATAGTTCGTAATCCCGCATACTTGCTTTCGAAACACAGCTGTGGGTGATTTGGAAGCAGACCGCTTTACGTTATTTTTTTAAAAAAATGAAATCGTATGGGTGCCTGTCGTTCAGAACGCAATGGCAAACTACTGCACGTAAACTTGCCCATGAATTACGAACAGCCAAACAATGCCGGGGTTGATGGTACATCCTGTAAAGGATATGCAACAACAAAGGAAAAATGATGATCCCAACTTCTATCTTGTCAACGAGGAACCATGTCTACTATTTATGTGTACTTATTTCTAAATCACTAATTAGCTTGGTGTGTCTAATATAGTTTAATTTCCTATACATGATACAGATGAAGATCTGTGGAGAGAGGCGAAGGCCTACGCCAGATCACAGGTTACATGATAATGATGATGATGAGACATGACACTGTTTATGTGTCAGTCCTCTTCGATGGTCAGATCGTATAGAATGTTAGTGTATTATTTATTCTGTTAATCTGTACAAGCCAGTTTTAGAACAGTTTTACTGTGACATTTTCTTGACAAAAGAGGCTTTGGAAAACATTAGTGGGGTAAGAAGCAAAGACCGACCAAGAGAAATGATGCTGGATGGATTGAGACGGTGGCATTGGGGAATATTATCAGAATAGACTATCAAGAACATGAAAGACTGATTGATATCTATGGAGAGACATGAATGCTGGAATGTGTCTTAATAGAATTCAAATATAATTAAGCAATAATAAAAATGTCCAGGGTGTGACACAACTCCAATTCTCTAAGCAGGAAAAATTAACGGCAATGAAAGATCTGAAGGCGGGCACTCGTGTAGTTGAAGGCATAATTTATTAGCCCAACGGTCAAGTCTATTGCATTTCCAGACGATCAATGAAAAATAACAATTTACGTTTACCGTGTCTGTTATGGCCAGACGGGCCGGTAATTACAATCTTAAATATATATATAATATATCGTTGAAAGCGCTAGACCCTAATGATTCTCAAATCCATGCCCCGGTCCTTCTGTCATTCCCAGTCTGGATAGATTTGACCTTGCCGTGACGTTCTGAGTCCCGTTTGGATATGTCCACATCTCTCCATTATTTTGGGCTCATATATATCGTTCATGAATCTTCTCGTTATCCTCTGCAATATGTGTTGGCCATGATAACGTTGTCCTGCCAATAAATATCTTCCACGTTCCAGATAACTTCAACGTGCTGCCTCTCTTGTCCAGCTCTCTGATCCGAATCTTTTGTTGTTGTTGATAATTCTTCTGACGTATTCTGTTTTTTACGTCGGTCTCTTAGATTTTACCAACATTTGTTTCGCGACTTTGTCACGAACTTTGGTTTACGTCATATCCATTGCGATACTACTTGGCAATGAATGCATAAGTCAGTTGGTCGGGCACACGATAATGATGATGATGATGATGATGATGATGATGATGATGATGATGATTTACGATGATGGCAATGATGGTGATGATCTCGTCTTGTTTTTCTCAGTATTTTGTCTTCACGTACTTAGTTTGGTTTTTCTACATGTCTTCATACGGGACAAAGCCGTGACAGACTTGTGGTTTTATATTACATTCAAAATAATAATGTATTTTATTATAGTTTATATCAATTGGGGAACCCTTTAATACCATTAAGAGAGTTCATAAATAATCATACATGTGTTGTGTGGCGCTCATAGAAATAAAGGAAAGAAGCAGGGATTAGAGGACACACTAGAAAACATAATAATTGAAAGCCAACATTGAATAACTATAGGTTTCAATTTTTATGTTGACTAGTGCATCCTCTAATTTCTGCTAAATTCGTCTAAGTGCTAAACAATACATGTTATGAACTCTTATAGTTTAGTTTGCTAAGTTTTCATTACACGTTTTCACTGTAATTCATCTGTAAGAAAGGAACAACAGTCTTAGAAATGAACAGACGTAAAATCGTATGTTACGTGAGACGCATACTAAACGCAGCTAGAAAAACAAGAGCAGACACAGAGACAAATGAGAAACTAAAAACACGTGTATGGATACCACCGATTACTGACTGTACAGAACACCACAGAATTAAATGCTTCGAACATTTAGCTAGAACATAACAATTTCAAGCAGCATATAGAGCGTTCTGCGTGAGACCATCGGGATACAATGCGAGAGGACGCGCGAGGAAGTGATGGCTAGAGGGATTACGAGAGATATCGAAGAAATCAAATATGACAATAGCACAAGAAACAAGAAACGCGAAACATCCAAAAACTACGTGTCGCACCTCACTTCGACACACACGGTGAAAACAGAAGTACACCAGAAGAAGTGGAATTGCATTTCTTCTGTAACATATCTCATGTACCAGGATTGCTAACCTGGTCAAAAATGCACGCTAAAAGTCGGATGTGTTGGCCTAAGGGTTTCGATCCAAGGGTGACTAACCAGACACACCGCAATCACATCTGAAAAAAACACTCCGGATGAACGCAAAGAAGAAGAAGATATCTCATGTATACGCATTGTAACACCTGTATCCATGGATGTAGTTTCCGATCCACTTAATGCCGCTGGGCAGTTGTTTTCTTATTTTTTTTTTACACGATCAGCATCTTTCAGCTGATTGTTGATTTCTTGGCAAGATTACGCTCAGTAGTTTGCCATTGCTTTCTGAGCGACCGGCTCAATACCCCGTAAGTTACCGACGCAGACAGAACTGCTTCCAATTCTCGCGCAATATCACGTTACTTACGAGAGTATATGAGATTACGGAGAAAGTCGTGTAACCTCTAGACCAGAGAGACCGACGCTGGGCAGATACGATACGTAATATAAGAAGAGTTTAAATCACCTCTTGTAGTTACAAGGATAAGGCACGGAATGTGAAACAAGAGTGTGTATTCCGCTCCACCCTTCCCCAATGCCCTTTCTATATTTATACAGAGAATATATTCAAACGGAGACAGAGAAGAACATGACTCGGCATTGGCGGAAAATCAATAAGCAGCATCAGATAAGCTGACAACACGGCTTCGCTGGCTAAATCAGAATAGGTTCTTTAAGATATAACAAATCAAGTACACAAAAACAAAAAAATGAATATAGCTTAGACAAACATATTCAGAACACAAACAAAACTTTTAAAAGTCGCTTAAAAGTCGATAATGTCGACTTCATTGCACCGGATTTTTATCCCATATGGCTCTGTCTCTTTCCGCAGCGCGGAAAGCGTCGCACAAAGCACGAACTCAGTAGCTCCAGCGACGACCCTCAGGAGTCTCCGAAAATATGCACTCGTGAACAGAAGGATGCGGCCCGAAATCGAACCCACAACCTTCGGAGGCAGAGGCAGACGGTTTTACCACTTCGCCACGGAGACTCCAAACAAATCTAAACTATGATCTTCTTCAGCGTTCCGAGCCATTGAGGTTCTTTGCTGCAGATACAATCCGTCTCCATTCTTCTCTCTGGTGGACCTTCTCTTGCCAGTCGTTGATCCAAGTGCTTGTAGGTCTGTATATGTATTATCTCTCCACCGCCTTCTTGGTCTACCTCGGGGTCTATGGTCATTTATTTCCTGAGTGTAAGCGAGTTTTGTTTCCCTATTATCTTCCATTCTTTCTATATGCCCCAGCCATTGTAGTCTATTAGCCTTCATGATACCAGTGATTAGCGGGGACTTAAACAGATCATAAATGTCTTTGTTACTTCTTCTTTTCCACTCTCCATTTTGTGTATCCCTAATGGGTCCAAAGATGCGTCTTAAAATTTTTTTCTCAAAGGTTTGTAACAAGGCTTCTTCTCCTTTCGTTGTACTCCAGGTTTCAGAGCCATACAGCACAACTGGTCTGATCAGTGTTTTGTATATTGTGATTTTGGTGTTACGAGATAGCGCATTTGAGTTTAGTAGATGTTGTAGTGCATAGTATATCTTATTTCCAGAGTTGATTCTAGTTTGTATTTCTTCCCTTATGATGTTGGAGCAGTTGAAGATTGTACCCAGGTATTTGTATGTTTCCGTTCTTTTAATGGTCATAGTATCTATGTGTATGTGGCCAGAGTTTTTAGCCACTCCGTCTCTTGAAATTACCATATATTCTGTCTTATCTTGGTTGATAACCAGCCCCATCTGTTGGGCTTTTTCCTTGAAGTCCTTTAACGTTCCAAGGTCGTTGTCCAGATAAGGCAGTCCGAAATCGAGGCTCATGTATCTGTTTCGTAACAAAAAAGGTTTTTACAAAGGTGGGGATGTTAACCCCACGCTTCAACCCCCAACCTGGAGGACCATGATAACAATAATAATCTCTTTCTTCGGCCCTTACTCCGGCATTGAAGCATATACACTCAGTCACACACCCCAAAGCTGTCCTAATCTTTGTTTTGTTGTTCAGCTCTCTGCACGATATTCATCTCTGTGTCTGATTCGCCTCTTCTTGTCCCTCTAAGTCTCCCTCCTCTACATCACTTGCCCTGTGAGTTATAGACAAGAAAATGACTAGTAGAAGTACCAAGCTAGAAGAAAAACAAAAAGTGCAACATACACATTACGAATACGAATAGAGAGGCCAACAGAAATATGTGCTTTATATATTATAACAAGGCATTTGATAAAGTGAAACATGAGAACATGGTCAATATGGTTGAAGCTATTATAATAGATATTAAAGGTCGCAGGATAATAAATAATATTTACTGGAAACAAGTAGAAATAATTAAAATGCGATATGAAGAGGACAGTTACGAACAGATAAAACAATGAGTAAGACGATAAGTTTTGTCTCCGGACCACTTCTCTCTAAAGCGAAGCAATAATGAGAGAGATCAAAGAGAAGGCAGGAATACGAGTTGGAGATTATAATTAAAAACAATATTTGCTATACATATGACACAGTATTAATAACTGAAAACGCAAAAGATTACAACAATTGTACATTGTAGTAATAGAGAATGCAAAAAAGAGGATTTTCATCGAATATCATGAAAACAGAAACAATGGTTATACGAAAAAAAAGTATAATGCCAACATGTGATATAGAAATAGAAGAGAAAATGCTTAACCATGTGAATAAATTTAAATACCTAACGACAATAATGCCGTCTCCCTGGTCTAGGTGTTAACGACTTTCTCGTAATCTTGTATATTCATGTGGGTAACGCAGCTACGCGAGATTCGGTAGCGGATCGCGTCGCGTTGGTTACTTACGGGGTATGTGAGCCGGTCGCTCAGAAAGCAATGGCAAACTACTGAACGTAATATTGCCGAGAACATCAACAACAGCCTAAAAATGCTGGTGTTGACTGCAACGTCCTGTAAGGGATATGCAACTTAAAAAAGGACAATAATAACAGCAGATGGAAGATGCGTAATAGAGATTAAGGGGAGACCTTGTACAGACAACAGAAATGGTAAAGTATATCCACTCCGTAAGCTAAAACGCACATGTCCTGTCGCCTAATTCAAATTGTTTCCTCACAGTTACCGTGATATCAAGCAATCAGTTTATCAACCACTTAAGAAATAAATGAATAAATAAATGGGGAGAAAAACACCAATCAAGCGCTATCACATTAATGAAGATTGCCTACGATGTGTCTCCTATGCTTTGCTGTAATGTCACGTATTGAGAGTACTACCGTTTGTCTATCACTGAATGTTTGTGCCTAGTGTATAGCCCCAAGAACACTTACAGATAAGCGTATGGGTTCTGGGAGCGTAATCATGCTTTCTGAGACCAGATGTTGCCTTGAGTGCGCCGTATCTATGTTTGTTTAGAGTTGGCTTGTGTTCATGGTCTTCATTTGTTTCTATATCAATTTAGGTTTTCTTCCATTGATGTCTACCTCCTGTTCGACCACCCTGACTGTAATGAACTCACAGAGCATGCTGAGAAAGGGGAAGACAGGCGTGCTTTGTGCAGAAAGGCATGCACCAATTTGAAGAAAAAAAAATGAAGTATAGAGAGCATCTGTTGGATATTGATAGTAGGACATGCTAGCTACCTTAGGAAATGATTAGGCGGATATATACGCTGGGTCTGTACGCTAGGTGGATTACTGGTACAAGAGAAGACAGGTGTGGGATTGTCTCTTTGGGATCATATTTGTTAGTATGAAAGAACAAATAAAATCATCACGACCTGGACTGAATTGTGCGGCAGGAAATGACCAGAGAGTTTGACCGACACCCAGCAGTTCGAAGAAAAGCCAGATGGATATATAACCAAACTTGTATCCTTAATACTGGGACTCTTCGTTGGTTGTTGAAGAAGAGAACAGAGTGCATCCGGGGGATGTCCCAATTGTCGTGATGTCGGTTCTTGATTCAACTCACACCAACTCAACTCGCCTACCTGTAACATTTATCTCCATTGTTACCAGTGTCATCAGACTAGTTGAAATTAGTTGCATATCCTTTACAGGACGTTGCAGTCAACACCAGCATTTTTTACTGTTGTGATCTCTTGGCAAGTTTACGTTCAGTAGTTTGCCTTTGCTTTCTGAACGACCGGCACCCATACCATTTCGTAAAAGAACAACGCAACGCGGTCTGCTGCCAAATCGCGCGCAGCTGTGTTTCGAACGCAGGTATGCTGGATCACGAACCGCAACCGTAACGCCTTCGCCACGGAGCTGGCCATCAGACTAGACATGACTTAAATATCCTATATATAACTGTGTATACTTAACTCTTCCCAACCAGCATCTTCAGGATGTCTACATTTGATTGCTTATCTTTCCACGATGTATGACCTGCTCTACTGTACACGCGTATTTTTGGCGCTTCTGTTAGTTAGTTGTATATCATATACAGCCGTAGTCAACCGCAGCATTTTTTTGACTGTGATGTCTTGGCAAGTTTATGTTCAGTAGTTTGCCATTGCTTTTTGAACGACCGGCACTCATACCTGTATGAAACCAACGCAAGGCGATCTGCTTCCAAATCAACGCAGCTGTGTTTCGAACATGCTATGCGTGATTGCGAATTTGTAACAGTATCAGTTGTCCTCTTCAGTTGTAATAGCTGCTACCTTCAGATGTGCTTTTGATAGTGTTGTATAGTTGTTTATTATTAGTGGTCATCGCGCGATCTATTCCTCAAACTAGACTTGTGTAACATTGATAACAATTCGACAACTGTAATAGTCTTTTCAATATCTGAACTAAAGATAAACACCTTGTCTATTTTATTTTATTATGCAGAATTATCCAATGCATACAAATAGGTTGTTTCCAATTACAACACTGGGCGCATTGGCACACAGGCAAAACAAACGTCCGAACTGACTCCTCTGAGCTACGCTGCTAAACTCTCAGCCAACTCACAACTTCTCGCCTCTCAACTGATTTCCTCTGGTTTAATTCTAGATGCGAACTAACAGCTGAATAGCTAAACTTCATATTCTCTCTAAAAACTATTGTCTCAAATAATAATAATTGAATCCCAAAGTTGTCCCCAAAAACTATCTGCCAGTTTCGGAAAACTGTCTTCCTTTTTAAAACTCTCTCTTCTCTCTTCCATGTCAATAATGCATTTCATAATTGAATCTCAAAAATTTTATCTAAAAAGAATCTTAATTCCAAACATTGTCTAATTCTCCAAAAAATCATTTTCATTATCTAAATCAGTCCTCCTTCTTTCTCCCCCCCCCCCCCTTCCAAGTCCTAAAGTCCTCAAGTTCTAAGTCCCACAAGTCCTTCAAATCCTCCAGTGAATCTCAAGTTGCAACTTGCTGCTCTTAAATACTCTTCCATCTGTGAGTAGTTTCATAATGCTTTTTTCGTTACTCACGAAAGTTCACTTTAGAGCGCTTGTCTTGATAAACATGCTAAATTCTAAGTACTCTTGTCAAACTAGGCATAAACAAAAATAACCTACAAATCTACTTCGTGCAACTTCACCTTCCATGCAACAACGTTGACCTTAGACGTTTCTCAGCCAGACAACACGAAACCCGATATTTTTTCTACTAGTAACACTGTAACCCTATAGTGGAAACTGTCGCGAAAAGAGTTAAACAATTTGGTGAGAAGCGGTTTGCTGATGAAGGAAAAAGTTGTTCGTGATGTGCCCATGTGCCTAAAGGAGGTCTTCCATGGTGCAAGTATTGGGGGACGGATAATATTATGCGATAAATGTACGCATGTTCCCCGAGATTATGGTAAATAATAATAATAATAATAATAATAATAATAATAATAATAATAATAATGAGAATCTTACGTGCGATAATAACATGCACTTTTCTACTTCATACTGATGCGTGGATGCGTGATTTACTGAATTATTCTCTCTCTCTCTCTCTCTCTCTCTCTCTCTCTCTCTCTCTCTCTCTCTGTCTCTCTCTCACTCTCTCTCTCTCTCTCTCACTCACTCTCTCTCGTTCTCTCTCTATCACACCCACACACACACACACACTCACTCACACACACACACACACACTCACACACACTCGTCCACCCACCCACCCACGCACGTACGCACGCACGCACGCAGACACACACACCAACACTCACACACACATACTCACTCACACACACACACACTCACACACACTCGTCCACCCACCCACCCACGCACGTACGCACGCACGCACGCAGACACACACACCAACACTCACACACACCCACTCACACATACACTCACTCACACACATACACACATATTTATGAATATTCTAATATTGTGGTTTTTACATTATGAATATTCTCTATAATACAATGTCCGTATTTATTCTTACAGGTAATTTGGAAGAAAGTGAACCAGGCCAGCCCGATCACAATAGGAGAGTACGTATATGATCCAGACAACCGTTATTCTGTGACCAGAGAAGACCCGTATTCGGACTCTCAGATGGCCAGCATTGACAGCCAAAAGAATGGTTATGAAAACCCACGGTGGAACTTGCAGGTACATTTGTATACAGCAGATTCTCCTTATCCTTTGGTGATACGATTTAGGCTCTACACGAATATATGTTTCTCATTTCACATCTGTCGTCGTCTCACTATCGATCTCTGTGTCTTATACTTTCATATTACAATTACTCTCCAGCGAATGGTATTCTGACAACAAAACAGTTGTGATCTTTCCCTCACCTCTCTACCTCGTATCTGCATACCTATGTTGTCTATCTATCGCTCTCTCTCTCTCTCTCTCTCTCTCTCTCTCTCTCTCTCTCTCTCTCACACACACACACACACACACACTCTCTCATTCTTTTGTTTGACTGTTGCTCTTCACTGAGAGGTATTCTGGCGATAAGGCAACTGTGCTCGTTCCCTCATCTCTATCTCCTCTCTGCATCTCTATGTCGTCTCTCTGTCATGCTCTCTCTCTCTCTCTCTCTCTCTCTCTCTCTCTCTCTCTCTCTCTCATTCTTTTTTTTTTTTTTTTAAATCACTATTGCTCTTAAATGAACGGTATTCTGGCGATAAAGCAGTGGTGAAATTCCTCTCATCTGTCTGTTTCATGTCTCCATCTTTATATAGTATATCCCAGTTTTAATCTCTTTGTACAACATACGTTTACCTTAGTTTTGTGTGTAAAGGATAGCTTCCACTGCAGTGGGATATCTCCTTAAGTGCCCCATCCTCCTCCCATAGACCACACCAGGAGCATCCCAGCACAGTGCACCAACTCCATAACACCGACGATGATCTGGTACAGCAGAGTTACACATGCTATGACAGTTATGTAGGCAGCTTTTCTAATGTAGCAATGCTGCCTGTACATCGGCCTATCCGACCTGCTCTTGTCCATGTCCAGCTGCCGAGGGATGCTTAACACCAGCAACATGCACACAGGTTTGAGCCCTTGTCCGAGAGGGCTAGACGTGCGACCGACAACATGGGAATCAGGGGAAATATACCAACCGTTTTCTGATGTTTGTAGGAACCCAGACAGTCAGCCCCGTGTTACGAACGGAGACTACTTGAGACAGAGACGGTCGACCTATCATCTAATCATTATCACTGTATATCTATATCTTAGAAATGGCCAAGTGGGTAAGAGCGCTAACTCTCAAACTTCCGATGCGTTAACGGCCAAAACATGCTCGGGTTGACTGCTACATCCTCTAAAGGGTATGCAACTTACTAACTATACGGTTACGATCTGTATAGGTCTAGAATTTTGAGCTAACGCGGATGTGATGGAGTGGCCATTGCCACATTCCGCAGAGGTGTCACAAAGAGAGTGAGTCATTCACAGAACGTGGGAAAGTTGCACTGTATTACCCAGAATACACGCCACGTAGAACGTGTACATTTGTATGGATATGAAGCGTGGACAATGAGCAGACAAGCTGAAAAACAATTAATGGCTGTGGACATCTGGTTTGTGAGGAAAATACAAAGAATACCCGGGACAGAAAGAAAAATCAATGACCAAGTACATAAGAAATACATGAAAACCGTAAACTGATTAGAGAAATTATACGTAGACAGTCACAATATTTTGGATACGTTATGAGAAAAAATAAATAGGAGAACTTGATGACAACTGGAACGCTTAAGGAGAATAAAAGGAGGGGAAGGCAGAGAAGTAAATACCTGGATGGCTTGGCCACGTCATATGGTCGAGACAAGAGCACAGAGTTAATCTACGACTCTGGTGATCATGTGAAATGGCGAAATATGACCGCCCATGCTTATCATGGCACATGATGATGATGAAGCTGTGTCAATTATAGCAACTTGTTGTTCTTGAATGTTCTCGTACAATGTTCTTACCACTTTAAATCGCGAAGACCTGAAACCAGTGAGCGCGCTCGCGAAATTGATAGGAAACTACACTAATAGTGTCGTGAACATATGTTGGGCGTGGGTTCGATGTCCGTGCTTCTCGTCTGCTAATTAGGTCGGGGGACGGGGGGGGGGGGGGGTTCATTTATTCCTCTTTGCGTTTCCGACCTCCACAATATGATCACTCTATAAATCTATAAACCATAGACTCATAGCAGGAAATTACTTCTAGACAAATATTGTTTTTGATTTACTTTCACTCGCTTTGAACTCAAACGTAGTCCACACAGGTGCTACTACTTCTAGTGCAAGGGACCGATATTTGCGTGTGGATTAGGTTTCCCTTTTACCAGTATCCCTCGCCATAAAGAGAAGCCACCCTACTTCAAAGGTACAAATATGTTATAACTGAACAAATGCAATCTAATTCGGGGAATCAGGAGTTCTCCAGTAATGAGTCAGTGGTTTCATATCACATTAATCGAATATTCAATGTGGAGATTATGAAGGCACGAATAGACAACTATCAGTTATGTGGACGATTTTACTATTTCATTATAACAGTATTAAAGTCATACCTCTAAGCAGGAACTATACATAGAGCTGTACTGAGTCAATCCTGATGTACGGAGGCGAATCATTGACAATTAGCAGACAGGTGAGGAATTATGTGGAAGCTGCGAAAATGTTGTTATATTGAAGAATGATGAGAACACCCGTGGAAAGACAGAAAGACCAATGCAGAGATCTTAAAAATAGCTAACACGTAAAGAGAACTGGTTGGTCGCATCAGAAGAGAACAGTCCACAATCTTTCCGCAGGTCATGAGAAGGGGAAAGCTACACTATGTCTTCACAATGAGAAAGATGAGAGAGAGAGAGAGAGAGAGAGAGAGAGAGAGAGAGAGAGAGAGAGAGTGGGGGCGGGGGAAGGCAGGGATAGACCAAGAAAAAAGATGCTAAACAATTTGACACCATGGCAAGGAGAAATGTCGGTATCGGAAATGATTTGAAGCACGTGAGACAGTAGTCTGTGGACAGACATGCTCACCAGCGCCACACGGCATGCGCTATAAGAAGAAACCCCCTATCAACCACATTGACGCACCTATTTTACAATATATATATATATTCGCATGTCCTTTACAGGACATCGCTGTCACCAGCAGCATTTTACAGCTGTTGTTGATTTCTTAGCAAGATTACGCTCAGCGGCCGGCTCACTTATCCCATAAGTCACCAACGCGGTGAGAACCGCTACTAATTCTCGCGCGCTGCGAGACCCTACGTGAATAAACGTGATTACGAAGAAAGTCGTTTAACTTCTCAGCCAGGGAGACCGGTTTTACAATCATAGTAACCGTAATAGTAGGACAATAGGATCTTTAATATGCACAGATGCTTATTGGGTATATGGTGCTAATATAGACCAGCTGACACCGATGGCTGATGTGGTCAGTATCAGGCTTTTACTTCCCTTGATATGTCCTGTTACCTGGAAGCCCAGGTCGATTACAACAACCGCCTTGATTTTGATTGGACCACCAGGCCGGCAGTATGCTTGCCTTATGGCAGAAGAAAAGTGAAGCGACAGCAGCTATTGATCACATCACCCAGCTAGTGCTGAATGGTCTATATCACTATCTGGCTAGCACAATGTACCCAGTATGCCTAAAGGTGGGTAAAAAGTGTATAGTTTCTCGACATTTAACTTTGTTAATACGAGGGAAAGTCATTAAGTAACAGGAATTATAATATAAAGTGCATGGAAGAGTGTAAGCAGTGAAAAATCTTATTTCAGAACACAACATGGCTCTTAAGCAATACCCCAAATGTAAGGGCTGTGAGGATCGAGGAGTTTGCGTATGCCCAATAGCGAATACAAAATAGCTGTCTCACTATCGACTTGCAACGTGGAAGCACAACTATGCGCTATTCGTTTTATTTTATTTGGGAGTGGGGGGGGGGGGGGTCAGAGGGTCTAAAACCTTGCGAAATCTACAGAAGACTGATGATTCAGTATGGAGTTGGTTGTTTAAGTCATAGGAGTGCATGAATGGCTAGAAAGATGCTGTGGAAACCCCGTTGTCACCTGCTAAGAAAAAAACATTCAAGTTGGCAGGAATCCGCTGAGAAAGTCACGATGACAATCTTTCACAGGCCTTAGTTTTGTGCATTTCCAAGAAAGGCCTGGAACTGTGACCAGTGTTCCATACAGTGACATGCTAGTGAACAAACTGCTGCCCGCGATACGATCAAGCCGCGGGAACTTCTCTCAAAGTGAGATTGTCGTTACACGATAGCACCCGCCCTCATACTGCTGCACTTACAATGGATACACAACATGCTCTGAAATGTAAGGTCTTGCAACATCCAGCAGACAGTTCAGACTTGGAGCTATCTGACTATCACGTATTGTGACCCTGAAAAGAAAATTAGCGAGGTCAGAGATTTGCAGGTGACAACGAGATAATAGAGGAGGTGCAATATTAGTTTAAGGCCACACCCGACAATTTTTCTCCTGGAAGGCACCAGTAAGCTAGTGGACTGGGAAAGCAAGTACGATGCACAGCAGGGGACTATGTTGAGAAATAACAGACACACAATCTCTCGTTCGCAATTGCGTAACAAAGTTGTTCGTAAATTGCATGTTACTTAATGACTTCCTCTCGTATATACAGTACTCGAATGTGTGTCTTTGCACGTGTGTGTGCGCTATTGGAATGGAATACAATTAGTCAGAAATGTCACATTGAGATAATGAGTTGGGTGACACCAGATCTACTGACACGTCTGCTTGCGTTTGCCTATAACTAGATTGTCAAATATGTCTACCCGCGTGTTATTTGTTGGCATTTGAGAAATACAAATAAGATTGAATTAGTCTGTCAGCATGTCGCTTACGTGGAATCAACCAAATACATTATCTCCTGTCCGTATATGTTTCTAGAACATACATAACAGCTCCTTGTAATTGGAATGCTTGTTTAGAGATCTGTTCGTTTTACTGGGAAGGCTGGTGATCTATTGAACTATGTAGAATAGTATTATATGCTATTATATAATTGTGAATCTGGGTTCCTGAAAACGTTTGTGTTTCCTGGGCAAGTTCAGTAGTTTGCCATTGATTTCTGAACTACCGGTACTCATACCTTTGTATGTAAATCAACGCAAGACGGTCTGCTTCCAAATCGCAATCAGCTGTATTTCTAACATGGTATGCGGAATTACGAATGACATGTGTGACGCCTTTGCCACAGAGCCGACACCCCTTAGACTAGAACAAGTATTTTGAATGGAAGAAAAGAGATGAAGTGATAGACAATTCAATATTCAAAGGGTGATTGCTCTAGTAGACGAAGGACTTAAACAGTAAACAGACATGGCATTCAGGGGCAATTAGAGTTGATTTTCGAGTTACAGTTTCAATGCCTGAACTGGTCCTGTTTCTCACGCGTGTTTTGTGTCGTGGTTGATTTCTTGGAGCCACTTATATGTCTCAAGTTCTATGTCAACTTAGTAATTGTTAGTTAATAATTTATAATATAGTAAGCTTTTTTTTATGTGTGATCTAATCGTTTCACTGCCATCATTATTTCTTTGACCGATCTATTGCTTAGACTGCTTATAAACGAATTAGTGCGTACAAACGTGGTACCTCTCTGTGTATGCTAAGACACAATGTCAATTAAAAAAATCATCATCATACATCATCATCATCATCATCATCATCATCATCATCATCATCATCATCAACATCAAATATTTCAGCCCTCAAGCTGGTCATGAAGCTTTCTATTCATCCCATTCCATCGGTCTGTATTGTCTTATCTTCTGCCTATGTCTGTACTACTTGATCTCTGCCTAGTCAATAAATTTGGCTATAGGTCTTGTCTTTTCCTTGTAGTCCATATACGCGCTACTACTTCTAGTGCACCAGACTGATTTTTGCGTGTGGATTAGCTTTCCCTATTACTAGTGTCCCTCGTCATCAGGCGAGCCCACTCCGATTTCTCTGTACTGTAATTTACGTCCCCACGTCAAGGACGAGAAGTCAACATTTTAGTACGTTATTTGGATAACGTACTCTCCCTGGTCCGTTTATACTTATACAAGCAGTATGAAAGATCCCCTGCCAGCCTGCTTATTTATACTTCAACTCGACACCGCTAGGTACAATAGGGACAAGATGAGATGAGATGAGATGAGATGAGATGAGATGAGATGAGACTCTTGCTGGTATTTCTTTATGTTTTATCATGTGACCAAGCCACTGACAGATTTCAGAATTATTTTTAAAAGTATTCTTTTCCTTTTATAGATGGACAGAAATGTAGTTAATTACGAAAACAGAAATTAATGTTTAAAGAATGGTTACATGCGCCGTGACATTGGCATCTGCCTGGAGCACAGTCTGGGTGATCATGCACTGGTAGAGCTGAGGCATTTGTCTAGGGTACAGTCTGGGTGATTATGCACTGTGGGAACTGGGACATTTGTCTGGGGTACAGTCTGGGTGATTATGCACTGTGGGAACTGAGACATTTGTCTGGAGTACAATCTGGGTTATTATGCACTGTGGGAACTGTGGCATTTGTCTGGGGTACAATCTGGGTGATTATGCACTGGGAGAACTGGGGCATTTGTCTGGGGTACAATCTGGGTGATTATGCACTGTGGGAACTGGGGCATTTGTCTGGGGTACAATCTGGGTGATTATGCACTGTAGGAACTGGGGCATTTGTCTGGGGTACAATCTGGGTGATTATGCACTGTGAAAACTGAGGCATTTGTCTGGGGTACAATCGGGGTTACTATGCACGGTGGGAAGAGAGGAATTTGAATGCAAGCATACATCTCTCTAATGACCTGCACTTGTTTCCTTACATCCAAGTGTAGTCTGAGTGACAGAATGAAACAATACATATATTGTGTCGTTTTACAGTTTAGTGTGAATGGAAAAATGAAACTATGCATGTTGAGTGTAGTTTTACAGGGTGTTGTAAATGACAGAATTAAACGATAGATATAGTGTGTAGTTTTACGTCGTGGTCCTAATTACAGAATGAAAAATACACACAGAATGTAGTTTTACAGCGTGATTTTAATGACGGAATGTAACTATACATGTAGAGTGTAAGTTTACAGAGTGATCGAAGTGACAGAATGACATTATACATATATTGTATAGGTTTACGAAGAATCAGTTTCAGTTTATTTTCAGTTTAGTCGACGGATCAACATCACGGCACACGGGTGTAACCCATATGTGCTCCATTCTACTTATTTACTTACTTAAGTACTTACATACTCACTTACTTACTTACTTTTCTTTTGCCTTTTTGACTTTCTTACATACTTTCTTATTTTCTTACTTTCTTATTTTCTTACTTACTTACTTACTTACTTATTTACTTACTTACTTACTTACTTACTTACTTACTTATTTACTTACTTACTTACTTACTTACTTACTTGGGACGCAGAGGTGTTTCCAAGGCACCAGGGCCGGGTTATATACTGGCCAAGACCTATTGACGCGTCCTCGCCGAGCGTCCTGGGCAACAGGTCCCTTCAGAGTCCTGGCTGAAGTCAATAGGATCGCCGTTTCCTCCGAAGTCGGAGAGTATCTGCCTGTATGGCGAGGAACCACCAGTCTGCACACCAATAAGCCAGACATGGGACAACGGATACTCACGCAAACCTCAGGTCCTGTATGACATCACACTGATGTTGGACAACAGGATGCCTTCATCCGACATACAGGACTTTGCGTTGGAGCTCAAGCCAATGAACACAAGCAAGCAAGCAACTTACTTACTTCTTACTTAAGTATCTATCTGTCTGCCCACCTACCTATCTTCCTATCTACCTGCCTACTTACTTACTTAGTTGCTTGCTTTCCTAAATATAAAATGATCAGATTTTAAATGCATCTTCAGATTATGTGAACCACCATTATAGCGACACACGAAATGAACAGTATGATACGCTGATCGTGTGAGATGGCGAGACATAACAGCCCTCTCTTACTGATTATGAAATATCACAGATGATTATGAATTATAAGTGGGCTCTAAGCTACTAATATCATAAAACACCAGAAAACAGACAGATTTACTACAGCCATACGAGATTAAAACAAGATGACGTGAACCCCCACATGCAGGTATATGCTGTCCTTAACATAAACAGCTACCCAGAGCACAGATGTACAAACATCTTTAACGAATATAGGTCATAACGTTTGGCGTGGGTTGTTGTGTAATCCACAGCCTTCGTCTCCTTTGTTGCAAATCTTTAAGGATACTGATGTGTCTCCACACCTTTCGATCAAGCCGTCTGTACCTGTCGTTATTCCATTACTCTGACCCCGTTCAACATCAGAAGAGAAGTTATAATTAGGTTTCATCCCAGCCTCAGAATAATAAATTTGTGACCGAATCAGTCACATATCGGATATTAATTTTTAAGGGATTGTTGTACTGATTATGACATGTATATTAATCTAGCATCTCATCTTGGTGTTTTCTTCTGTCTCTCCTAGCGTATCACATTTTAGTTGTCACTTTATTTGCATTCTGCCCTTTCTCATGCCATGAATATGCAAACATACTACATCTTTTTTCTGTTTATGTTCTCTTAAAAATGATTACCTATATCTGCAATGTTGTCTTTTGTATAAAGTTCACTGTCTTTTTTAACTATTGTTTCTAACCCAATGTTAATCTTGAAAACAATATTCCAGATAACCAATGTTGGCTTCCAACACGCGGGTACATACGAATGTCAGATTAGTACAAAAGAAGATTTTGCCCGTAACGTGACATTGAACATCATAAGTAAGTTTTTGCATGAACGCTGTACCTTGCCTTTGTGCTGTCATAACCTGTCATTTAGCTGTCATTGTAGCGCACAGTTCGCAGTCCTGCATTTTGTCAGTTCTATATCAAATATCTGTCTACGCTGTAAATACACAAGGAATGCAGAGGTGCTGTTGTGCTAAAGTCGGGTAGACTTCCATTCAACAATTAAACATAGAAAACATTTGTTGGATTTTTTCCCCAGGACATGCTGGTGTGGTTGGAAACGTGCAGACGGACACATTGGTGGGGTATTAGTGCCTCATAAGTCTGGGTGGCCAGGACCCTTAGGAATCGTGTGTATAGTGCAGAGGAACAGATAGATCATCACGGCTTGGGGGGGGGGGGGGGATGGTGCTGCAGGGAGTGACCAAACTCGGTGAAAATACCAGACGGACACATAATCAGAGTGCTACTGTTACCATTAGTACTAAGAATCTGCACTGGCTGTTGCAGATGAGGACGGGGCACGTATGGAAATGTCCGGAGTGCAGTGATGTCGGGTATTGATTCAACTCAACTCTAGTTGAGTTTCATAGTATAGAATTGTAATATAGAATGTACAGGAACACAACATGCGGAGATTCGTGGCAGCCTTTAGTAATGGAATGGAAAAACAGCTCATCCTATTGAAGATAGATGGGTGTTGAGAAGCATTATGTTTGAACGCCCATGTGGTATCACTGTCCCAAAGTTAGGTGGGGGGGGGGAAGAATAACATAGAGCAATTAAAAGGGTCACATATGACCATTCAACCCACAAAGAACAGGTGTCGTTGACAGCCACACGCTGAGGTGACACTGAGGAGGGGATCTGAGCACTTATAGACCGAATGGGTCGATGTACAGTGAGGATAATCTCTCACTATTAACTAACTGACTAACATGTCGGTATGTTGACACTATTTTACCTTCAACAGACTCACTTGTAGACATTTAATTGAAACATCACTTTAATGCAGATTGGTTTTAATGACCCCCCCCCCCCCCACTCAAAAAAAAAAACACATGTGTATATACATGCTACCATAACATGTTTATCGTCTGGGGTATCAATTTACCGTAGAGGTCAGCATGGCAGAATGGATAAGAGCACTCATGTTTTAAACTTCCGGTGCGCTGTAGCCGAAGTAGCGGGTTGAACCCCTACACCGGTCATATGGACTACCATGTTGACTTATTGTCCTTGCCTTGGGGACGTCAATTACAAATACCTCTGAAGTCCGAGTGGGTTCGCCTGATGTCGAGGGTCACTGGTAATAAGGAAAACTAATCTCCAGGCAAAAACAGTGCAGTGCACTAGAAATAGTGGCATATGTATGGACTACGCTCGAGTTTAAAGCGAGCGAAAGCAAAAAAAAACACCATTCAATGCTTAAGTGACCTTAAGAGGTCAAGGTAACACAGGCTAGCAAGCTTGCCCAACTGCCTGATGGTCAGGTGTTCGAACTCATATCAAATCGGATTTCATTTTATAATGATCCCAGGTCGATCGAACCGACACCGGGTACCAGGAATGTTCTGGGAGGTAAAGTTGGCGGACTTGCTATTGTCCACATCGCCAGTTGAGTGCCGATTCATAAAAATGTGGGAATGGTACTATTTGCCCAGTACACCACAGAGGATGTAACTGGGTCCTTTACTGTCAACTTTAGGGAGCCGCTGTAACACGGTGGCTAGAAGACTTGCTTGCCTGTCGCGTAGGAATGTGTTTGAATCTCCATCATAGCAGCAATTATTTTCTATTGAATTGGACTCCCAAGTCCTCACAGCCTAAATTTAGTACTGTGAAATTTCCTGGGAAATAAAGGCGCAGTATTGACCATATCACACATCGAGGGTTATGTAGGTTAGAAACTTGTGACAGGTCTAGCAAACTTACTTCATCCTAGAAAAATTATGCTCATGAATCATGGAGGAAATCGGAAGAAATGCGGTAGTCACAGGCGTTGGAACCACAATAACTCCTCCCGACGACGCCTAACAGCATAAATGGAAGACAGCAACAACAACAACAACAACAACCCTTCGAGTGCCGCACCATATATCCCGTGTTGCAGGATCCTCTTTTTTACTTAACTGATTCTCTGCCAAAGGATACTATATCGCCAGGTGTCACATCCAATTTGTACAGAAGGATGATATAGCGCCATACTAGGGTCATCATGTTGTTTGTTAGGTTTCTTGGTATTTGTCGCAATTTCAATGCTTAATGAACGCAAATTTACATCATAATACCTGTTCATTTGACTGTGCACCATGTTTGTTCCAAACCTACATTCTCTTTGGCACTTAATTAGTTAATTACTTGCTTTGAATCTTCAAGAATTTATGTGGTGTAAACCAAAAGTTTACACATTATGACCTGTGCAATGATTTGCAGACGCTATTATGATGTCTATATTACCGGAAATATGTTAAACTGATATTTGCAACATTGTAAATATTCGGCCAGACAGCGTCAAAATCAGCAAAAATGTTGCAAAAGCGCACTTAAAAACCTGGATGTTTTGTTTCTTTTCAGAAGACAGAAATAGAGATGCTGGCAAGAAAACAGGTATTAATTTGTTACACATGTTTGTTTCTTTGTTTCGTTTATATATTTAATGTTTTCGGAAGTGAAGTCGTATGCGACTGGGCATCTTCACGGGGTGTATGTGAAGAGCTCTCCTTCCCTCTCAAGGTAAGAAACAGAGGGTGTGCAAGACTAATACAGGAATTGTATATTTACAGAGAGGCATATGACGATGTAATCAGCATATGATTCAATAAAACACATGCAGGTTGGATTGTAATTGTATTTATGTGTCCTCCATCCAGAATGGCAATCTTGGAATGTAAATGAATACATTAGGAAGAACTTGTATCAACAAAGATGTGATTCCTGAGACTAATGTTGCCAATGCCTTGGACTGCCAGAGTAAATAACAACGACTGTCTGAGAGAGGCTAAGTTAACTAAAATTTGTATTCAACAATAATAATGAAACAAACAGCTTTCTGTGGTCATGTGATAAGAGAGACAGTGGTGTGGAGGAATATCATCAGTAGAGTTGATACAGAACACCCAAGACCGAGTTCTATGGAGAGACATGAAAGCCTACGCCAGCTGGCAAGGCACTTGATCATGATGATGATGATATATATATATATATATATATATGTTCTTTTACTGCAGTTGCTGCAATAGCGTTTGCAACTGCGGCCTTAAATAGCAAGTCTGACTACAACAATGCATAGTCATTGTATCTTGCCTTCAACCATATTATCTTCATACCATATTGATTTTATAACAATTAGGCCTGAATATTACATCTGTACTGGCAAGTTAGTTGCATACCTGTATAGGACGACGCCACCAACCCCAGCATTTATTGGCTGTTTGTGATTTCTTGGCCAGCTTACATTCACTGTGTAATCACTGTTGCTGCGATTACGACCCACTCTGAGGAAGAATTACAACATCTACTATCTGCATTCTCCAATGCTTGTTCTGAATTTGGTTTAACAAATAACAAAAAGAAGACACAGATTATGTCACAAGGTGCACATGGTGTACCATCAATCTTCATTGACGACACCGAAATGGAGATAGTAGACCATTTTACATATCTAGGATCAGAGGTAAATAGCAAATTATCCCTCGATCAGGAAATCAACATCAGGATTGGCAAGGCAGCAACAACAATGAACATGTTAGCAAAAAGAGTCTGGGAGAACAGGAAGCTTACTGCCAAAACAAAGGTCCTAGTCTACCAAGCCTGTGTCCTTAGTACTCTTCTTTATGGCAGTGAAACCTGGACAACTTACTCACGCCAAGAGAAAAGTTTAAACAGCTT
>OY992878.1:149972515-150095015 GCA_963921405.1 Cepaea hortensis | reverse complement strand
AACGGACTCATAATCCCATATACACAGCTGTGGAAGATTTGGAAACAGACTGCCTTGCGTTGGTTGTCATACAATGGTATGAGCGTCGGCCGTTAAGAAAGCAATGGCAAACTACTGAACGTTAACTTGCCTTGTAAATCACTAACAGCCATTAAATACTGAGGTTGACTGCGACGTCGTGCAAAGGACATGCAAATATCTTTTTAATTTAAATACTGGAATGTGTGCTATCTTGCAAGTTATGAAATACTTTTCTCTTGCAGGAATAAAGCTCTCAGGAACACAGTTTGTGGAAAAAGGCACCACAATAGATCTCAACTGTACAGCCACAGATATAGACTACAGGCCTAAGGGCGTCGACTGGTTCAAGGACGGGACCAGGGTCAAGCCTGGAGGTCGGACTTCGGTGACTGAGCATCTGGACAGCGAGACGAATGTTCTACATAGTCGGCTGGAGATTGAGCGGGTCGGTATGGAGGATGCCGGGACCTACGTCTGCAGGTTTTCTCAGCATCACGTGGAGAGCATGAAGGTTATTGTGTTGAACAGTAAGTTGTCACATAATCTGATAGCCGTTGTCACACAATCTGATGGCCGTTGTCACATAATTTGATACCTTTTATTTTTGAATAACGAAGACACACAATTCTGAAATCCGTTGTCACGTAATCTGATAGCCGTTGTCACATAATTTGATAATTGTTGTCATGAAATCGGAATCCATTATCACATAATCTGAAAGCCGTTGTCACAAATCTGAAAGCCTTTGTCACATAATTTGATAACGTTGTTACGCTACATAATCTGTTAGCCTATTTTCAAGTCATCTGATAGCCTTCATTTCACATAATATTATAACATTTATTTCACATAATCTGATAACCATTTTCACACAAGCTGATAACGCTGTTACATAAACTATTAGCCTTTTTATCACATAATCTGATAGCTTTTATTTCACATAATATTATAACATTTATTTCACATAATCTGATAACCATTTTCACACAAGCTGATAACGCTGTTACATAAACTATTAGCCTTTTTATCACATAATCTGATAGCTTTTATTTCACATAATCTGAAAGTCTTCGTTACATAATTTGATATATTTTCTCAGATAATCTGGAACAGAATCTCGCGTAAACAGTTTGTCAGACAATTTAATAGTAAAAATGTTCACACATTTTGTAGTAGAAATCGACATAATTTAGTAGAAGTCTATGATGGCCTAAAAACTTTATAATTTAGCAGTAGAAACGACCACATAATTAGTTAGAAGAAATTATAGATCAAAGCATCTGCTGTATGTGAACACATTATCTTATTTTATCACATAACCTGGTTATACAGGATGTCAATTAATTATTTAGCAGTTTTCTCATAATCCAAAAGAGATAAAAATATATGATGGTGATTGTCAAACAATCGCAGGATGGCTGCTTATTTCGTCGTCATGTATTATCATTGATAGCACACACACACACACACACACACACACACACACACACACACCCAACCACACACACACACACACACACACACACACACACATATATATATATATATATATATATATATATATATATAAGGGAAGCTGGAGTTCATCGTAGTTAAAAGTACGTTGCATATCCTCTACAGGACGTCACAGCCAACCCCAGCATTCTTTGCCTGTTTGTGATTTCTTGGTAGTTTTATGTTCAGTAGTTTGCTATTGCTTTCTGAAAGACCAGCACGTATACCTTTATATGGAAACAAACGCAAGGCGGCCTGCTTCCAAATCGCCCGCAGCTGTGTTTTGAACGCAGTATGCGCAGTACGCAAAGCGATCTACTTCTAAATTGACTGCGGTTGATTTAAAACCTTCGATCCTTTAAGTCGGTGAACTGTGCAGTCTGCACTAGGAAGTGCATTGTTAACACCTTTCATCACAGAGCCAGTCGGTGTACAATGTAACAACAGCAAAATAAGAGAGAAACGTAGAGACGGAGAGAATAAGAAAGATGAGGTTAGATTGTTTGGCATCGTGCGTGGGTGAACGTCGGTATTAGAAATGTCTGGAAGTACAATAGATAGGTGGCTTTGGATTTACACGGCTTGGGCTATGAGTAGAAGAAGAAGAAGATGATGATGATGATGATGATGATGATGATGATGATGATGATGATGATGATGATGATGATGATGATGATGATGATGATGACGACAAAGAAGAAGAAGCAGAACAAGAAGAAGAAGAAGAAGAAGAAGAAGAAGAAGAAGAAGAAGAAGAAGAAAATAAAGAAGAACAAGAAGAACAAGAAAATAGTGTGTGCCCCTGAAACACGAACATTGAACCAAAATAATGGAAAGAAACCTGAGGCCACACAATCTTCTCTGAAGAATGTTAAGAAACTCATTAATGTCTAGGAAACAAATACCCATGCACTGCACAAGGCAGTTCACAGTCATTGGGTTACAAGAGTCTGGGTTGGGTTGAGTTGAGTCAAGAAACAACATCACTACACCCGGGATATTCCCAGACGTCCTTCGTCTTCATCTTCAACAGCCAGCGAAGAGTCCCAATACCAATGGTACCAATAACAGTCTAATCATGTGTCCGTCTGGCATTTCTTAGGAGGATTTAGTGTCAGCCAGATCCTCTGGCCGCCCACTGGAGCACCATTGTCTCCAAGACGTGATACGTGTCCGTTCTTCTGCACTATACACGCGATTCCAAAGGGTCCCTACCACATCTGTCTTATCATGCACGAATACAATATTCCACAAAGTGGTTCACCCCCAGCCAATCTGTCCATCTGCTTTTTTTCATCACACCAGCATGACCTGGGGGGAAAATCCAACAGATACTCTTTGTTTCTTATTGTTGAAAGGAAGCCTGCCATTTTGCCCAAAGCTTGCCCGTGTGCACCTTTCTCATCATACTTTGGGTCGGTTACAATTACGACCTGCGTGTGCTGTTTGCTCGCCAGCTAGTGGAACACCGCCGTAACTGCCTCCAACTCCATTCTCAGACTAGATGTTGTGGTATCATATGCCAGGCTCTCCTACACCAAACACCGTCCAACAACTTTCGTCACGAACCCCCAGGCACGGCTTTTACCTCTTAGCACAGTAGCATCCGTGTAGATGATATTTCTGGTAATGGCAGATAACGATACTAATTAGAGATTAATCATTTTGTAAACAAAGATTAACAATAATAATACGAATATACATTGATTTGTTGGAAACAAAACAACACAGTGTTTTGTTTACAAATCAACAACTCCATCTCTTTACCTCCCTGTTCACAATAACAATGAGAACATTATTTTTTAACAACATAAAACAGTTTCAGAACCGTCAATCATGACGCCCAGTTTCATCTAACTCGATAAATATCTCTTTAATGACTTCGCAGTGAGGCGACGATTGGCTCTTCACGTCTTGTCAGGCGGTCAGAAGCACACAAGTGTTGTGTTTTGTTGTTTGCTGTCGATCAATTGACTGGCGTTTAACTCCAGTGTACTGTTTACGCTGGCATCTTTTCCTCTTCCGTCTTCTCGGTCAAGTGGCATTCGTGTATTCTTATGCCTTGACCAGAAGATGCGTTTTGAGCCGTGCAATTTTCTGCTGTCATTTTTGTGTTATTCAACAGTTGAAGTGCAGAATGTGCAGTAGATATGTCTATAACTATATGGCAATTAGCAATAGAAGGGACCAGCAATGGGCATTAGAATATGTGGAGGGATACTAAAACAAATTAATGCTTATCAATGCATTTTGTATCATCAATGGGCAGTGATATCGACACCAATAGTTAGTTAGATGCATAAACTGTTACAGGATGGTGCAATCAACCACAGTATTAATTGGCTGTTTGTTATTTATTAGACAATTTATTACATTCAGTAGCTTGCCAATGCTTTCTAAGTGTCAGACTCTCATACCATCGAAATCAACGCAAAGCGATCTACTTCCAAATTGACTGCGGCGGATTTAAAACCCTCGATCCTGTAAGTCTGTGAACTGTGCAGCCTCTACTCCACCCCCCCCCCCCTCCCAAACCACAGACACCGACGAACTAACGCTAACGGTAGCACACGTACACATTTATAGGTTCTCGAAAATGTTAGGTATAAAGCGTCAAGAGACACACGAAAGAGCACAAACTACCCTATTAGACAACTTGATTTATAGTGCTTGCTGCTGACAGACGCAACATGTGTACTGCATGCTCTCCATCCCGGCTAATTGCCAGTATCACAGACAGTAGGGACTGAACTAGGCATCCATCGTAAGGTCACGACACAGTGGATACTGTCTCACTGAGGGCTTCAAGAAATGAAACAACTGATCAGCCAGCTACGGAAGATGCCGCAGCAAATCAATCAGATGTACAGTCACACACTTTCAAAAGACAAAAAATCATCAAGATAGTCAGAAAGTCAGTAACACCAGAACAATCATGCTACCATGTTATGGAAGAACAGAATAAATCATTATTATGCGCCTCAGAACAGGAGCAGATTCACGACTCTGGTGATCGAGTGAGATGGCAAAACATGACCGCCCACGCTTATCGGCATAGCACATGATGCATGCATGCAGAACAGGACATAATAGACTGCACACCCCCCCCCCCCCCCCACACACACACACATTTATAAATAAATATATGTAAACATGTGCACATGTGGATTTGGCTCCCCAAACAGGACTGCATAGAATACGACATATCAAGGCAAACTTTGGCTTAGAGTAGCAACAGTGAAAGATAAACTGTATTGATCACCGAATGAACTAAAACAAAGATGGCAGTGACATTTATACAAGAGACAATATTGCAGATATATGCAATTTAATTCAAGCGTACAGAAAAAGAAGTAGGTATAGAAGAAGAAGGATATCATGCTGCTGATAATAATGATGATTAAGATGATGATGAATGAAGACGAAGAAGACAAAGAGGAGAAGGAGGAGGAAAAGCGGCCTCGGAAGAGGAAGACAGCTGAATGAAAACTGAACACGAATACCCACAATAAAACAAACGTTAGTCAAATCATAGACATACGACCTCCATGAAATACGAGAAATACGAAATGAAACACAAAGTTATTAGCCACAACGTCTTCGTCTGAAAATGATACCAGACTTGTAGACAAAACAAATAACATCACATGACTAAACAGTTATGTGTGGATATATAATAAAACGAAATAAACAACCTTTGATTTCTGTCATGACAAATGGGTGCGTATTTACGTGCATCCACATACAGGTGAGTGTGAAACACCATTGCTACTATCGGAGTCAGGTTGGCCTAGAGGCTTTCTTCACCTCCCGGTAATAAAGCACCATCTCCAGTCAAGCTCTCATTTCCCTCCACAAGCTCAGAGACAATGGGAGTGTACATGCAAGACGGATACTGGAAATGTATCCGTAGTGAAGCATTGTGATCTTTGCACAGTTAGCCAGACCAGGTATCCAATCTCTATACCGGCTGAGCCCAGAAGTGTCCAGCTCAATGATCGTGGCCAGTCGGAGACCTGCTTCTAATCTTGCGACATCAGTCGCCTCGACACAATGAGTTACCTATAGCTTTCTTCGCTTCGTCTATCTCCCCCCCCCCCCGCCCACCCAATTAGCTAGAGTTGTCTAGGCGTTATTATCCCCCCACCCCACCCCCAAAGTAGCTAGAGTTGTTTTTGTTATCATTCTCTCCCCCCCCCCGCCCCAATTAGCTGGAGTTGTCTTCGCGTTATCATTCTTCCCCCCTCCCCCTCTCTCCACCCCCGCCCCCCTCAAAAATAGCTAGCATTGTCTTCGCGTTATCGTCCCCCCCCCCCTCCCTCCAATTAGCTATAGCTTTCTTCCCTTTATCATTCTCATTCTCCTCCCAGTTAGCTAGAGTTTTTCTTAGTTTCTAATTTTCATGTGGGACAGTTTACTTATTTTTGTGAAAGGATGTGTAGTCGGTGGGGGGTATATGTGTGTGTGAGGGATGTGTGTGCGTGTGTGTGTGTGGGGGGGGGGGGTGGATATTTGGGAGGATGGTTGGAAGTATGTGGGTGTTGGTGGGTTGGGGGGGGGGTGAGTAGGGAATGTGTATTTGGGTGGGTGAATGGGTGTGTAGGAGATTGTGTGGCTTGGGGAATGGGTGTGTAATGGGTGTGAGGGATGAGTGTGGGAGGGGCGGGGTGTCTGTGAATAGGATATGTCTGTGTGGGTGGGTGGGTTGGTGGGGAAAATTGTGAGGGTGCGGGATGTGTGTGTGGATAGGTACGGGATGTGTGGGTTGGCGGGGTATGTGTGTGGTTTTGAGATGCATGTTTTTCTGGGTGGTTGCAGGTGTGTGTGTGGGTGGTGGAGAATGGGTGTGGATCAGTGGATGGGTGGCGGAATGTATGTTTTCCTGGGTCTGTGTGAGTGCGTGGAGGTATGTGTTGGTGGGTGGGGGATGTGTGGGTGGCTGCGGGATGTGAGGGTGGATGGGGGATGTCTCTCACAACATTGCAATATACACTGTTTATGTTTACAACTTTCATTTGACAATGTTTATTTCCCCCATGTGAATATATCATGCGTAATATGCATTGTTTATGCTTACAAAATCCATTTGACAATGCTTTGTTTTTGTCCCTACCTAAATGTAACATGACATTTGATGAATGAAAGATGAGTGATTGAAAGGGCCGAATGTAGTACGGGCTTGCGTGCCCAATTTGTTACCCTTTTAAAATAAAGTTCGTTCGTTCGTTAGTTGTTATCATTCCCCTCCTCATTAGCTATAGCTTTCGTCGCGTTATCATTCTCTCCCCTCCCTTTTCAAAGTAGCTAGCATTGTCTTCGAGTTATCGTTCTCCCCCTATTAGCTAAAGCTATTAGCTTTATCATTCTCATTCTATTCCCAATTAGCTATAGCTGTCTTCGCGTTATCTTTCTCATTCTCCCTCTCAGTTAACTAGTGTTTTCGCTGTATCATTCTCATTCAACTCCAAATTCGCCAGAGTTGTCTTTGCGTTAGCCTTATCCTGCCAATTAGCTAGAGCTTTCATAGCATGCGAAAAGGTACATTGTAATCTAGTCTAGTTGTGCTATTATCAATGTTCATATTGAAACACGCATTGTTGGGTAATACAGGATAACACGTCGATTGTCCTTGTCTAAGTATTACACATTAATATCAATTGGTGAACCATTTGAGGCCTCTAAGACAGTTCATTAAAAATGCACATGTATTGTTTGTCGCTCATAGAGGTAGGGGTAAGAATTAGAGACTAGAGGACGTGCTAGACAACATACAATTTGAAATCTACCATTACAGACCGGGAATCAAACCGGTCACCTCCAAATGACGACAGCGCCTCGCTGCAGGAACACGTGTTATCCGAGACGCATGACCAACGAGACACCCCTGGAAACGTGTCTTCATGATTGTTTAGGTATTTGCATCACAATTTAGCCACATGCAAGTCCAGGCCCCTGAGAAGCCAGGACATAAATACAAGCTGAAAAATGCTCTTTAAAATAACTACCTATACACAAGACTACACACTATTCAGGCATGCGATTCTAACGAGAAGAGACTGTTACATACAGAAAAGACTAAACATTTCTGAGAAATTTTATTCTATAGATAAGACATTGTTTCATACAGAAAAAAAAAAAAATACGAACGAACGATGTTTACTTTTTAAAGGGTTACAAATTGGGTAGGCAAGTCAGTCTTTCATTCTTCTCTTCCAGTCACTCACATTTCGCACATCAACTGTCTAGTATGCATGCTACTTTCAAAATAGAAAACATGGTATTATGAATACTGTGAACATAAACAGTGTATATTGCAATGTTATCAGACAGACAGACAGTCAGACAGACAGACAGACAGACAGGCAGGCAGGCAGGCAAACAGACAGACAGACACATACATAATTTCTGAGGCATGTAGTTCTAAACGAAGAAATATATTACCGGGCCACATGTCATTATAATTTATGCTCATGGTGCTAATGTGAGATGTGGCTCTTTTCTAACTATATTGTGTCTTAGATATTTGCCAATCACTTTATAAAGTTAGAGACCATAGACTGGGATTGATGTAATCTGTTCTATTGTTTTGCTTTCTGTTTCAGCTGATTCTTTCAATAAACGGCGAGGTAAGTGTCTATATTTTAAACATGTTACGTGTTTTTATTAGGAAGATTATATTAGTTTATTACAAACCACTTATCATTTAGCTATCATCAATTAGTGCCCTGCAGAGTGGCATCTCAACGTTATGTGGTGTATGCATAACCATACTACAATAATGCTTTTCCACATTGTGCAATCTCCAAAAGTATGTATAGATTACTGCGCTCACACCTCTCCGTGCCACGACATAAGGTTGTCAAGAATCTTCGGTCTTCCTCAATCTCTCGCTCAACACATCTTTCTGGTTGTCACATGTTCCGGTATTTCTCTTCTCATAATGTAGCCAAAACTGCCCTCTGTCAACGCACAAGGACGATTTTCAGGGGATAAATACACCAGTAGCTTCCTCTTACCTCCCGTCAGTGTGTGTTTGGTTTCGCCCCAACAATCTTCGTTTAAAAAGACAGATCCTAGTTGGACTGAAACGTTGACTTCTCGTCATTGGGGACGTAAATTACAAGTACCAAGAGGTCGGAGTGGGTTCGCTTGATAGCTAAAAAAAATTGTTGCGTATCCCTTACGGGACGTTGCAGTCAACACCAGCATTTTTCAGCTGCTGTTGATGTACTAGGCAAGTGATACGTTCAGTAGTTTGCCATTGCTTTCTGCTGATAGCTAAAGACAATGATATTAGGGAAAGCTAATCCACACACAAAAATCAGTCCAGTGGGAAAGAAGTAGCAGTATTGTATGGAGTACGTTTGAGATCAAAGCGAGAGAACAAAAACAAGATCTTCCATGGCAGCAGTCAGGAGAGGTCACGCGTGCATCCTCTCTTTCTATTGTTTTTTCTTCCTCGTCAGCTGCCTGTTCTTGAACAGACACTGGCGATAACGACTCCACATTTCTCTCTCTTCTTCTTCTTTCGTTCCCTTGAAATGTGTCTATAACTGCTATGTAGTCTCTTGTACGAAATAAACTGTCTTTTCATTACTATCTGATTCACTTATCCGATTCACTTCTTCTTCTTATTTTGTTCGCTACTTAACTTAAAGTCTTAAAAGTCGAGAGGATCGACTTCATTGCACCGGATTTTATCCCCTATGGCTCGGTCTCCTTCCACAGGGATGCCTGCCTAAAGCGTCGCACAAAGCACGAACTCCGTAGCTCCAGCGACAATCCCCAGGAGTCTCCGAGAAAAATGCACTCGTGAACCGAAAAACGTATTCCGGAATCGAACCCACAACCTTGGAAGCGCGAGGCAGACGACTTGACCACTTCGCTGCGGAGAACTTATCTGATTCACTATTATATGATATCTTTGATGAAGTTGAGAGAATCTTACTTATATTGTTATATCGCACAGATATTTAACTCTTTAATCCCCAAAAAATCACAACAAAAGCTCCAAGGAATACAATAACCACAATGAAGGAGAAAAAAAATAAGAAAATAAGAGTAAAACACACACAGCTGGATGTAAAATGACTAGCGTGAATTCTTTCACATTCTCGATTACATAAAAGGGTCTACAAGGCAAGAGGGTCGACATCATTGCATCGGGTTTTATCCCATAAGGCTCGGTCTCTTTCCGTTGGGCAGCATGTCGAAAGCTTCGCACAAAGCACGACTCCGTAGCACCAGTAACGACCCCCAGGAGTCTCCGAGGAAATTGTACTCGTGAAACGAACGGCGTAGCCTGGAATCGAGCCCACAGTTTCGAGAATGGCGGTGTAACCATTTTGCCATTGAGACTCCATAAAATGCTCGGACAAAACGTAAAGATATCTTCATCATGAATTTCCTGATACACAAGAAAAATACCTGAACACACAAGGTGCGTTGCTTGGGGCAGACGGAGTTCAGCTGTCTATGTTCACCTGTCTCGGTCTTCTCCTGTCGCCTAATGGTGTTGATAGTTGTCTGATTTTATTTAATACGGTGCAACGCCGTTTCCACAATGCAAGTAGGGATGCAATGGGTGACAAATAATTTATCTCTGTATGGTTGTACTCTCTGGTATACTGCTTGCTGTTCGTCATTCCCTTATAGTTATATTTCGACTGGTATATCTGTTTATCTCTGACTCACCTGCCTTCTCTCTGCACGCCAGTATAGGTTTTACACCAGCGTCATGTCTTTCAATATGACTGAAATGTGTTATTTATTAATCTCCCCCCCCCCCTCTCTCTCTCCCTCTCTCTTTCTCTAAAGAAAAGCAGAATATCAGACAGCCTGTATGGCCAGTCCTCAACCTTGAAAATAACTTTCTCTGCTGTTCTCTCTTTTTCTGTCTCTCTCAGCCTCTCTCCATGTATCGTGCTCGCTGTTGGCCTCTCTTACTGTCTCTTTATATCTTTCTTTTCCTTTCTCAGTTTCTCCTCTCTCTCTTCCTTCTTTCCCCCCCCCTTTCTCTCTTTCTGTCTCCCCCCACTTCTCTCTCCCCATCTCTCTCTCTCTCTCTCTCTCTCTCTCTCTCTCTCTCTCTCTCTCTCTCTAATTTGTCAGCGCTTTCAGTTTCCAGCTTTTCTAGGCTGTTACGAATACTCTTAATATACTTACTCCAATCTTCAATCCTTTATAAGACGTGGATTATTAATACGATTTAGTTATTCTTGAGATTAGAATATGTATACTGTAAACACGTTTAGTACATAACTATAACTTATGTATACTGTAAAAACTTTTATTTTACGTAGCTATTATTTACATTAACAGGAACCGGAACTGACGGATTGGAGTCAGCAGTGGCAGATAACCAAAATGCACCTAATTCAATCACCAGAGCAGAGACAGTCACTTGTGTGTCCCTTCTCGTGACATTGACGTTCATACACGCCATTCTTACATGACCTCAATCACGCTCGCAGGAACCAGTTTGTTCTGAGGTCTCACCTGGGGTAGTTGCATATACTTCAGACGGAGTAAAGTCTGAAGGGACAATTTCAGGAGCTTACTTTGCTAAGCTTTAACCGAAGGGAGTCAGGACACTTACATTTTAAGAAATCATTTAATTATTGTAGGTTTTGGAAACGTTAATCTGAGGTCAGTTTTGGAAAATGGATAGAACTTCTCCATTGTGATTCTGAATGGCTGCCAGGAGTAATGGAAAAGACAGTGGATTCTTACTATGATGCAAGCCAAGTTCAGACTTAAATTTCCTGAAAAACAAGGAAACTACTGATTTTCAGAAGACTCAACACCTGTTTGGTGTTTTTGTGACTGTGATTTCTTACATGTTTCATTTTGTGTTTGGTAATAGCCATTAAGGCTTATCATTCATTGTCTGTGAGTTGTGTTTCTTATGTCGAAGGGATTCTCGTCGTTTTGCTAATGAAACCTTGCTATTATGATCACGCGCTTCTGTGACCTTCAAATGTCAACAAATGGAATGGAAGCTGGGGGGTCAGAGGGAATGGAAGAGGGAAAGGGAGAGGGGGATGTGAGTTTGAAAGAGGAGGCAATGGAGGACATCATCCATGATGGGTAGAATTGGACACATGAGACGAATGACTACCTCCTGTGTTAATTTATATTTTGTTACTGGGCTGTACTTGATTTTTGTGGATATTGTTGCTATTGTAAATGAATTCACCCTTACACATGTGCACATATACATTTACATATACACACTTTCACACATATGCACATACATACTCTAAATGGTGTTGCATACTGACTATAAAGCTCTGAATAAGACTGATGCCGTTGACTCAATTCCAGAGAGATTATTGAATGCCAGTAAAGGCAAGCAGTAATTCTATGTCTTTTTGATAATGCCAAGAAGATAAAGTACATCAACGCAATCTAGCGTTACGCACCAACAAATCATAAAGAGTAATCAGCTAATGAGAACTTTTACACGCAACTTAAACACATAAACGATAATCAAAGAAATTGCAATACCCATATTGTGACGAGTGACCTACATGACAAGATAGGACCGGATAATACTGGTTAGGACGAGGCCTTGAGAACACACGGACTAACCAGAAACTAATCAGGAATAACCTGATAAAATGGTATAACTGAACACTCCCTTGTATATATCCCACGGGCCAACTAAATAGAAGTAGGTGTAAAGTACACGGAGAAGCGTATTAGAGCCACGGATGAAGACAATGGACAAGGCATGAAGGAAGCTGAAAGAAACAGCAAAGGACAGAATTGCTGGGGTCATGACAGTTTCTGGTCTACGATACAATGATGGACATAGGGCAGAAGAGGAACAAAACGAAAACAATAGTAGCATATGTCTATAAAGCAATAGAAGATCACGTAAAATGTTATTAAATACTATAGTAATACACGTATCATGCTTGTTTGAAGGCCTGAAGGTCCTATGCCAGTTGCATGTCCTTTGCAGTACGTCGCAATCAACTCAATAATGTATCTGCAGTTTGTGATTTATTAAGCAATTTGTACGCATAGTAGTTTGCTATTTTAAAAAGTCGCTTAAAAGTCGACAGGGTCGACTTCATTGCACCTAGTTTTGTCCCATACGGCTCTGTCTCTTTTCGCAGCGCGGAAAGAGTCGCACAAAGCACGAATTCCGTAGCTCTAGCGACGACCCACAGGAGTCTCCGAGAATTTCACTCGTGAACTGAAGGATGCGGCCCGGAATCGAACCCACAACCTTCAGAGCTCGAGTCAAAAGGCCACGGTGACTCGAAGTAGTTTGCCTTTGCTTTCTGAATGACCGACGGTTTATACCATTGAAATCATCGCATTGCGGTATGCTTTAAATTCGCCCTAATAATCCCAGATTGTAATACTTCTAAACACACTAAACAATTACATTAATATTGGATAGAGTCCCATATTATAATACTTCTAAACACACCACACAATTATATTACCATTAGTTATAGTCCCAAATTATCATACTTCTAAACACACTACACAACTACATTAACATTGGATATAGTCCCAAATTATCATACTTCTAAACACACTACACAACTACATTAACATTGGATACAGTCCCAAATTATCATACTTCTAAACACACTACACAACTACATTAACATTGGATATAGTCCCAAATTATCATACTTCGAAACACACTATACCATTACATTAATATTGGACATACTCCCAAATTATCATACCCCTAAACACACTATACAGGGTGTCCGTAAAGTCTGAACACATAGGATCATTGGATATTTTTCATTTAATTAAAATGAAATACAAAATTCAAATTTATTAACAGATGTTTGCCTCAACAGATTAAACATGGCTTTGCCAAAAGAAGAAAGGGTTGAGCTGGTTCTTTTTTCTGGGGCATAGTAAAGGAGAAAGTGTTTTTAAAAAAAATAAATCACAGATCCAATACAATTGACTCAACGAATAAGGGGTGAATGTACCAATATTGAAGGCAATGTGGATTTATTGCATCGAGTTCACGAACATTGTGTGAAACACATTGCAAATGACGAAAATCATATTGAAGATGGTATTTGAATAAAAAGTTGTATTTTAAGCCATGTGTCCAGAGTTTACGGACACCCTGTACAATTACATTAACATTGGATATAGTCCCAACTTAACTTCTAAACTCACTACATAACGACATTAACATTGGATATAGTCCTAAATTATAATACTTCTAAACAAACTGTACAATTACATTAACATTGGGCATCGTCTCAAATTATCATACTTCTATGTTCCCTAGGTCTATAGCTTACATGGTTACCGGGACATATTCTAGGAAGTATAGATAGCTGGCGTTATCTTGACCCCATCACCAAATGGGTGTCTACTGGTCTATAGAAATATGAGGCTTGTACCATATACCCACTACGCTTCAAGGCGTAGAAGACGAGGTACTTTACTGTTACTTACATGCAATTAGAACAATATACAATTAGAACCACATACAATTAGAACAATATACAATTAAAACAATATACAATTAAAACAATATACAATTAGAACAATATTACATTAGAACATTATTACTTTAGAGCAATATTACGTAAACAACAATACTACATTAGAACAATATTACATTAGAACAATATTACATTAGAATAGACTCCAGGCAAAGATCACTCTGGAGTGCCTGCCTTGTAAATGTCCTTATCTGAGCCTGTGACGGACCCTATATAACTTCTCCTTGAAACTGAACGGGGTAGAGGTAATGGTAGAATTGAAAACAAAAGTCTTCAGTGCCCAGCTCCTTTAGATACAGGACCTGTTATTTTCACTTTAAATCACAGATGCCATTGTCCCATAGCAGTTTCCTGCAATGGCTCTACGTATGGACAGCGTCATCACATGGTGAAGGCCAAGAGCAAGTAGGAGGGGACCGTCAGTCGTCTCCTCACTGTGGCAAGCGACGACTCAGGCGTCGAACTCGCTCAATCCATTAGCAGCATAGTTCGCTATCAACTTCGCTAGGGTGCCTGTCTCGTTCACGGTAGCCTGATGATACGATTAAACAACAGGAGGCCAGCATGGCAGAATGGATAAGAACACTCATTCTTAAACAGCCGCTATGCTGATTCCGAAGTAGCGGGTTCAACCCCTACACCGGTCAGTTGAACTAAAAATGTTGACTCTCATTCTTGAATTGGGGACGTAAATTACAAGTACCTCAGAAGTCGAAGTGGGTTCGTCTGATAGCGAGGGACACTGATAATAGTGAAAGCTGATCCACACGCAAAAAAAAAAAAAATAAGTCCAATATATTTGAAGAAGTAGCACGCGTCTGAATTCAAAGCGAGCGAACGCAAAAATCAAGTAAAAAACAGCTACATATACAATTATAAAATAATATTGGATTGTATTAGCAAATCATTATACAAACGTAAGCCGAAGTCGGAGACACTGGCCTGTGTGGTGTATATTTAGGCGTGACTTATTTCCCGTGAACGGAGGACGAAGACGAAAAGGACACGATTCTGTTGTAGATTATATTATTAGATTCATTGCCAAACGAAAAGTAGGTTTGAACCTACAAAAATGGATGGTGGAAAATGGGAAGTAGGGGTGTGTCACAGTTATGATTTATAAGTTGTTAATATAGTGGCAGACATGTTGCATTATATATCAAATTAGAGGTGACTGCATAGGGACAACTAATGTACATAAGCCCGTGGCAGATGCGGGAAGTTTTTAAAGACGATTTAGCATCTCATGGCACTTAATCAGTTAATACTATACACTGAGAGCTGTGGTGGTGTAGTGGCTAGACGCTCGATTGCCAGCCCTGTGGTCAAGGGTTCGACCCGCATCAGAGCAGATTTGAATTTTTACAAAATGACCTGGACTGCTACTAGGAACACCTCCCATGATGTTTAGGTTAGACATACTAATGTGTTGGCCATACGCTCCTCTATATACAGGGAACTTATTTATCCTAACATTATATGTTATTATACATTAACATGGTAGCCATAACGTAGCAGGCTAGATGCTCACCTGCCGTACCATAGGTCGTGGGTTCGATAAGCATCAGGGCTGTTTCGTATGTTTAAAATCGACCAGGTCAACCAGGGCTAGATATGGGTTCGAGAACATGTCTTGGGAGTTAAAGGCGTCTGTCACCTGACCGATCACATGACCCACTGAGTGTTGTTTGGTCTATACATGATACTGATCACATGACCCGCTGAGTGCCGTTTGGTCTATACATGATACCAATCACATGACCCACTGTGTGCCGTTTGGTCTATACATGATACCAATCACATGACCCACTGTGTGCCGTTTGGTCTATACATGATACCAATCACATGACCCACTGAGTGCCGTTTGGTCTATGCATGATACCAATCACACGACCCGCTGAGTGCCGTTTGGTCTATACATGATACCAATCACATAACCCACTGAGTGCCGTTTGGTCTATACATGATACCAATCACATGACCCACCGAGTGCAGTTTGATCTATACATGATACCGATCACATGACCCACTGAGTGCAGTTTGATCTGTACATGATATCGATCACAAGACCCACAGTGTAGTTTGGTCTATTCATAACACCGATCACATGACCCACTGAGTACAGTTTGGTCTATACAAATTATCGATCCGGCTCCATATACCCAGTGTGTTATGGATGGGTTGAATTAATCTTTATTTACTTTTGTACTTGCACATTTTTATAATACCGTAGAACACATATAACTGCATTACAATACATTCTGTTGTAGAGAAGAATATACTGCTAATGCAACAATACATCAATGAATTACCTTACAGTTGAAGTAAAGTAGTGCAAGGCAATATTAAAATGCATTGCATTCAATACTATACTAAATTACTGTTCATTATACAAGAAAAGTATAGTAAAATTAAATATAAGTATTAAACTGCAAAAGCATAATATACTACACTACATTACTGTACAATATAAAAGAAACGTATAGTAAACATTGCCGGTTTCGTGGCTTAGAGGTAATGACTTTTCTCCGTAATCTCGTATACTCCCGTCGGTAACGTGATGACGGTGAGAATCAGCAGTGGTTCGAATCGCATCGGTAACTTACGGGGTATGTCAGCCGGCCGCTCAGAAAGCAATGGCAAACTACTGAGCGTAATCTTGCCAATAAATCAACATACAGCTGAAAGATGCTGGTGTTGACAGCGATGTCCTGTAAAGGATATGAAAAACAAAATAGTAAACATTGCTGAAGTACAATCACACTAAATATTGTAACAAATTACTCTAAACATTCGAAATTAAATTAATTTTACCAAACTTCACATTATAGAACAAGTAAGCATCTGACAATTGTACTGAATGGTGTAAGTAGTCAATGTGTTTCACTACTTAAAGATTTGGTGTAAGAGTATGGTGCTCCTCGCATCATTCAAATGTAAGCCATCATACTTCCATTCACAACAGTAGCATACGAGTTTCATCTAATGTCACCAATGAAAGCGTGGTAATGGTAGATGTTATTTTATGACCCATCATTCATTATTGTCACCCAATGCAGATCAATGGAATGATGTATTCAATATCTGTAATCACGTAAAGATAGGAGAAAATTGAATAAGAAATGGAACCACCAAATGGCATAAAGAATCCTGGTTATGTGTTTTTGCTTTCAGGAAAATGTGCATCATTCTTGGTAATTGTGTTTTATTCTACATAATGTTTTGTAGTGCATTAGCAATGCCTGTTAATTTCATTATAATGTGTGTAAACAGAATATTAGAAACATACTAGGCGGCCAGTGGGGAAAAAAACGATGTCCTGGATATTTGGAAGAAAATATCGGGGCAGAAAGTATAAGAGCCCGCTCTCTTAACTACCGGTGCGCTGATGACGAGTACAGGGTTCATCCCCTACACAGGCATTAACATGGATTTAAACATTGACCTATCGGAGAACTACTGAACGTAAAACTGCATAGAAAATCAACCTGCTGGTTTGATCTCAACATCCTGCAAAGGACATGCAACATCTTGCATAGATATTTGAGTGTCCTGAGTGTTGAAATAATGAGATCTGGAAGAGTGTCCATGATTTAAAGCTGAAGGAGCTGGGATGTATATTCTGGATGTTGAAATGATGAGATATGGAAGAGTGTCCATGATTTAAAGTTGAAGGAGATGGGATGGATATCCTGGGTGTTGAAATAATGAGATCTGGAAGAGTGTCCATGGTTGAGAGTTGATGGAGATGGGATGGATATCCTGGGTGTTGAAATAATGAGATCTGGAAGGGTGCCCATGATTTAAAGCTGAAGGAGATGGGATGGATATCCTGGGTGTTGAATTAATTAGATCAGGAAGAATGTCCACGATTTAAAGTTGAAGGAGGATCGGACAGTGAAGGGAGACAAATCTACCGTTGATGGGAATTTAATTGTTGCATTCCTACACAGGAGGTTGCGCTCAACCTCAACCCTAGATTGATATTCTAGGCAATTTTACGATCAGTGGTTCACCATTGTTTTCTGAACGAGAAGTCAATGTTGAAATCAACGGACCGGTGTAAGGATTGAACCCCATACCTCGCTGTCGGTGCACCGGAAGTTTAAGGACATACCCATTAAGTTTTACGACCATGTAGATCTTTGATGGCATAGGCTTACATATTGTTTGCCTAAAGCACATTAAGTTTGAGAAATATAACTAAAATCCCTTCATTTACCAAACATGAAAGACAAGTATATAAACGGAACACGTGGATAGAGAAAACAAGTAAACATGACACAAACAATATTTATATGAAATAATTATCAGATAGATGCATTTATTTGTTCAGCATGACATTTAAAAAAAAAAAATTACAACTGTCTCGGACAGAAAGACAAAGATCAATATCGAGTGATTAATCAATGATTAAATTCTTAGAGTATCGTGAACCAAGAATAATAAAAAAAAAATTGAAATTCTACCAGATCTGAATATGGGAGACAACTAGATTATAAACAGTGTCTTGTGTCGGACACTGAAATAATTTGGCCATAGTGAACGTCACAGTGACATGGAGAGATCAGTGGTTAAAGTCATGGTTCCTGGAAGAAGACCTTTTACTCGAGCGTCATGAGGAATGACTCCTAACATTGCAGACACCCTGGCCCTACGGGTGTATGGGATGGAGCAAATGGCAAGAGATCGAGAGTCTTTTCATGAGAGTCGTGATGAGCGACGTTCTGCAGATGACCTCCTACTTGGTGTATCCAAGATTACAACAGTCATGACAAAAAGCCATCAAAAAAGAAATTAAGTCGAACCACTAAAAACAGTGAATACATTCTCACGTTCATCATTATTATGTATTGAAAGGTTCTGGGTAAAAGTACTTGAGAACAGTAGACAATGAAAGGTCATTGACTGATCAGATTAAAAAGAAATCAACGAAAACACAGGAATGAAGTACGACAAACAAAAGTAAATCAACTGCTACATAAATAACAGGTTTGACCACCAACCTGTCGTGGTGGGCTGGCTCTGGTCAGATGTTGACGCTACTGCTGTTCTCGGTGGCAGATCTTGACTAGGTTCTTGTCTGTGTTCCCAGACAGACCTGATGCTTTACAGACAGACAATCCCGGTGTACATTATGTAGATTTCAGCCCATGTAAATTCAGGACTACTGCGTTAGTACATTCCAAACAACGGCTCCTATATAAGCCTACGTCTGTCTGTTGATAGACACGGGGGTGTGTGCTGGTACTTGGACATGGGTTCTGGTTCTCTTTGAATTAACTCTTCAAGCACATGCCTACTTCTGACGTGTTGATGCCGGCTTGTTCTCGCTGCCTCCTTAAATATGCATATGCTTTTAAAGTTACAGCCAGTGCGTTGGTGTAATCGATAAGGGTTACGCTGGTAATGTTATGAGTGCGGTCGAACGAGGGTTCCACACATGCGCTCGTCGCCATCTAAGAAAGGGAGACACTGATCACGTACTTCTCTGTGCATTCAGGTCTCAGAAATGTGATGGTGCTAATACTGCACAGACTCCTAGAACTTGCTGCTTCGGGGCACCTTTTTCATTACATTGCAGGCTATTTTTTTCTAACTGTATTTTATCTAAGCAATATTGTTGCTATAGATGATAATACGGTGAATATGTACATAGCTGTAAGCATAATAACATGAAACAAACTGTCTGAAAAAATCTTACTGTATACAAATATTTGACTTCGTCTATGAAAGTTTATCAATGTCAACCACAATTACTGGCTTTCTTTCTTTTTCAAAGTGTTATAGTTTCCGCTAATCATCTTCAGGGTGTCTTTACTATTGGCCTGTAACTTTTCTCCATTGTATTTGGTTCTTAGAAGACTTGCTCAAATGCTACCTTTTTGCTTTAAACTTCTCATTGGTCTCTCCGTAGACAGGGATAGTGAGATAAATGTATTATTATATTGTTCTCAACACTAACCTCTTGGTGTATGTATCGAGGCATGTACATACAAAGATGTTATTACATGAAGCTATCAACGTTATGGGGTGTATTTATAATCATAGGCGAATAAGAATCTCGATTCTCGATGGAATGTGGCAAAAACATATGCCCTTTCTGGTGTAATGTGGCAAAAACAATCTCCTTTCTGTGGGACTGTGGCAAAAACAATGCCTCTAATGGCTGTATGTGGTATAATACCGGTTAACTATGTGTATATCTGTTTCATTGTGCTTTAGATTTGCTGACATGTATATATATAGACATCTACAATTTATTATATAATATTGAAACAGTACGTCTGTGTTGTGAAACCAAGCTTGTGAAATGAGAATCAGACACTTATCAGAATGTTCTGGGAATTGTCTGGAAAGAAAAGACAAGGAGAAAGGGAATAGGTCATATACCACATATTCATGACCTAGAATATATGAAGGTCTAACACTACACACTCCAACGGACATGAGAGGGTCTGTGCAAGATGTGACACCCTCGAAAATTCGAGAGTGTTAGAGAAACTGTCGACAGAGGGATACAGTCTTGGATTGTTTGACCATGCTGCAGTTGTATGACGAACACAGAGAAGCGATGTTTCAGGGAATATATAATCGCCTTCGCCGCGACTTATGACACATAATGATGACATTCAATACATACTTGTTTTCTAGCCTAGCTGACCATGAGATTTCTACTTCGCCCGAGTTTGATCATTTGATGCCTTGATTTCCCTGGAGGTTTGATGACCTTTTCTTGCCCAGGACATGCTTCTTCTCCTCCTCCCCCTCCTCCTCCTCCCCTCCCCAGATTCTCCTTCTCTTTCTTCTTCTCCCCATCATCTTCCTCCATTTTGCCGTCAAGCGCCGTGGAGAGTAATAACAAGTACGCTCCAGCGTAACCCCACACCTCATGAATCTAAGCACTTCGTCAGTTTCCTCTATATTTCGTCAGCAATAGTATTTGAACAAATACAGCCCCTGCCTGTTTGCTGGACATGTCGTAGTTTCATCCTCTGCCTGACAGCCTGTTAATTAGTTGTATATCTTCATATGCCATTTTATAAATAAAACATCCCAACGCAAAGTTTTCTGCTTTCAAATCGCCCGCAGCTGTGTTTCGAACACAGTATGTGTGAATACGAACTCCGCCCGTAACCCCTACGCACAGAGCTGGCTGACATCCTGAATCTATTAAATTACTGAAAGCACATACCAGGAAGAACGAGAAAGAGAGTAGGAGTGTAATGACTGTGAAGTAAATATTTATCTTTGATTTTTCTCCTCATTATATAAGAGAAAAATATTCGTTGCTCGTTCCGTCATATTTTCAACCATAAGATTAATTATATAATGATAGCCACATGTTTTGTTTCATTTATTTAGTCATGTGTCACAAATTTATGTTAGCATGTCTTGTTTTCATTATTTTAGTCAGGTGTTAATAATGTGTGTTAACATGTACGTTTCATTAATTTAGTCATGTTTTAATACTTTGCGTTGACATGCATGTTTCATTATTTTAGCCATGTGTTCAGAATTTGTGTTAACATGGATTTTGATGTTAATTCTACGTGTTAAAATGTGCAGCTTGAGGTTTACTTGGCGAGACCTTGTTCCACAGACCTTTCTGCGGCTGTTATTTTGTTTATCATTTGTGAGATACTGTTAAGTGTCATTTTAACACGTAGGACAAATGGCATTTTCGATAAGATGTTAATAAGTTATTTCAAAGAAAAATGTGCTTTATCATTCTAGCATATTTAAGTTGAGGTAACACACCTGTGGGCCATTGCTGTCTGTCTGGTAGTAAGTATGTCTTACAGACACCAAAGAAGGTTGTAATTTGAGATAAATAGCTTCACTATGTAATACACTATACGAAAGGTCAGTTCACCAGATTGTGAATGTATAATTAATTCTTTTTGTTCCAAACAGTTATCTAAACTCTTTCTAATTAACTCTCTTTATAATCTAAAGTAATACATGTTACAGCCTAATGGATACCCAATCAACACTGTTCTAAATCTAAAGCATTAACAGGTAGTTTAAGGGATATCTAATCAACACTGTTGTTCATCTAAATAAATACATTTTACAGCCTAACGGATAATCAACACTGTTGTTAATCTAAATTTATAAATGTTACAGACTAAGGGATATCTAATACACATTGCTGTTAATCTAAAGTGATAAATGTTACAGTCTAAAGGATATCTAATCAACACTGTTGGTAATCTAAAGTAACAATTGTTAAAGTCTAAAGAATATCTAATCAAATGGTGTTATTCAAAAGCATTACAACATCATTGCATACGGGTGTAACCCATAAGTGCTCCGTTCTACTCCTAACTCAAGCCTGAGTCCGGAGAATCTCAGTTCAGTGCATGAACTCTGTAGTTCACCGGCGAGGATCCTGAAATACTTTGGGTAGATTTTTAAATCTAAATTTTGCCATGGCAGCGCCGTTACGCTACTCTTTTTCGATTTCCAACTGCCAAGGGATTTTTTACGTGCGCAGCAATACACACGGACGTCAGATCTCACTACCCAGAATCCAAGGGACATTTTGTTACTAGAAGTCCGCGTGAAAAAAATCTCGGCCCTCACCGGGGCTTGAACCCGGGACCTCCAACACTCGAGGCGGACACCATACCTCGAGACCACTCAGCCCCCTAGTCTAAAGGATATCTAATCAACACTGCTATTAATCTAAACTAATAAATGTAACAATCTAAACAATGTCTAATCAACACAGCTGTTAATCTAAAGTAATACATGTCACAATCTAAGGGACGTAAAATCAAAATACCATAGGTACAATTACATAAATTATTAAACTGGGTAGTGTGGGTTAATGTAAACAGAAAATAACAGGAAATATAGCGGGTATACCCAACAGACGCAATAACGAACCGATAGACCAGCGAATTGTTTCCACGAGAGTTTTGGGTTGAAAACAAAACAAAACCGGAAAATCAAGAACTACCATTGTTGCAATGTGACATGCCGATATCGGTCATGTTCCGCCATCTTACACACCTGTCGGTCTTGAATCAGGTTTGTGTTCTTGTCGAGATTATGCCATGTCGCCAAGTCAAGGTTGTCTTCTTCCCGCTCTTTTCTGATCAGTTTACATGTTGTCACCAAGATCTCAAGTTTTTTTTAATCCTCATAACATGCTCAAAAGATCTTGACAGGCTACGTTTAATTCACCTAATCAATTTACGATTCTCATTTGTTTCACGAAGGTCTTTCTCGTTGGTTTTCTTTTTCCTTTGTCCATACATCGCATTCTGTAAATTTCCGACGGAAACCACATTTGCATTGTCATGTGATGTTTCTCAGTGTGTCTGCTTATTGTACATCTTGCGCTTGCGTGCAACAAAATTCGTTCTATGTGGCACATCAAGTCTTTTTATCACTGCAGTTTACAGGGTTCCCCCACCCCCATTTATTTATTGGTGAGCATGTTTTCCACCTCTCAAAAGACTACCTTTGCAATGGCGATTCTTGTTCTAATCTCTACAAGGCACCGTCTATCAGATGTTTTGACTGTTCCGAAATTCTTGATTCAAGAATACTTAGGCAGAAAACTTAAATATCCGAAATCATTCACAGAAGGTTATCAGAACATCTTAAATTTAAAAACAATAAACTGCTGAACATCACAATGAGATATACACACGGTTCCCCCATCGCAGGCGTACACCCCTGATGTCATAACTGTCTGGGACACAAAGAGTTAAGAAACATACCTTCAGCAGAGAAGAACGACTGGTAAGAAATTAGAATTGATAACTTTGATACAGTATAGGGTTGCCAGATGTTGTAACTGAGAAACCGGGACATTTCTCTTAAGCATGAGAATCAAAGAAATCTGGAATTAACGCTTTCTTTTCAGAAATGTGAAACCCCCTAATACCGTAATTAAAACGTATCAACTGTTGTACGAATAACACAGACGATTCTAACCTAATCCACCCCCCCCCCTCCCTTTTCCGCACAGAGACCATATTGTTACAATGCTAACAACTTGCAACAGACTGAAGTCCACAACCACAATCACGAAGACAATAAAATCACTCCGCCGGCAACTGAAAATTGAGAAAGAGTTCAACTGGATTAAATATTTCATTTGACTGTGGGAACATACCGGGACAACAGGGCGTCCCGAAAGCATTTATCGGGTATTTGTTTTATTACTTTAAATAACCGGGGTTGTACTGGAAAATCAGGACGTCTGCAACCTTAGAACAGTTAAATTTTAATATCGTTAAAGGAATCATCATTGCTCAACTGTTTTCACCGCAAGCCGTCTTTAGCCGAAGGGAAATAACCCGTAATATTAATCATTTCTAACAGAACAACAAGTGACTACTTGCTTGTAATATTCCTGTGTTCCTTGTTAATGACAATTCATGCGGAATGTACCCCTGTAGAATCAACATTTATGTGTCTATCAGTACAGTGAATTGTACATCAGTTAAATTGTCATTGTTTTGTTTATTTCTTAATTACCCTAGTCTCCAATCCTTGTTTTCTACCGCTTGAAGAAGCGGGGGAAAAAAAAACGAAATGACAGGATACATCCGATTTGTTTGTTATTTTGTATCTTTTTAATGCTTACATTTTCTGACTGTGTTAATAAAAATAAAAACAAAGGTGAAAGCATGGAGGAGAGCGGAAGAAACAATAAAAGGTGGTAGAAATGATACATGAAAATAAACATACAAAACACCTGATATATTGGTCTTTCATGCTGTATAATGGAAGATATTACTTTCTGTGTTATTTGCTTGCAGCTATATATTCTTGCTTCTGTCTCCTATCACCTATTTATTTATTTATTTATTTTTGTTTTGGTCTTCTTTTCACTGTATTCAGTATGTATTGAAAACACAAGAGGACATTGCGTCACCATCCGACGGAGTCAGGTATTCCGATTATAAAGATCAGAGCGAAGGAGAATTGTAGGAGATGGGGTGCAGAGCTATTTAATTCCAACATCCAAGCCAGGAAAGGACCACTCAAGATTTAACTGATTCAGTGCTGAAGGAAAATATATCGCCAAATGTGACCTACCATTTGGATAGAAGGAAGATATTTCGCCACACTAGAGTCAACTTGTTATTTGTTTAGTTTCCGGCATCTGCCGCAATTTCAATGTTGAGTGAATGGAAATTTACTTTATAATATTTGTTCATTTGATTGTGTAGCATGTTTGGTCCAAATCTATATTATGTTTCGTACTGAATCAGTTAATGGAAGACCTTAACCGTAACAGAATACATTTGGAAAGGCATTGGAAAACGTTGCTGGTAAGCTGCAGATATTTTTGCAAAGGGAAGAGCTACTTCTGATGGGGCTGGGAAATTACCGGTCAAGGAAATAAACATGGTCAAACGCAGAAACATTTGCTTTTTATGTTCAAGAAGAGTTTTAGAACAGACAGGAAATAATAGCAGCAGCTCTGAATCTTGAAGATATATTTAACAGTGTCAGATGGTCTTAATGGAGATGGGTTGGCGAATTGGATAGAAGCTCCCTGCACTCTCGTAGGGTTGTTCTCCGCCTTGGTTCAAGGACCTCGGAGGCGTGCATTATTACCTAGGATTACCAAACCGTAGTATATTTTACAGGATCAGCTATGTGCCTGTTATTGTTATCCCTGATGGGTATATTGTGACCGTACTGCTGTCTTGCAAATTCTTCTAGTAAATGTAACAAACAGGAACGATCCTGAGGCTGGTGCTGAATGTCATAGTTTAAAATTAAAATATAACTTAGAAGAACAAAATGGAGACTGCACCAGAATATAATTAAGTATAGCACACTTCTGCACGCTTTAAGGCGCATAGAGCATACGGTGCTTGACTCATTGTATAGACCAGTCGACACTCCTTGGGTGATGTAGTCAGTATCAATCAGGCCGCCTTTACTTTCCAAGACATTTCCTAGGATTCACTCAGGGTCTCAGATTCGAATCAACCCCATATTATGATGAAACCCGTGATCACTGGATTGGTACTCGAGCGTCTAGCCACTACCCTTCAGCGCCTCATTTACCAGGTGTCGCGTAATCAGCTACTGTAGAGAGAAATCTTACAGGTACAGTAGAAGACAATGGGACTGACTGAATGGAAAGTCTCTCCACTGAAGAAGAAGAAGAAGAAGGAGGAGGAGGAGGAGGAGAAGAAGAAGACGAAGAAGAAGAAGAACGAACGAACGAACGAACGAGCGAACAAACTTTATTTTAAAAGGGTAACAAATTGGGCACGCAGGCCCGTCTCACATTCGGCCCTTTCAATCACTCATCTGTCATTCATCAAATGTGCATGTTACATTAACATAGGGGAAAAAAACATTGTCAAATGGATTTTGTAAGCATAAACAATGCATATTACGCATGATACATTCACATGAGAAAACAAAACAATAAAAGCATTGTCAAATGAAAGTAGTAAACATAAACAGTGCATATTGCAATGTTGTGAGACACATCCCCCATCCACATTCATATCCCGCAGCCACCAACACATCCCCCACCCACCAAACCTCCCCCACCCACCCACACATACCTCCACGCACTCATACAGACCCAGGCAAACATACATGCCGCCACCCACCCACTGATCCCCCACCCACACCTATTTCCCCACCCACACACACATCCTCACACACCAAGAAGAAGAGGAAGAAGAAGAAGGAGAAGAAGAAGAAGAAGGAGGAGGAGGAGGAGGAGGAGGAGGAGGAGGAGAAGAAGAAGAAGAAGAAACCACACACACATACCCCCGCCAACCCACACATCCCGCACATATCCACACACATCCCGCACTCTCACAATTTTCCCCACCCACACACACACACATCAGCCAACCTACACCCACTCACCCACCCAATATTCTCCACCTATCAACTACACATCCCCACCTATACACACATCCCCAACCATAAACACATCTCCCCACCTGCCACACATATCCCCCACCCATAAACACCCAAAAACACACACCTCCCACCCACCCACACCCCGCCACCCACATATACCCCACCCACACACATCCGCCGCTCACACACATCTTCTCACAACTACACACCTCCCCCACCCATACACTCATCACTCACACACATCCACCCACTCACGTACTCATCCATCAACCACTCACACCCACACATAACCCACGCGCCCATCACCACATGCATCTCTCATCTGCCCTCCCACCCACACACACCCCAACCACCCAGCCAAACACACACCCCCCATCCTCGCATACATCCTTCAATCACCTGCACATCCCACACCTCCCCCACCTCTCACACATCTCCCCTCCCACACAAAACTCCACCCATAAACACATCCCCCCCCCCATACATTCCCCATACACATCCCCGCCGACACATCTCCCCACCCACTCACACATCCTCCACCTACAAACATCCTCACCACCAACACATACATCCTCCACCCACTCACATTTACCCCATCCACACTCACACACTCCCACCCACACAGACATATCCCATTCACAGACACTCCCCACACTCATCCCCCACACCCATTACACACCCATCCACAAACCCACACAATCTCATACACACCCATCCACCCACCCAAACACACATTCCCTACCCACACCTCCTCCCAGCCCACCAACACCCACATACTTCCAACTATCCTCTCAAAATATTCCCCCCCCCCCACACACACATATCCCTCACACACACATACATCCACCACCGACTACACATCCCTTCACACATCCACACATCACCCATTAACCCATACACAATCCCCCACACACAACCCCTCCACACATACATTCCCCACACCCCCACACACACATATCCCTCACATACACACCCATACACACATCCTCACATCTAGACACATACATGGTGCCTCACATGATCACTGAAACTAATAAGAACAAACTGCCACACTTTACACACAATTGAGACACTGACTATTGTCGTGAGAATTCTCGCAATTGCAAGAAGTGGTGAAAAAATTGTACTTAAAATTGAAGAAGAAGAAGAAGAAGAAGAAGAAGAAGAAGAAGAAGAAGAAGAAGAAAAGAAGAAGAAGACAGATGGCTCGTATTACTAGGGAGTACGAGTGCTGGTCCCAAAAGAAGTATACTATTCTTACAGTGGCACATGAAACTGCAAATAAAACTGGAAGGAGTACACAAACAGATGACAGCAGACTAAGTTAGCGGTGACACGATGCTTTGACTTGAGCTATGCAGCACAAAGAAGTCAACAAAGATAAAGATGCAACTTTCGTCCTACTCCCCCACTTGACTCTAAGTAAATGTTGGATTGTGAAAACAATAACTTGAGTCAATTATTTGCAATAAGCAACAACACCAACATGCTTGGTTATGCAGATGATATAGATATTATAGGACAAAGTGAACAAAAGTCATTGGAAATATTGACTCACTTAAAGGAAAAAGCCCAACAGATGGGGCTGGTTATCAACCAAGATAAGACAGAATATATGGTAATTTCAAGAGACGGAATGGCTAAAAACTCTGGCCACATACAAATAGATAATATGACCATTAAAAAAACGGAAACATACAAATACCTGGGTACAATCTTCAACTGCTCCAACATCATAAGGGAAGAAATACAAACTAGAATCAACTCTGGAAATAAGATATACTATGCACTACAACATCTACTAAAATCAAAGGCGCTATCTCGTAACACCAAAATCACAATATACAAAACACTGATCAGACCAGTTGTGCTGTATGGCTCTGAAACCTGGAGTACAACGAAAGGAGACGAAGCCTTGTTACAAACCTTTGAGAACAAAATTTTAAGACGCATCTTTGGACCCATTAGGGATACACAAAGTGGAGAGTGGAAAAGAAGAAGTAACAAAGACATTTATGATCTGTTTAAGTCTCCGCTAATCACTGGTATCATGAAGGCTAATAGACTACAATGGCTGGGGCATATAGAAAGAATGGAAGATAATAGGGAAACAAAACTCGCTTACACTCATGAAATAAATGACCGTAGACCCCGAGGTAGACCAAGAAGACGGTGGAGAGATAATACATGTACAGACCTACAAGCACTTGGAATCAACGACTGGCAAGAGAAGGTCCACCAGAGAGACGAATTGAGACGGATTGTATTTGCAGCAAAGAACCTCAATGGCTCGGAAAGCTGAAGAAGAAGAAGAAGAACAACAACAACAACACCGCTTATCGCTGGTTAAATACATAAAAGAATTTAGAAAGCTCCCACAGGAAGAAATTAAGCACGTTTTGTGAATAGAAACAAATTATTAAAAAAAACTGTTCTGTAGTTTGAGATTTCCTGGCGTATCTACACGCCTGGTTATCAATGAAACTGTGTTAAATAATTAGACGTTTAGGTTGTCGAGAGCAAGGTGGTGTTGTTAGCTCCACGAAGATGGTCTGGTATTCATCAACACCAAAGGTGTTTCCAACGGTGAAGCTGGTAGTTTTCTCCGTCGTTTCTCTTCAGGTCACCCATTCACTGGCAGAAACAGTTCGATTCACTTTGTGAGGAATGGTCACCTCTAGCATGGTGATTAATAGCTGTGGCCAATAAGACGGTGGCCCACACATAAAGATTGTATTTGGCTACTGTTGCTAGGTTGATGCTGCTGGTGGATTGTTCAGGTGTTCAGAGTTTATACAACACTCTGAAACATTCCAACCAAAAACGACTGGCATGTGGCTGCTTTGGATGAAATCTCATGTGTCTATCCTATCCTGCAACTAACCTACAGCTTCACCTCTTTATTTCGACTCTCTCTAACCCTACTGTATCTAGTGATGCTGTGGTGAAAAGAAAGGGAATAAATTACAATCTTAACCAACCAGAATTGACGCTCTTTTCTATGTTTCAACAAGACGCAATTGTGTATTGTAGAATAATGAAAACTACTGTTACGAATGGGATTGAGTATGTTGCCGAGCACGTAACAAATACTAATATTGAAGAACGCACAAAATATACTGTAGAGCAGTGGAATGGTACTATTCAAGAAACAATGATTACGCTGCTTAGAAGTTTCATACCAATATTCCAGATACTTCTGTGTTATAATCAAGAAACCTTTCGATACAACTGATATGCCGTGAAGCAACAATAATCAAGAAAACACTTGCTTATACTGTATGATAGTAAACTATCTATCATCAAGACATCGTAATAATAGAACAACTTTAATCACTAGGCCTGATGTCGACCCGCAAAGTAATTTACAAGTCATGCGTGGCGCGGGGTGATTCTATCCTATTTCATGCAGCTCCAAAAACGACTAAATAACTCCTAGCGAAAACAACATTAGCTGACTCAGACTCTAGTACTACAAATTACTATTTGTTACCAGGCTCGCTCAACCTGAAATAGAACAATCCATCTTCCTGGCCTAGATTTCTAAACTTGCCTGATCGAAAATATGTGACCGAAACAGCTTATGAATTATGATAATATTTAATCACGTCTACCCTGCATAACTAGGCTGAATATATTAAATAAATTCCCACCTGATGGGAACTGAACTTATTAAACACAGTATTCTATAACTGCCTTCATGGCTATGAGAATATTATGTTTCTCTCCCCCAAGTTTGTCCCACCATGGCACACACTTCCACAACATATATGATTTATACACAATAAAATCAATACAATAATTTTGAGTGCTTGATCATGGCCCGTTCTAGAATCAGCTTTTCTTCACTACCACAGTCCGGGCACTTACTAAGTTATTACAATTGTGGAATAAATTTGACCACGAATACATGTTGAAGTATTAGAATTTAGAATGTCCACTTTTCGAACTCTACAATGGCTCCGGATCGTGTGCTGGAATTTCAGTGGAGGAAATGAGAACGGACGTAGAACTCGGTTCGGCGGGTAGATAGTTCCGTGGCCAGTTGCCAGGTTGCCCATGATTGATCAAAATGTCTAAGCCAAACTAAGCCAAACAAATTATTTATCGTAAAATAGTAAAATACTAATAGTAACATAAACACATATAAAGTGTATTTATAATAAGTCGCTTAATATAAGCAAAATTAGTCGACAAGACAAGGGCTTTTTCCAGACTAGAATACAATAATTCAAAACGTAAATAAAATAGCATACTATAAACCATTTAGCTGAGTCCTTAAGACTTCTATATGAGATCACTGATTAAAATCAATACCCATGTGTACAACATTAATAACCTTGTATACAGAATTGCTGAATAAAATGAACAACTTTGTATACAACATTATTGAATAAAACTATCAATCGTATATATAACATTACTGAATAAAATCAGCAATATTGTATACAGTATTGCTGAATGAAATCACCAGCTTTGTGTATAACATTATTGAATAAGATCAACAGCCGTGTATACAACATTACTGAGTAAAACGAACAACTGTGTATACAGCGTCATTGAATAAAACCAACATCACTATGCACAATATCACAAAATAAAGTCACAAACTGTATACAACATATGGCTTAATAAAATCATTATCCGTGTGTACAACCTAACTTAATATCGCCTAATATTTCTCTACATCGTAATTTTATCTTAATATCGCTTAATATATGCATCTCTGTATATTTATAGCTCCATACATCTTAAAAATATCTTAATATCTTTTAATATCTCTCTATCGCCTCTACCTCACGAGATCAGCAAGGCGAGGAGAACATGGTTTGGTGCGAACTCAGGTATGGCGAAGGTAACACTGTACTGCAAAGAAACAAAGCTCATTCTCCCTTTGAAGTCCGTCTTAGAAAGTACAAATTTGGAAAACGCAGACTCGCGATGTTGCCACACGAGTTTCCAGCTGAAACAATCAGCAATTCACAACCCGCGCTCAAAACGGGAAGGAAGTGAATCGAGCAGTCGAATCTACTCAAGCATCACTAAAACTGAAGGAAGGACACACTCAGTCGGATAAGTAGGTCATGACAGAGCTCAGCTGTGGACAAAGGCGTCGGCCATTAAATGCAGAGACATGGTGGTTCAGGAGATCATTAAGGAGAGGATGTAAATAGAGTACAAAAGGGTGCCTAACAGTCGCAGTAGGGCCTATGAATGTCATGGGAAAGAGCATTACAGAAGTCTGGAATGATGTCTGACGCATGACACCACTGCGCCTAAGTTTTGTCGTCAGATCACTTTAAGATGTCCTGTCATCAGCTTCCAGCCTGGCCAAGTGGCGTAAATTCACTGACCCGGTATGTCCATGGTGGTGTAAGACGTTTTACCACGCACCGCGTCTTTGATGTTCTTCTACCCGAGGGAGGGGTGGCTTGGGAGCAGGAACAATGAGCATTTGTGGGACAAGTGGAAAAACAACTCAAACATCTCTCGAAAACGACTCAAACATCTCAACGAACACACGGCAGGAGAAAGCACCCGGTGTCATGACCTGGGTTGGCCTGCCCCCAGATGGAGCCAGGAAGATAAAAGGCCTAAAATTTACGGGAAGGGTGACCGCTTCTGACGATCAGAATGTCTCAGTCGTGCTTGCTCCGCGAGGGAGTTTCTATCGCTAATAAAACCTTCATCCTTGTGTACAAGATAACTAAATAAAACCAAACATCCGTGTGTACAACATAACCAATGTAAGAAACACGCTAGTGTACAACATAAGTAAAGAAAACAAACATTCTTGAGTATGAAATATGTAAATAAAACAATACTCCTTCTGTCAAAGTCCATTTAACTGTACCAACATCTCTGTGTACAGCCTAACTGAATCAAAGCATCTTTATGTAACGCCTCACTGAATGAGACAACATCATTGTGTAAAGCCTCACTGGATGAGGCACCATCCTTGTGTAAAGCCTCACTGAACAAGACAGCAGCCTTGTGTAAAGCCTCACTAAAAGACACTATCCGTGTGTAAAGCCTCACTGAACAAGACACCAGCCTTGTGTAAAGCCTCACTGATTGGGACATCATCATAGTGTAAAGCCTCATTTAAAGACACTATCCGTGTGTAAAGCTTCACTGAATGAGACACACGCCTTGTGTAAAGTCACACTGAATGACACTATCCTTGTGTAAAGCCTCACTGAATGAGACACTAGCCTTGTATAAAGCTTCACTGAATGACACTATCCTTGTGTAAAACCTCCCTTAGTGAGACACTATCCTTGTGAAAGTATCATAGAACGACACCAACATGCTTGTATTCAATGTCATTGGATGAAACGAACCCCTTCATCAATGAATAAAACCGGCATCCTTGAGTAAATAAAACGTAACCTACTCTAATCTCCTCCTGCCCCATATCTTCCAATGAAGCATATGCTTCAATCAACTCACACCATGCCCCCTATCCTTTGCTATCTCCTGCATCTCTCTCCACATCCTTTTGTTTTATTCATTTCTGTCTCTAAGTCTCTGTTTCCCTAGACCTCTCTCTATATTGTTTGCCAAATTTACTTCAGAGAAAGAAGTTTCTAAATATACTATTGTCAGGGTGTCTCAAGGTGTGTTCTATCGACCAACAGCTCCGTATCCTCACTCATTGATTCGATGTAATCTTACTGACGGACAAGTGCTCTAGTCACACTGCACCATCCCGGCTCCATGCCAAGTTTGGTGGTAGGCTTAATTTTCTTTTTTTTTCTTTTTTTCTTTTTTACTTTAACAAAATTCCTAGTGGTATGAAAGCCCCTACAAACTTTATAATGGTATGAAAGCCCCTCTTCCCTGTATGTTCCTAATTTAATATCTACGTTAATGTAAGCGGGTGTGAGTGCCAATTTGTGATCCATTGAAAGTACAGTTGGTTGGTACTGTCTCCTTCACAATCCTCCCCCTTCCCTCCCCCCCCCCACCGCCCCCAATCTTTGTTGACATTGCTACCTAAATCAGGCGGTTGATTCCATCCATTGAGGTAAGTTCTCACCAACATTCTAGAGTTGAACGGTAATGGGTAAAACTTATATCACTGTGCACACAATCACAGAATTATAGCAACGCGGTCTCCTCCTATACTATTCCATTATACTTGATGTGTATAGGAAATCTGGTATTATTTGTTTACAATATAATAATTTAAAAAAAAAAGAAACAAAGATAAACACGTTTTAGATCAACATTTGTATAATCTGTTTTGAGGTGATATAGCATCACACACACACACACACACACACACACACACACACGAGCACTAGCACGTGCGCGTGCATCCACGCAATAAAATCCTGCACGACTACACATATCGTGTAACTTTAAGTGAGAACAAACACGAATTAAGCTGAGCTACAAGCTAGGATACTTTGCGTGCTTGTGTGTGTGTGTGTGTGTGTGTGTGTGTGTGTGTGTGTGTGTGTGAAAGAGAGATGAAGAGAGAGATAGAGGGATAGAGGGATAGAGAGATAAAGAGAGATGGAGAGAGAGAGTGGAGAGAGTTAGAGAGAGATGGAGAGAGATGGACAGAGTGATAGAGATATAGTTAGAGAGAGAGAGAGAGAGAGAGAGAGAGAGAGAGAGAGAGAGAGAGAGAGATGGATGAGTGTGCGTCATGTGCTCTTGTTATGATTTAACCTGACGCAGTAAGAGATCTTTGACTGACAGAAACGTCGCATTTGATAGAATCATGTTGTATTTGCCTGGCAGCTGAAAAGGGGACTGATCTCTTACATGACATATTCCAAACAAGACGATATAATACAATAATCAAAACATGAGCTCTGTGTGCCTCTAGAGAAGGACACTAACATTGCCAACGCACCATGAGTTGTTTATTCATATTACGGGTCTTAACGGACAAGGAATTGGATTTACCACCTCTCTCTGGAGAGACGCTAGCACTGTCTCTAGAACTATCCTGTCATTGACTCCAAATGAAGGGATTTTGAGGTGGGGCGGGGGGGGGGGGGGGGAGGACTTCACACAGATTGACCAATGATAACTTACCAAAGTCTGACAGCTGAGATGAACACAATTAAAGCCATCTCATCACCATCTTGTGTCATGCCGATAAGCATGGGTTGTCATGTTTCGCCATCTCTCACGATCACTGGAGTTGTAAATCAGCTCGGTGTCCCTGTTTCAACAATGCCAGGTGGCCAAGCATCCATAGTTACTTCTCTGCCTTCTCCTTGTTTCTTTTGCCCTCACTCTTGCTAGTTGCCACCAAGTACTCTAGTTTATTTCTTCTCATAAAGTGTTAAAAATGTTGACTGTCTACGTCTAATTTCTCTAATCTGTCCATGGTTTTCATCTTGTAAAGCTTGTTCATTGGTTTTACTCTCTGTCCATGGTATGCTTTGCATTTTCCTCAGAAATCACATTTCCACTGTTATTACTCTTGTTCTAATCTCGTCAAGGCACCCCCTATCATATGTTATGACTGTTCCGAGATAGTTGTACTGATTCACTTGTTTAAGAATATTCTCATATTTCCGATATATTACATTGTGGCATTTCTTTCTTTTTAGTGACGGCCATAATCTGTGTCTTTTTAACAAATTAATTCTAACCCTTGTTATTCACTGTTTAAAATAACCGCATCTACTAAATGTTGCAGGTCCTACTCATTGTCTGAAATAAGTGCTGTGTCATATCTAATGTTATTTATGTTATGTCCCCCAATGGCGATTCCTCTCATATCTTCTAAATTTCTGAAAAATATGTTCATTTATAGGGGAAATTTGTTTTTGAAACATTACATATCCATGTCGCACATCTTTATTAATAGTTTGATATTGACCTACTTCGTTCTCAATCTTTATGGCAGCTTGTTATTTCCAATATATGTTTTAACAAGTCTACGATCTTTCCCATCAGTTTGTAGACCAGCAAGCATCCTATTCATGTTGACATTTCTAACTGTATCGAAAGCCTTTGTGTAGTCAATAAAGCAAAGACGTATATCTTTGTTTATTTTTATTGAACTCTAAATTAGAGTGATTTACAAATGAGTAGTGTTACGTTGATCCTTTGTGTCAGTCCCTGTCAGTCTCCAATGGACTTAATGAGCTCACCGCATTGGTCTAAGTGTACAGTAGCATGCTTTGTATCCAGCCGCGCTGCATACATACATTTGTAAAATCACTCAACTTTCATCATTCTTTAAACATAAGCACATAAATTGAATTATGTCGTAATCGGCGTTTCTCTTTATGCATAATAAAGCACAGATCAATAATAAAGACGAAAGCAGAGACATATCAAAAACATACAATAAAATATTTATGCAAGGGGAAACAACTTACCAATAAATTCAACGATAGAGTTAGGCAGAAGTCATGGCCTCGCAGACGCACTGAAGTTAAGTTTTCACAATTAGATTTTTTGTTTTTTTTTATTGCCAGTGTCCCGGAAAAAACTGCAGTTTAGTGATTCCTTGATAACTTACATATTAAAATACAAGGAAGGAGAAGGGTTAACAATCGTGTACTTCATTCTGAGAGGAGGACGAATAAAAGATCATTGACCGACACAGATATGAAAATAGGATACAGGTGTTCGCAGAGTCATTGCCTGACGATCGGAACGGACACGGAGAAACGGGACGATCGCGCTGGGGACACACGACCGGAGAAAACGATCAACGAGTGAAGTTGCTTTGAAGTATTCGCGTACGGGGAAACTCATGGAACAGCGTAACAGCGAATGAAACGAACAACTAACCACTACATGATTTCTCCGCTGTTTGATGGGCAGGATACGGCAAATTTGATTGTAGATCAAACAATCAACGGAGGATTGGACACTTGTTATAAATAAGTAGCAACTGGGGTTGCTAGTTAGTGTGTGTTCCAAACTGGGCTGAATGAGATATGCTCCTGAGTGGGGAGAGAGATACACGTCCCTAATGGTTTAAAGAAGAGGGGATATTAGTGTGTTATTCGCTAGTGTATTTCGATTCCAGTAGGAAAAGTGCATATATAAGGTATTAATATCTTAGTGTAATAGTAGCATAGGGATAAAGGTGTTTGTTCTTAACGTGTGAAATTGCATTCGTTTATCTAGTCGTGTAAACTTTAGTGCACTCAGAAATCGTATGTCCGTATGTTTTTCGGAGGCTTTTTAGTATGGCTAGAGAAGGACTCTCACATAAGAAAATTATATGAAGCAGACTCATATCACCAGATTACCTATCTTCTCCACAGGTTCAAATCCCCCTATAGAAATCAGAGAAGAGATGAAGGTTACTGCACTTGAGCAAATAAAGTACCTACTTAGAACCAACAAGAACATAGACATGTTTTAATATGAAGAAGTGATAACTTAACGTCAAATACAGAACACTGTATGCTCAAACGAATATACAACTAAAACCCTTAAAAGGAAAAGACGTTAACCTGTGGCAAGCAGGGATACTTAAAACTGCATGCACTTGCACTGTGCCGAAACATTAAACTTTATTAACAATAGACATGGTGTAGAACATTCATAGTAACTCTAGACAATGTTGGATAGTGGCGGTGTGTATTCAGAGGTGGATTATAATACCTTCCAAAACGGGAAATATATGAACTTCATTGACTTACCAAATCGGATTATTTTCTGGTGATAAGACATTGAACAGTTGTTTTCTTCAAGAATTGGATTAAGTCCAGACTCAAGCAGGAGGAGATCATTCAGGGTGAGATCACTCCATTTCTGTGTGTGCTGTCCTGTGTTTTGGCCGACAGAAAAGGCGAGAAGAACTACGGCACATACGAAGTCAACCGTCCTATCTTGCATTCACACTAGCAGACAATACCAACTACATATACACAGTCCATACATACACCAGACATAGTTTTTTATTAATAAATCTGTTATTTATTGTTGAAAGGAACTGTTGTCGGAGTATGTGTTGAGGGAATAACCGAGAGAGTGAAAGAAATAGATATATGGAAGGGAAGACAGAAGGGAGGAGTGTAGACAGAAGTCAGTCAATAATCCCAACAGATAATAAGTTTGAAGATGTGCTTGTTGATTCCACATTCCTCCCGGGAAAACAAGTGACAGCCAGTTTGCTCAATTTGAACTCAAGCGTAGTCAATATGCATGCTACTACTTCTAGCGCACTGGACTGATTTGTGCGTGTGGATTAGCTTCCCTTTTACCTCGCCATCAGGCGAAACCACCCCGACTTCAGAGGTACTTGTAATTTACGTCCCTATGTCAAAGACGCAATGCTTTTTTTTTGGTGTGAGGTGTTCTTGTGTGTTGTGTATTGGTCATGTTTTTGATGTAATCCGTATTGGGTTAACTGTAGAGCGCCATATAAATATACCAATATTGGCTTAACTAACCATTATATTTTAAACGGTATATAAATCAATCACTCAGGTACCGTCTCCATAATGAAAGTTGGCTGCAATGGCTTTCCAACACTGTCCGCCTCTCGCCTTGATTGTATATTCTGTATAATGTTGTTCGCCCATGCTTTGATGTTATCTTCCCACTTGTATTATTCCCTACCCCTTGAAGTGCGTTCAGTCGTATCCTCCAGTATGGTCTTTGTAAGAGTTTTACGTTTTTTGTTTCCTTAAGTGACCGAAATATTTCACTTGTCTTTCTAAAATGTCTTTCATTAAATCTCTTTTTATTTTCTGTTTTTCTAGAACCTCTGTATTTGATTGTTTTTATTTCCACATTCTCTGTATATCCACATCTCCAGAGCCTCTATTCGACTTTCTAGTTGCTTTATCATTGCCTAGGCTTCTGCGCCATACAGTAATGTTGAATACGGTCAATACCGGTGCTCTACAGTAACAGTGATATATTGCAGTGTTGAATACGGTCAATGCCGGTGATCTACAGTAACAGTGATATATAGTAGTGTTGAATACGGTCAATACTGGTGCTCTACAGTAATATAGCAGTGTAGGGGAGGCAAGGTTAGTCGTGACGTATAGAGGCGAACTTGAATACAAGCAACTTAATTCTGTAGTTGTCTTGTTCCATTGTTTATTGGTGGTCATTTCTGAAATGACATAGTAGTATTCGAATCAGTTGACAAAATAAGGACCAACTCTTCAAAACCGAGGCTTGCTCAACATCAAACATTCCAGATGGAACCCCAGATATGCGACCGGTCTGGTGGATGGTACTACGGTTTCTCCTCTAACTCGCTTGTCGTCCCACCACGACACCCCCATAGCTACCTCCAACCATGGTGCTCACCAGTGCAATGCTCAATAATAAAATCTTTACTTTGCGCACCAACTAGCCCCTCAATGCCACCCAACTCCTATAACAGGCTACTCTGTTATAGTAACCACGTCATATATTAGTGTCGAATACGGTCAAACTGGTGCGGTCAAAGTAACCGCGCAATATAGTAGTGTCGTATACGGTCAAACTGGTGATCTATAGTAACTACGCCATATATTATTGTCGTATACTGTCAAACTGGTGATCTATACTAACTACGCCATACAGTAGTGTTGAATACGGTCAATAGTAGTAGTAATGTAGGCTACTTTGACTCTCCTGTTGAGTGTCTTTTTAGAGGCGGTTCGGGTGGGTCCCGTGGGTCCGTTGAGTGTATTTTTTTAGGTAGATCCGGTGTGTCCGATAAGTGTCATTGAGGCGGGTCCGATGTTTTTCGGCGCGTCCTGTGGGTGGGTTGTTGGGTGACCTGTGGGTCTGTGTTAGAGGTCGGTGAGTCAGGTGGATGGGTTGAGGTGAATCCGGTGTGTCCGGTCGATGGGGGTCCCTTTTGATGACTACTCCTCTGTGGGTCCCTTGTGAGTGTCAATCTTGAGACGGGTCCTGTGGGTCCTGCGGGTGGGTTGAGTGTTGTGAGGTGGGTTCCTTGGGTTGAGTGTCGTGAGGTGGGTCCCTTGGGTTGAATGTCGTGAGGTGAGTACTGTGAGTCGGTTGTTGAGTGTCGTGAGGTATCCTGTGGGTTGGTGTTGGAAGACAGTGTTGTGGGGTCCCGTGGTTTTGAGTGTTAATCTTGAGATGGGTCCATCACTGAGATGGGCTCCTCTTTTTTGTCTCTCACTGGGTTGCGGGTGAAAAATAACTGTATCCAGCAAAATTCCAAACTGTACTACAATGTCATTCTGATCTTCCAAACATTCATGTCTTGCACGATCAGTATGTGTTCTCTTATTACATCAAATGAATTTGTAATAAACAATACTTAAAGAAAAATTTACATATGAGAATTTCTGTGGATATGTAAATAAATTTTATATCACCTCCTCTAGTCTTGTCTTTCTTGTCGTTCCGTTGATTGTGGCCAGAGGCTGCTTTTGTATGTTGACTGTGGTTGTTGAATCAATATTGGTTGTGGCAAGAGGGTGTGGAATAACTGATACACACATACAGACAAGAACAAAATCACACATACACAAACACACACAAGAACAAAGGCACATACACTTGTACAATATCACACACAAACACAAAATGGAACAAAGACACACATACTCAAACACACAAGGGAACAAAGACACATAGACACACATACGACTTCACACACAAGAACAAAGTCACATAGACACAGTCAAATACAATTGTACAATATCACACAAGAACAAAGTCACATGCACAAACACATAATGGAACAGAGAGACACGAACAAAGTCAAACACACTGGTACATTATCACACAAGAACAAAGGCACACACACACACACACACAAAGGCACACATACAATGGAACAGAGAGACATGAACTAAGTCAAATACACTTGTACGATATCACACAAGAACAAAGGCACACACATACAGCCATGGACAAAGTTAAATACACTTATACAATATCACACAAGAACAAAGTCACATGCACAAACACATAATGGAACAGAGAGACACGAACAAAGTCAAACACACTGGTACATTATCACACAAGAACAAAGGCACACAAGAACAAAGGCACACACACACACACACAAAGGCACACATACAATGGAACAGAGAGACATGAACTAAGTCAAATACACTTGTACAATATCACACAAGAACAAAGGCACACACATACAGCCATGGACAAAGTTAAATACACTTATACAATATCACACAAGAACAAAGTCACATGCACAAACACATAATGGAACAGAGAGACACGAACAAAGTCAAACACACTGGTACATTATCACACAAGAACAAAGGCACACACACACACACACACACACAAAGGCACACATACAATGGAACAGAGAGACATGAACTAAGTCAAATACACTTGTACGATATCACACAAGAACAAAGACACACACATAAAGACAAGAATAAAGTTATATACACACACGCACACACACACACACACACACACACACACACACACACACACACACAAGCGCAGATACATCACAATAACAAAGGCACACATATACAGACAAGAACACACACACACACACACACACACATACACACACACACTCCGATACAGCGGCATTCAGGTCAGCTAAGAGACTTTTCTCTCTAACATAGCTAGCATCCAGAGCGGTTTCCTCACCGCTTGCTTTTATTGGTATTGTTTAGTTCACTTCATATCCTGCGCAGTATTAATTGTGCGATACAATTATACTTATGTTAACCTGTACAGAACCAGGTAATGAATATTTGTAGTTGTTTTAGATGGTCTAACTGTTTCCGAATCATACAGCAGTACTGACTTGATGTTAAATTTTATATTTGGAAATAAATTTAATTACTATTAATATGCACACATAGCGTTCCAACTACCTCTTGCCATCGGTGTTCGTAATATAATATCCCTCACCGTTTACAAATGACATGACATTGGCACCTTGCCGTCTTGACAGACGATAGTTTGTGCTTTAAAAAGGCATAATAACTTTTAACTATGGCGGTAGCGAGTGTGACTGATAAGGCCAATTTGCGCTGTAAATGTCCGTTCACAGTGGGTGCATGTGAACACGTGGTCATTTCCACCATCATGCACCATCTTACGTCTCAAACGCTTGGTGTGTGTGACTTTTCTGCAATAATTTTCTCCTTTGACTTTATTCCATTTCTGATATTTGCCCTCCATGCAACACGTTCAGCGGCGACTTGCTCCCAATGTGCATTATCAATGCCTGTATCAATCATGTCCCGCTTACACACATCTTTGTATCGTAGTAGAGGCCGACCCTGAGATCTCTTACCCATCTGTAATTCACCAAAAAAGATATCCTTTGGTATTCTACCATCATCCATCAGCCTAAGATGTCCTATCCATCTAAGTCTACGAAGACTGAGCATGGAATAAACTGTCACACAACCTGATCTTTCCAATACTTCAGTATTTGTGATTTTGTCTTGCCACTTAATACCAAGAATTCTTCGCAGACACCGCATATGAAAGCTGTTTAAATTGTTCTCTTGGTGTGAGTAAGTTGTCCAGGTTTCACTGCCATAGAGAAGAGTACTAAGGACACAGGCTTGATAGACAAGGACTTTTGTTTTGGCAGTAAACTTCCTGTTCTCCCAGACTCTTTTTCTTAACCTGTTCATTGTTGTTGCTGCCTTACCAATCCGGATGTTGATTTCCTGATCTAGAGATAATTTGCTATTTACCACCGATCCTAGATATGTAAAATGGTCTACTATCTCTAGTTCGGCGTCGTCAATAAAGATTGATGGTACCCCATGTGCACCTTGTGACATAATCTGTGTCTTCTTTTTGCTAATTGTTAAACCAAATTCAGAACAAGCATTGGAGAATGCAGATAGTAGACATTGCAATTCTTCCTCAGAGTGGGTCGTAACTGCAGCATCATCTGCAAAAAGCAACTCTCTGATCAGTACCCTCCTAATTTTGGTCTTAGCCTTCAATCTCTGAGCATTGTAGAGGCCGCCATCTGAGCGTGAGTGAATGTATATATCACCATCCTGATCACGAAATGCATATTTCAGTAGAAGTGAAAAGTATATTCCAAAGAGGGTGGGAGCTAGTACACAACCTTGCTTAACTCCACTTTTGATTTCAAATTCTTCAGAAGTTGCACCATCAAACTTGATTATACCCTTCATGCCTGTGTGGAACGATTCCACAATGGACAGAAGAGTTGGTGGGCAGCCAATCTTCTTTAGTGCCTTGAACAGACCCTCACGACTGACCAAATCAAATGCCTTTGTGAGGTCGATGAAGGCAATAAACAGTGGTTGATTCTGTTCACGGCATTTTTCTTGCATTTGTCGCAATGAGAATATCATATCAGTGGTAGACCGGTTCTGTCGAAAGCCACACTGTGATTCGGGGTAGACTTGATCTCCTAGGACTTGAAGTCTGCGCAGAACAATTCTGGCAAATACTTTTCCAACAATACACAGAAGTGAGATACCCCTATAGTTGTTGCAGTCGCTCCGATCGCCCTTGTTCTTGTACAGTGTTATGATGCTTGAATCTTTGAAATCCTGTGGGACTTGTCCTTCACGCCAGCATAGCTCTATTAGCTGGTGGATCTGTATAGTGAGTGTGTCTTGCCCACTCCTGATAACCTCTATTGGAATCCCATCCTTACCTGGAGCCTTGCCAGATGCAAGTTCATTTATAGCACACTTAACTTCTGTTATGGTGGGAAGTGTGTCCAGGTGGTCAAGAGTTGGTAGAGCCTCTATGACGTTGAGGGCATTATCCGCTAGTTTGGTCTCACTTGAGTAAAGCTCCAAATAGTGCTCTACCCATCTGTCCATCTGCTGTTTCTTATCAGTGATGACTTCTCCAGTCAAGGTTTTCAATGGTGCACTTCTTTTGATCACTGGACCACAGGCTTTCTTTATTCCTTCATACATGCTTCTTATGTCTCCCTTATCACTTGCGATTTGAATGGACTCACATAACTTGATCCAATAATCATTTGCACACTGCCTGGCAGCCTTTTGCACATCCTTCCTAGCTTGCCTTAGCTCACTCAGAGTGTTACGCGTTGGTCTTTCCTTGTTTCTTAAGAGAGCTTTCTTCTTCTTATCAATCAAGGGCTGCAGAGTCTCGCTGTTGGCCGCAAACCAGTCCTGCCTCTTATGATCCACAGTGCCGTAAACCTTTACGGCAGTTTTACAAAGAGTTTCCTTAAGTTTATTCCATTTATCATTTACTGTACAATTTTCTGGTTTATCAGTGAAAGCGTCTTCAAGTTGCTGTTGAAACTGAAAGCACTTTTCAGGATCATGAGTGTTAATAATATTAATCCTGGGGCTAGATTTGTGTTTAGCTGTGTAGATTCTCTTTGGTCTCAGTCTAACCGTTGCAACAACCAAAGAATGATCCGTATCACAGTCAGCACTGTGGTAACTACGAGTCAATGATATATGGTTCAGATGTTGTCTCCGTGTGATGATGAAGTCCAGCTGGTGCCAATGGCCGGATCGTGTATGTTTCCATGTGACCTTATGCATCTCTTTTGTTTTAAAAAAAGAGTTTGTAATACATAGGTCATTACTGGTGCAATGCTCCAGCAGCCTTTGCCCATTTTCATTCATGCGACCGATGTTGTATTTTCCGAGGCACACTGGCCATGAACTCGAGTCCTTGCCCACACGAGCATTGAAATCACCGAGCATATAAATGTAGTCGGATTTTGGAACTGCCTTGATCACAGAGTCTAACTCCTCATAGAACAAATCCTTCACATCATCAGAGGAATCGAGTGTCGGTGCATATGCAGTAATAATGGTGGCAAACCCACAAGAGGTTGCCAAGCGCAGGGATAATAGTCTTTCATTTCCTCCTGCTGGAATTTCAATCATTCCCAGTAGCGAATTCTTCACTGCAAAGCCCACACCGTGTTGCCTCTTTTCCGCCTGCCCTTTACCCTTCCAGAAAAAGGTGTAGTTGTTTTCCCTGAGTGACCCTTCCTCAGCGAGGCGAATCTCCTGCAGGCCAGCAATATCAATGTTAAGACGATTGAGTTCGGCATCAATCACAGCCGTTTTTCTCACATCGTCAATATTGGTCAAGTCAGTGGAAAATCCTGGACACATGGTTCTCACGTTCCAGGTTGCAAGCCGTAGCTTGAGGTTTCTATTTATATTTTTGTTTGTACCTGGTGCATTGGTTTTACAGCCTGCGATTCAGATTTTGTCCTAGCCCCAAGCACCCATTGAAGCAGGCAGGTTGTGGCGGATCAGCACCCAATTGGCTGGGGGATGCCCAGCTTGAGGCGGGCGGTAGCTGATCAGTGACACCTATAGGTGTCTCCCACCGTCAGAGGCAACGCGTGGCGCGCCATGTCTACGCCAACTGACAAGGACTTATAACCCGTAACAGTTGCCTCTCGCTTTGATTCCGAGACCAGTTAAGACCAGGGATGGAGTTATTGCCTCTCCATAGCACAAAGCCTGGGCTAAAATATAGAGATCATGTGTTGCCCATGCAACATGATCCCTCTCTCGGCCTGCCTAGTTCACTCCAGAGGAAAGGTAACACCCCTACATCTGGAACAAGACAAGCTGCAGAAGCTGCCGGATCAGCAAAGCAATGCTCTAACTGTCCGCCTGTCGGAGCTTCGATCCTAGACCAGTCGCCAACCAAGGCTTAGGGCCTGGTCTGCCCTGCCATGACAATTTTGTCTTTAGCTTGCATTTCCTCGCACCAGGGTAAGGCTTGTACCCTCCCAATTGCGCTCTTCCGCCCGAAGCCGTTGGCACAATGTGGGGTGTCGGGTTTGGTAAGCGCCGCCCAACGTTCGGCGCTAACAGAAACCAGGTAGTACCGTCTACTGTTATACGGTAGCTCAGTCATATCTGACTAAGACCTGACTGCACGTTTACAAATATGTTCTATATTATATATATCTTGGTATGGCAAGGGCTAATAACATCTCATTTGTGTGACAGTGCACGGGAAAATAGGTGGTTAGGCCTTCCCACTCCTAGCGGACAATAAGTGCAGACGCCAAACACTCGCCTAATCACCATCGTGTCAGCGTAACGTCCTAACAGTTAGATCATGCGTCCGCTGTCTGTTCTTTATGGCTATCAAATTATGTGCATGACTTCCGTGAGGTGAGTCAGGTTGAGGATTAATGTGACAGACTGAATTGTAACTCGACCTGATGCCTTGGTATTCAGGTATGTGTATTTTTCTCACATTGCCACAACCCTCGTCTATTTTTTTCCCCAGCTGGTCTGCTCATTGTCCACGCTTCATACACATACACACACACACACTCTCTCTCTCTCTCTCTCTCTCTCTCTCTCTCTCTCTCTCTCTCTCTCACTCACTCACTCACTCACTCACCCACTACATAGCCAAACACAAGTACAGGTTCTATTAACGATACATCAGCGACACGTTGCTTAGAAACTTTTCTACATTACCGTGAAAATTAAAACATCAATATAGTTTTACATACGGTGACTATTATTAATACAACAATTTAATTCTAGTTGTGCAACGCCCACTATAAAAAACTAAAAAAAAAATATTTGCATATCCTTTACAGGACATCGCTGTCAACATCAGCATCTTTCAGCTGATTGTTGATTTCTTGACAAGATTACGCTCAGTAGTTTGCCATTGCTTTCTGAGCGGCCGGCTCACATACCCCGTAAGTTACTGACGCGATTCGAACCACTGCTGATTCTCACCGTCGTCACTTTACTTACGAGAGTATTCGAGAGTACGGAGAAAAGTCGCTAACCTCTAGGCCAGGAAGCCGGCAACACCCACTATAGGTTGCAGAACATACTCATTATCTACAATCAATTCTGTATCATCTCCTAACAAAGGTTATTGATGGGACGTACCCCCACCTACCGCTCGTTGTTCAACATACATTTTCTAACTACCTTTTCTTTAAGGTTCTCTTGAAGTGTGTATTCCATAACGTTGCATTGTGATACATTTGTATTAGTAAATTAACATGAAGATATTTTAATTGATGAAAAGCATAATAGGTTTTAATATACTTCTATACTTTTTTTCTGTCAAAGTAGATAGTATTTGGAAACCACCACCTGTGTGTCTTTATTCATAATAAATATAAATATGGAAACTGGCAGGGCGTAAATTTACCTCTGTGTTTTTGTCATTCTTTGTAACATTTGCTTCTGTTTCTAATGTCAATATCACAATACAACGCAATAGTCCTTTCATCATCTGACTGAGAACCATAGTACACAGTAAATATGTCTGTATTGTAAAACAAATAATTAACAACGTCATCACTTTTCCAGTTTTACAATATCAAATATCATAACACAATATTGAGAAAACATACTGACACAACAAAGGAAAACCAAAATATTTATATATAATCTGCTTATTTCCAATAAAGACGCCCACTCGGAAATATCTTCCACAGAGTGTATTTTACTTTTCTCGTGTATCAACATTTTCCCATTTCATATCTCCAATCTTCAATCCCATAAACCCTGTGATGTTGTCATTACCATATTCTACATTATTATTATTATTATCACTTTCCTTAATTACATCTGACGTATGAAGTATTTCTTACCCAGTACTAAATTTTAACTGAAAATTTCCAGGGTCTTGAACCGTCGTATTGCCATAGGCTGATTGAGTAACTATCAGCCTATGGACTACAGGTGTACATATAGTATATGCAGTCTTGTCACCGGTTTTCTTTACAAGGCGATATTGTATCACTTGTATCTGGTCTACGTTGTAAATATTCATCACTATGTCTAATGTGACGTTGGCGTAACCTTGTTGTCTCCTCTCATGATCAGGTATTTTCAACCGAGATTTTATGGTGTTGTTGTTTATTTCTTCCCTAAACCAACTCATCAAATGTGTGTGTGTGTGTCATATCGACATATCTATGTAAGTATTTTTATAGTATTTGTGTGGGTCTGTCTATGTTGCCCGCTCCGTGGCGAAGAGGTCACCTACGTAGTTCCTAATCCCGCATACCTGCGTTTGAAACACAGCTGGGGGAGATTTGGCAGCAGACCGCCTTGCGTTGGTTTGTTACAAAATTTTATGGGTGCCGGTCGTTCAGAAAGCAATGGCAAACTACTGAACGTAAACTTGCCAAGAGATCACAACAGCAAAGAATGCTGGTGTTGACTGCCATGTCCTGTAAAGGAAATGCAACTAACTAACTATCTCATCAAAGGTGACTGATAGACCTTCTGTTTGGTTATCTCTACTAGCTCCTATGTCTATATATTTCTAGTATGGTATCATTCACGGACGCATGTGACGCCTTCCTAACTATAAAAAAACACACCAAGCAACCCTTCAATACTTTCCCCATTTTCTGGTACTTATATGTTTGTTATAACACTTCTGTCGTTACATCAAGGCTATTATTTTTTTCTCTGAGAGGACATTTTACAAGACATAATTAGCAACGTCATCACTTTTCCCGGTTTACGTTACCAAAAGAGTCTCTTTCGGCCCATTGTTGTCCACCAAGCCCTGTCTGCCAGTGTTAGTGATGCGTGATTCGGATTTTGTATTGTTCAATTTGGATGACCACCTCTGCGCCCGGGCAATATCTAGTGCAGATAATCTACACTTTGATCATAGCCAAAAGGACGAACTCAATTCACTTGCTTCTACATACATTCAATTCTTTTTTTAGGATTGTTATAGTATTTTAGTTTTCCCAGATATGTATTATTGGCTTTTAATGTTTGTTCGTTATTAAAGATTTTGAATGAAACCTACAGTTACATCTTTGTATGTTTGCTTTTGTCGAGCGTCTGAGTTCGGTTTTGCGTTCACCGGGATTGTGACGAAGCAATGTATGTTTGTATACTGAAGGTAGGAGGAAAGAAGCAGATATCAGAGAGTGAGTCTATTTACCAGTCTTAATGCCATTGTTGGTGGAACAATATACGATGTGGTGAGATAAACTGCCGACGTTATAAGAGAACTGCAAGCTGTTATTTAAGAGGAAATGTTGAAGAAGGAGGAGAAGGAGAATAAGGGGAAGAAGAAGAACGAAGAAGAAGAAGAAGAAGAAGAAGTAGTAGTGGTAGAAGAAGAAGAAGAAGAAGAAGAAGAAGAAGAAGAAGAAGAAGAAGAAGAAGAAGAAGAAGAAGAAGAAGAAGAAGAAGAAGAAGAAGAAGAAGAAGAAGAAGAAGAAGAAGAAGAAGAAGAAGAAGAAGAGCACGTAAAGCAGACGAAGCAAATAGAAAGGAAAAGAAGAATGAGTAGTAGTAATTGCAATCGTAGTCGTAGTAGTAGTAGTAGTAGTAGTAGTAGTAGTAGTAGTAGTAGTAGTAGTAGTAGTAGTAGTAGTAGTAGTAGTAGTAGTAGTAGTAGTAGTAGTTGTAGTAGTAGTAGTAGTAGTTGTAGTAGTAGTAGTAGTAGTAGTAGTAGTAGTAGTAGTAGTAGTAGTAGTAGTAGTAGTAGTAGTAGTAGTAGTAGTAGGAGCAGAAGAAGAAGAAGACGAAGAAGAAGAAGAAGAAGAAGAAGAAGAAGAAGAAGAAGAAGAAGAAGAAGAAGAAGAAGAAGAAGAAGAAGAAGAAGAAGAATTAATATATTCATCCCTGGTCGAGGGGTTAGCAGCTTTCTCCGTAACCCCGAATACTCTCGTGGTTGACGTGAGCGCACGAGAATTGGAAGCAGTTCGAGTCGCGCAAGTGACTTATGAGAGTATGGAGCCGGTCGCTCAGAAAGTCGTGACGTGCTGATGAGCGTAATCTAGCCTAGGAATCAACATACAGCTGAAAGATGCTGATGTTGACCGCAATATCCTGAAACAGGATGGAAACGCGGGGGAAAAAACATTAAACTCACTGTTCGTTTGTCAGAAATTTGTTTTTTTTACGACAATGCCGTTTCCCAATGTTTCTTTACAAATTCGTTACACATTTAGTGTAAACAAGAAAAACGTTTCTTTAAGTTTTAAACAATAACAATTTTCACACTTCTAGATGCCTTGAAATAATATGAGACGTAAAATTGAGAAATCATTATCTCGAATAATAACGGCAACTTGAACAAATGTCAACACTTTCCTGTCAAGGGAAGTAACCGAAAGTTCTAGCGAGATGTAGTAATCTCCCTCAACAACCAGTTAACGTCATTCCGGGTAGAATTGTCCCCCGGCTACTATTACGGGTATAATCTCTAAAGATAACAAGTGATGAGGAATTGTGAGTCCAGGAAAGGACTAGTACTTTCCTGTCACAGATTTAGAAGGGAGTGGTAATATAAATATCAGTCGCAAGAGAGCGATGTAGTCCCATAGCCGATACTGTCTTAAAGGTGTGGAATATTTTATAAAAGTAAAAGGCACTATACAAGCACGGCTTACTGGCGTATGGTTATGTTTTGTTTTGTTATTTAATGTTATTCATTCATTCATTCATTCATTCAGTCAGTAGTATGTCCTTTGCAGAACATCGCTTCCATAACAACCAGCCGGAAAACTTCTCGATCATAAGCAAGATGTCCCGCGCCCGATACACCCATCTGAAGATCATCTGCCACATACTGCACTCACCTTTTCTTGACCTTCCTCTTCCTTTCTTCCCGGGCATATATCCCTCCATTATTGATATCTCAAAACTTTCATGACGTTTAATGTTATGTTATGTTATGTTATGTTATGTTATGCCCAGCCACGTCACTGAACATTGGGCATTTCTATGCGTGCTCAGTCATCCGATACGGCAGACATTCCTAATTACTTCTGCTCACTGTTCCCATGGGGAGTTGTTTATTGGATCGCCCATCTTTTCTTCGAAGGCGACATTGGCGTCCCTGATCAGTCATCACCCACAGTTAATGTAATCCAGTTAGCTTGGGAGTCAATATCCGACAACCGAGGCCGTACTACATCGATTATATCAGCCTTGCCCATGCGTCTTCCCGTGTGTATTAGTGCATTATTTGTCAGCGGGTATGCGCGTTTATTATCATTAACTCTGACATGCTCCGGATAGTACATTCAGGTGAGTGGTGTAAAGAACAATTTCCGAAAGCTGTCTATCCTACGGAGCGGCGACTGCCGGTTGTGATTTTCTGAAGCTCGTTTATGGAGTAAGATATGATTATCGCGTGTGTGGCTGTTTGGATCCCCACGCGGGTGCTCTGGAGCAGCGGTGACCTCCAGTGTCAAACTTGAGGTAGTTGCTTTGAACGCGCCAATATCATCTGTCATTCTTCTCTCCATCTTCTGTGCCCTGTAAGCCCAATATGACATTGAACCGCGCTTCACTGATCCATCTTTGTAGATGATGATGCCTACCGATGTCAACCATCATCTCATGTCAGCTGCATCAGCCAGCTGACCTCGACAGCATCTCTGTAATGTAATGACAACTCGGGGCGTACGGGGCTAGACCAATATTCTTACAGACTAATCGGCACTCTGTGGGTGATGTGGTCAGTTCATGTGACCTGCCTTTACGTCCCAATATAATTCCCGTTACCCATTTAGCCCTGGGTCGACTGGGCGCCCTTATATATCTAAGCTAGCACGAATAAAGGGAACAAGTGGAAAGACACAAATAAAGAATCACATATATTTCAGTAAATTTAAATAATGTGGAAACTGGGGTTAAGAAATGCTATTTTCACATAATAGGCGCCAACCTGCTCAGAATGATGTACTCAAACAGCAGAATCCACTAGCAGACAACCTATTTATGATGAAGAGAGGTCCGTGGTAGCGCAGTGGCTAGACGATGGGCTTCTAGCATTGTCATAGGTTCGAATCCGCATCGAGACGGACTTTTAAAATTGACGAAATCAGTTCAACCCAGTCTAAAATAGGTATAAGGACAAGTTTTGGAAAGTAAAGGCGGCAGAGTAAAAAAGGAAAAGTAAAGTAAAGGCGGATACTGACGAAACCACCCACAGCGAACCGACTGGTCTATAAAATATATCTCTAACACCATATGCCCAACTCGGCTTAATTTAAGTAAACTGATCCTTTACTTTGCTATGTTAATTAAGAATGAAGGACCATCAATTCTGAAGATGGAAGTTCAGAATGCTCTTAACCATATGAAAACTGGCAAGACCCCGGGTACAGATAAGCATCACAATAGAAATTATCAATGTTTTAGAAGAATATGGAATAGACCAAGTCACTAGACTGCTGAACGCAATATACAATACTGGCGATATACCTCCTGAATTATGTAATTCTTTATTTATTGCAATCCCGAAGAAATCAGGAGCCTTGGAATGCGATCAACATCGAACAATTAGTATAATGAGCCACATCACGAAGATTCTGCTGAGAATTATTATGCAAACCGTTAGGAAGAAAATACAACCCGAAATAGGAGAAGAACAATGTTGGTTTGCAGAAGGTAAGAGCACATTAAATGTTGTGTAAATATTGAGAACAGTAATTGAACGTTCTATAGAAAGGCTTTCGATAAAGTGAGACATGTCGACATGATAAGGATGCTTGCAATTCTACAAACGTATTGACAAATGTATTGCTGGAAAACACGTTAGATTTGTAAAAAGAAAACATATATTGGAAACAACAAGCTGCCATCAGAATTGATAACAATGTAGGTCAATATCAGCCTATTAAAAGAGGTGTGAGACAGGAATGTCTCCAGATAATTTTTCCCTGTACACATAAAATATTTTTCATAAATATAGAAGATATGCAAGAAATCAACATTGGGAGACGATACACCGAACAGTCTTTTTTTATCTTTATTTTCAATGGGTTAAGAATTGGGCACGCAGGCCTGTCTGACATTCTGCTCTTCTTCTCTAATTCCTCTCATACATTATTTCATTCAACATCACTTATGAAGCTATCATTAACATTAGATTTGCACACGATACAGTCTTGATTGCAGACAATGCACAGGACCTGCAAAATTTAGTAGATGCGGTTGTTGCACACAGTGAACAACTAGGGTTAGAACTGAATATTAAGAAGACACATGTTATGGTCGTCACCGGGAAGAAGGAAATAACAATGTGATATACGAGTAAATGGGCATGTTCTTAAGCAAGTGAATCGATACAGTTATCTCGGAACAGTCATAACATCTGGTGGGAGATGCCATGAAGAGATTAGAACAAGAATTGACATTGTGAAAGTAGCCTTTTGCAAGATGAAAATCATACTGTCCAGTAAAAAGATATCAATTGAAACGAGAAAAAGAGTGTTGAAGTGCTACATAGGACCTGTACTTTTGTATGGATGCGAAGCGTGAACAATGATCAGTCAAGCTGAAAAACAGCTGATGGCTGTAGAAATGTGATTTCTGAGGAAAATGCAAAGAATACCATGGACAGCCAGAAAAACCAATGAACAGGTCTTTCAAGAAATAAATGAAATAGTAAACTGATTAGAGACATTAGACGTAGACAATCAACATTTTTTGGGGCATGACATGAGAAGAAATGAATTGGAGAACTTGGTAACAACTGGCAAGATCGAAGGGAAGAGACCAAGGGGAAGACCGAGAATTTAATATTTAGATGGCTTAGCCATGTGACATGGTCGAGACAGGAACACGGAGCAGATCCACGACTCTGGTGATCGAGTGAGATGGCAGAACATGACCGCTCACGCTTCTCCGCATAGCAGATGATGGATGGATGGATTACTTAAGAAAGAGATAACATATGTCCAGAGCAATAATAAAGAAATGACAATTAAAACAAAACAAAAAACAAAAAACTAGCGGGTGTCAATAGTGAAAAAGAGATAAACTCTAGTCAAACAATATACAAGTAGAGCTTAACTAATACATATTAATCTGACAACATCATAATACATGCCTTGTCTACTCCATATAATACGTTGTCGTGGATCAACTGTGCTGGTGGTATCCCTCCTTGACACCGTCATTCCATACAGCATTACTACTCTCTGTCTGCCCCTGGATGTTCCCCCATTATTCTTTCCAATTGTCGCCATGTTTAAACACCTCTCTTCTCATCACATGGCGAAAGAAAGCTGTTTGTCTCTTTCTTATAGTTGTATATAAAGGTCTACTTTCATAATCGTCTTCCAGGCAATCGATATTAATGGCTCTGACAGTTCCATGTATCCACCACATTCGTCTCAGAAACCACATCTACTTTGCTTCCTAATTCTTCCTGGCTTAATATAGGTCTCTATAATGATCCAAACTGCTCTTTCTCAAAGTTTAGAGAACAATTCAGTATATTCTTCTGAGAAAAGGAATATCGGTAAAGCAACGACAGCTGTGGGTAATCATAAATATTTCAACGGCCTAGTGAACATCCAAGATCTTCAACAGGTAGCAGCGAACCGCCAGACAAGGAGAGCCATGACTTCTGCCCTATGCGCCGACTTAGGCTCAAGAGGAAAGACTAACTAGCTAATATATGTAAGTTAGAAGGATTTATCTTATGGTGTTAGTTTATGCTGAGTGATTTCTGCTATGTGATTTCTGGCAAGGTGCAGCAAAATATACCAGGCAATAAATCATGAAATCTAGTGTTTGTGTCTTCGTTATTCATAGTCAGAATTATTATATCGCCTCCATTATCAATCTCCGGACTATAATCCATGGCCCTCAAATACGAGTCATTTGTTCTCATCAGTGCCACAAAGGTCTTACACGGTCGGGCCGCCCGAAAGCCAGCTTCCCATCTCATTCATCCCTCTGTCGTTACAAATCTCCCCCTCATCAATCATACACGTCACACAAGCTGACACATTCCCGGTGCATCTCCGCCGTACTCATGCCCAGCTCTGACATTCACTGAAAGAACACTGTCTGTAGTATCCGACGGGATAATTTCTTTACAGACCTAATATTTGCTTGTTATGTATTATTATTATTATTATTATTATTATTATTATTATCATTATTATTATTATTGTTATTATTGTTTTCGTTCGCTCTTTTTTTTTAACTCGAGCGTAGTCCAAACACGTGGTACTACTACCAGCAGTAATAGCAAATACTAGTGAGTGCACTGCCATGATTTTCCGTGTGGGTTAGCTTTCCTTATTATCAATGCCCTCACCATCAGGTGAACCCACTCCGATATCTGAGGTCCTTTTAATTTACGCCCCCCCCCCCCCATTCAAGGACGAGAACAACACCCGGGAAAGTTAACCCGGTCAACAAATGCCCGCAGAAGTCGGATGTATCGGAATAACGGCGCAAGAACGCAGCTCTGTTGTAAACAGGCACAACGCAATCACGTCCGAAAAAAAAACTCCGGATGAACGCAGAAGAAGAAGAAGAAGAAGAAGAAGAAGAAGAAGAAGAAGAAGAAGAAGAAGAAGAAGAAGAAGAAGAGAATAACACATTTAAGACCTACTGACTGGTATGTCGCGGTCACAAGAGAAAGTTTAAGCGCGAACGCAATATATATTCCCCAGTATGATAAATATTCATTCTGTTCCAAGTGGCATGATATGTTTGCATACCGACCATAAGTCCAGATACTATATATTATAATTCACGTAAAACAAGTATTTCACAAGATATTTCGCTCATGTCCATCGACATACAACCAAATGCAATCACGAATTGTACGCCCATCTTTATCAACAACATCTAGCATTGGTTTATTTCCCGGCGCCTACTTGCCAGAACCACACTGCACGTAGAGTCCAGGCTAATACTCGCATTGCCTGGTTGTCACAGGGAAAAAATGTGATCGATGCCAGTACAATCAATTTGTTGTACACGGTTTGTTTGGGTAGTTCCCCGTTGAAGTGACTCATTTCTCTAACTGGGTGTCAGCTAGTAAAAGCCCTCTTGAAAAATTGCAGGGATGCGGGTAAATGAAGATTTTCCAGAATACTTCAACAAAAGCACGTCCAAACGTTAACACACTAATCCCATTTCAGATTATGCTGCAGGAATGTTTGTGATTTGGCTTTGCCTAACATAGATAATATAATTATGAGATGTTGTGAATAGTTCCATTTCTCGTCGCTTTTTTTTTCATTGCAAATAATATCTCCGGTGACTGATTTAGAGGTTAGAAGGCACCAGGCAAGAAAGATGTTCAAACAGATCTTCTCTTTATTGGGGAAATGAAACAAGATCACAGTGTTGACAACAAAGTGTCGTATTTACTATATTACCCAAGGATTTCTAAGAATGCATGCAGGGAAGGAGACAATTCACATCTAGGAGGAAATAAACATAGATGGGCAACAATTTGAACAAGTACCAACGTAGACACATACCAATAAAAACAAATAATAATGTAAATGGTACCAACATAGACACGGACCAACGTTAACAAGTAACAAAGTAGAAACGTACCAGCATAGACACGTACCAACGTAGACAAGAACCAGCGTAGGCAAGTAACAATGCAAACAATCAACAATAAACACAAACATAGAAGCAATTGAGTACCAACGTAGACATACAGTAACGCAGACAAGTACCAATGTAGACAAGTACAAACGTAGTAGAGTACCAACGTAAGCAACCACAAACCTAGACAAGTACCAACGTAGACGAGTACCAACGTAAGCAACCACAAACGTAGACAAGTCTAACGATGACGAGAAACCCAATAATCCAGCGCCAACATGGACAATTATAACATAAGGAAAGTATAAAAAGTGACACTGACAAAAGGAAACACAAGCAGCAAAGCTTGGTAGGATCAGAGAGAAACCTACACAAGTGCAGATTCGAAATAATGTACAAATGCACACAATACATTTAAACGGAAACTGATAAATGTGAAAGGACCTAGAATGACACGCTTTAGCAGATAGAAAGAGGCTTTGACATTTAAACAAAGTGAGTGCATATCCTTTTACAAGACGCTGCCGTCAATACTAGCATTTTATTTTTGTTGGCTGTTTATGATGTGATTTCTTGGCAAGTTTACGTTCGGTAGTTTGCCATTGCTTTCACAAACACATGATGACAAATACAAGGGGATGACAGTTTGAAAAGGGGTAAGGATAAAAATATAAAAGTCCAGCGGTATGCATGACAAATATAACAAATACAAATATTTTGTTATAAAGTCGCTTAAAAGTCGACCACCCATCTGTCTGTTTGTTTGTATATATTTCTGCCGGTTTGTCTGCCCCTTTTATATTCATCTGTCGTATTAATATTGTTACTGATAATTGATTTCAACATCCAATATATGAAAACTTGTGCACTGTTTACTGCATCCTGTTTATATTAGTTGTAGCTAATATCCTCTTACTGCATTCGTTTGCTTTATGATATACATTGTATATGAATAACATATTTTTCCATTTCTTGTGTGGGTTCACATGACAGCTTTCAGTGTGTGTGTGTGTGTGTGTGTGTGTGTGTGTGTGTGTGAAAGAGAGAGTTTTTGTATATTATTAGTTTGCGTGATTGTGTGAAAGCATGCGTGTATACGTGCGTGGTTTTGCGTGAACAATTATGGGCTAGAGGAGAGAGAGAGAGAGAGAGAGCGAGAGAGAGAGAGAGAGAGAGAGAGAGAGAGAGAGAGAGAAAGAGAGAGACAGAGAGACAGCGAGAGGGAGAGTGTTTATTTGTGTATGTGTGTATATAATTCTAGCCCTAGTTGTTCACTGTGTGCAACAACCGCATCTACTAAATGTTGGAGATCCTGCTCATTGTCTTCAATCAATACTGTATCATCTGCATATCTAATGTTTTCGATGTTACATCCCCCAATTAGTAGCTTGCCGATGACCAGCAGACTACACAAGTCAACCCCACGTCCACGTGGTGCAGACTGGGAAACGATGACCGCGAGGTCATGGGCTAACGGGGATATGGCTCGCCATAAGGGATGGACTTCCCGTGGTCAGATTTTTGTCCTAAACCTGCGACTGGCCTAGCAAGCCGGCAGGGGATCTTCATACTGCTCGCAGGAAAACTAAGAAGCTAGATTTTATTAGAAGGCAGCAAGTCAAATGGTTTGGCCACGTAAGTATGTTACCAACTAACTGTATACCACAACAAGCAATAATGCACAGACCAGAGGGAAACAGAGGAAGAGGCCGACCACGTAAACTATGGACGCAGGTAATAACAGAGTCCATGGGAATATCGATACATGAAGCCCATAAGCGGACACTCTCCCGCTGTTTATACTTCACCTCGACACCGCAAGGTACAAGAGGCACATGATGATGAGATGAGATGAGATTATATATATATAATGTCAATTGAAACGAGAAAAAGAGTGTTGAGGGGATACATAGAGCCTGTCTTTTGTATGGATGTGAAACTTAAACAATGAGCAGTCAAGCTGAAAAGCATCTGATGGCTGCAGAAATGTGGTTTCTGAGGAAAATGCAAAGAATGCCATGGACAGACAGAAAAACCAATGACCAATTACTACAGGAGACAAATGAACATCGTAGACTGATTAGAGAAATTACACGTAGACAGTCAAAATTTTTTGGACATGTTATGAGAAGAAATGGATTGGAGAACTTAGTGACAACTGGCAAGATAGAGGGGAACAGACCAAGAGGAAGACCGAGAGGAAAATACCTGGATGGATTGGCCACATGGCATGGACGAGACAGGAACACTGAGCTGATCCACGACACTGGTGATCGAGTGAAATGGCGAGTCATGACCGCCTACGCTTTCCGGCATGGCACATGATATATATATATATATATATATATATATATATATATATATATATATATATATATATATATATATGTGTGTGTGTGTGTGTGTGTGTCTGTGTGTCTGTGTGTGTATCCGTGTTTGTATATGCGCGCGAGCGTGTGTGTGTGTGTGCGCGCGCACGGTAACGGTGTTTACATTTTTAGGATATCAAAGTAATCAGAGGAAGGAATACATAACCATCAGGTGACACATATTTAACACAAGCACATTGAAGTCTATATCAGATGACATGCCAGACAAGAGAACACGATACTCGCATATGATTATATAATCCGTCACATTCAGACCACGCCCTCGACACCGAGCAAAAGACGGCCGATGTGCACTTTCTCACGTTGTTGTTAATTGGACGAGGTATGTTTGACACAGACCTGCCGATGGTGTTCAGTTTTGATTCCATTTTAAATAGACACTGGTAGAGAGACTGATTCTCTCTCTCTCTCTCTCTCTCTCTCTCTTTCTCTCTCTCTCTCTCTCTCTCTCTCTTTCTCTCTCTCTCTCTCTCTCTCTCTCTCTTTCTCTCTCTCTCTTTCACACACACTCACACACACACACACAAACACACACACACACACACATTCATTTATATGCAAATCCGGCAAACGGAAATCACAGTGTGGAAAACAACAATGAATATAAAGACTTCCAAATTAAGATAAAAATAAGTTACATCACAACACGCTTCCATCTTAGTGATCTTCTTCATTGTGGTATACTTAAACGTCTCTACCAACCTCCTACTTTTGACGCTTTTAAAAATACAAATCCCTAATAGTTACTTTTTAAGTACCATTCGTTATGGGAGAGAAACAAGGTTAACTTGACCTGTGTAATGTCATAATTTATTTGGCCCTAGTTTAAATCTTAGCACCGAGATTGGGCAAATACCTGGCCAAGACCGGTGCTAGATTTTAAACAAAGGGATTAGTAGCCATTTTTTGTTAAGCGAACAAAGGACACACACATGTTAAGCCTCCCCTGCGGGGGAGGGCAGTTTAGCCCTAAAATATTTCACTCTCTGGAGCATTTGGTATGTTGAATATACATTATAAATATGTATTCATGTATTTTGATAAGGTACATATATCATTGTGTAATATAAGAATTGTTAAGACGATAAATCAATGATTCTTGTAAATGAGAGCCTGATTGTTTTCTACTAAAGCAGCCATGCTGCCACGCTGTCATCTTCCTAATCTATACAGTTCAAATTCCTATGTTTAAATAACTTCTATGCATTGTGACACATATCACGATCAATGCCTATAAATCTGTAAATATCCTATGTAGTGTAGATTCACTCTTGAGGACATTTCATGAAATTTTCTCTTCATGCGGAAGCAATATTGATAACGCATCTTATGAACCAGTTCATGTTGGAGAAATCGTTTTGCTAACTGCTAATCTGTAACTGAAGCTATCGTGCCAAATTTTGTTACAATCTTCTTGTTAACATATTAGTAACCACACAATATGTGTGATGGACATCTAATCATTTCTTAAAATATTGCTAGGGAAATGCCATGTTTCATGAGTATAAACTCAAGAATAAAGAGAGAAAACGCATGATATAATTGACTGTTCTGGCAGGAATTGACTTCAGTCCGCATCACATCAATGTGGTTGGCACGTGGGCGAAGATTTAGGTTCAGACATTGCAATCAACAATCAGAATGAGACCATGTGCAGAAATATTCCCTAAATAAGGATATTTGTTACACAAGCAGCAATTGGTGTGTTATATCAAAGCGTTCACTAACCTCATGCTTCTATAGGAAGATGGGAAGAAGAAGAATACTACATGTTCTAATCTTATGGATTGAGGAATGAGGAAATCCAAAAACATTGGCTCCTGCATTATTATTATGATTAGTATTATTATGTATGATTATTGGTTCGAGTCACGCCAGTAACTTATGAGAGTATGGAGCCGGTCGCTCAGAATGTCGTACCGTGCTGATGAGCGTAATCTAGCCTAGGAATCAACATTATTGTTACTTTTGCTGTTGTGAATATACATTTTAAAGTTACCCCTGGGGGATATGGTGGTGATGAGTTAAGAAGCCTTGTGTGATCAGTACCACAAGTAGATAATGTGAATGGTAGGGTTGATGGCCTGTGGCCTAATACAGATTACACCTAATGAAAGAAGACGAGGAGTTCTGGGAAAAAGGCCTGTCTCAGAGATTCTTGTCATAGTAGGACAGGTGTGATATCAAGATGGATTAAAACGTTAGGATGACTCAGATTCATCAGGAAGACCCAGTAACAACATCAGAGTAGAATATTGAGTGAGGAGATACCTTACTCACAATAAGAGCTAATATAGCTCAACAACAAGCGAGAGGGACAAGGACACATTGGAAAGACTCTCCGATTGCCTTCCCCCTTTTTGTTTTGTAATTGTGTTGTAAACATGTTAACATAACACAGTGAAGTAATGCGTAGGTTGTACTCTTTGCCATTTCCAGCTCTAGAAAGAAGCAAGTGGTGGTTTTTCGAGTGAATCATGAAAAACATCATAAACCTATTCTGGACCTACAAATAAAAATTGACTGCTGCACTTATTAGCTGCCATAGCAAGCAAAAGACATGGGCGAAGACAATCGACACTACGAGTTTGATATTCTGACTCCTGTCAGAATATCCAGGATGGACTTCCTTATCAGAATGTCGACATGAATATACCTAGTACACAGATACAAAAAGGATAACCTGTTTTACTTCTGGGAGGTACCACCTAAAGCGTCATCAATCAGCGAGGTGAACGAAACTATGGGACAGTCCTACAAAGTTTAATAAATCTAACAGCTGTGAGAACCCTCCAACTGTCTGTTGGATTCCCAGGTTCATAGTCAACAATGAATAACCCTTCGATACCAGTCACACAGCCGCAAAAGTCAACATAAGGTCACAAGACACTGAAACACCAAATGGGAAGAGACACTGAAACACCATACGCAAGCAGAACCAAGGTCCCAGACCTGAATACCAACTTAATATCAACTGAATAACAACTGAGAAACCAGTCCACCCCAAGGTTCAAAATATGAAACACCCTGGGGAAAAAAGCCAGATCATCTCAAGATCTCAGACCGAACAAACATCCGAAAGACCATATGAAAGAAGCCAGCGGAGTAAATGCCTCTATGCATGCAACAAAAAGAATCATCTGATTGTTTGTGTGTTGGAATTAATATTCTTCAGTCCTTGCTTGTGAAGAACAATCCTGGACATAGTTCCAGATGAAACGAAAGAATGACTCGCAGCATTATATGTTCCTACACTGGACTGGCTGGTAACGAATAACACTTTGCTGGTCCCATGTCAGCCTACATGCTATTATCAAGTGTGGAATGGGTTATAGACTAGTGACTAGGTGGGTGAAAAATCCATGTGTACATAATTGGAATTCGGATATCAGAAGCCGAGTAGCTGAAGGGCCTCCAACTTTTCATCGGATATGGTGATATAGGGAAGAATTTTGTGCAAAGACTCAAGTTGCATCTCCTGAAAGTTTTACCAACCCAAGCCTCAATTTCGCAAGGACACCGAGCTTCCTTGCAACAGAGTATTCATAACCTCAGCCCTATGGAGGGGATATGTGAACCGTTATTTCCGAATAGTATGGCTTGTAAAGATTCACCAGCCAACTTCTGTGGACAGGACTGTGAGTACATTTATTTCTGTCCCCGGATAAATATGGACATTGCGTCACAATGGGGAAGAATAACCGACAGCAACCCTAAGAATAGGGACTAAAGTTAAATAATTAGTTTAATTATTAGTACTAATTGTGCTTTATGTGTGGTTCTTTTAATGCCATAGATTTGTAAGGTCAGTAGCTTTTTTTTTTTCAATGAGGGGTATAACCAAATAGTGGTTGTTGTTATAGTTGAGCATTCTGACACCATCTCATTAATTTTTTATATATGAGAATTGTAAATGATGTGAGAAACAATTGTTTTATATGTTTGGTTTTTCTGAACTCAGACCATTGTATTTTTACATCTGTACATTTTTCAATGGTAGTAGAACCATATAATGATTGTTGTTTTGGTTAAGTGTATGAATATGATTGTATTGTTGTTGGGGACAATGAGATTGTCACAGTGTGCTGGGTTTATGATAATGCATATCATCCCACGCTTGTTCCTGAAATTCAGTATGGTTATTACACGTATCTATATGTCTAATCAGATCTTGATTTAATGCCTGAACTGTTTGTCCAAATGTAGATGTTTACGTCAATTGCTTGTTGATGTTTGTTCAACAGAGGTTGTTATATATGTTGTAAACAATCAATGTCCTCTAACACTATATACAAATGAGGGAGTGATATTAGTGGGAATGGAAACATACACATAAATACAGTTATATAACGGAGTTCAGTATTTTTTCTCTTGTGTTTATGGTAGAATTACATGATCACCTCAAGTGGTGAAATGAGTGAGAATCAAAAATACTCCCCTAGACACAAAACAGGCCGGCTTCGTGGCTTAGGAGTTATATGACTTTTCTCCGTAATCTCGTATACTCTCGTCGGTAACGTGATGACGGTGAGAATCAGCAGTGGTTCGAATCGTATCGGTAACTTAGGGGTATGTGAGCCGGCAGCTCAGAAAGCAATGGCAAACTACTGAGCGTAATCTTGCCAAGAAATCAACATACAACTGAAAGATGCTGGTGTTGACAGTGATGTCCTGTAAAGGATATGCAAAAAAAAAAAAAAAAAAAGACACAAAACAAGCAAATAATTCTCATATATCAAAATCCAAATCCCACTAGTGGTTGCTCGCCCGGTACTGACTTCACCTAGTATTGGAGTCGTCCGTGAAGTTGAACCCAAGGTGAACATCACAAATGGTGCATCATTGCGGGTATTTGAATTCAGGGTAAACCTCTCGCAGGTAATAATAGCACTTTCTCACGCTGTTGTTAATTGGACGTGGCAAGTTTGATACAGACCTGCCGATGGCGTTCAGTTTTGATTCCATTTTCAATAGACACTGGTAGAGAGGCTGATTCTCTCTCTCTCTCTCTCTCTCTCTCTCTCTCTCTCTCTCTCTCTCTCTCTCTCACACACACACACACACACACACACACACACACACACACACACACACACACACACACACATGTATACGCAAATCCGGCAAACGGAAATCACAGTGTGGAAAACAATGAATATAAAGACGCCCAAATTAAGATAAAAATAATTTACATCACAACACGCTTCCATCTTAGTGATCTTCTTCAGGTACAAAACACACGGAAATTAAAAACATGTAATTAGAAAATTTAATGAAAACGATAACGTAACTGAAATAAAGTATTCATATCAAATGTCTAGAAACGGAACATCTGCAGGTGTCTAACTAACTAACCAACAGATTGACTGAGTGACTGACTGACTGACTGACTGACTGAACGACTGACTATACTCCAGGCTAAAACTTGTAAACACTAAATCAGTGGTTCTCAATAGGTGGGAAATTCCACCCCCACCCCCCCGGGGGAATTTTAGGGTTTCCAGTAGGAGTGGGAGGGAGAATTAGGATTATATCAAGGTCGCGTTAATGCGAGAACCGATTACTTGATATTTTGTTTTCCCTTCATGCTTTATGGTTCTGTACGTCTCACAATTCTTAAATTCATTTTATAACGTAAATAGACCCGCAAATCATGTCTTATGTAGACGTCTAGACTTGTTTTAATATGTGATATTAAATTTAGCTTCCATTATTACGTATACTGTGTAAAAATAAAAAGAGGGGGTGGGGGGTCTTTTTGGGGTGGAAATACGAAAGAGGGGAGGGGATGACGTTCTGAAAATATGTTGAAGGGTGGCATGGACCAAAAAAGGTTGAGAACCACTGCACTAAATTATCCCTTTACTTGCCACAAGGCGTACTGGGTGTATAGATCCAGCCCTACAGGTTTATATCAGTCAGCACTCGATGGTTGATGCAGTCAATATAACGTGAGCAGACGTTACTTCCCATACAATTTAGTGGTGCAAATTTGTGTAATAGGTCCACATGAGAGTCATATCAGTGAACACATTTCCACACTAAAAAGGGATCCCAACCCATACCCAGGGGGTCGGCAGACAAGCATGTTAGCCACTACTTGACCGAGCACACCCTACTGGATACAAGAAAACTACTGGTGATCTTGTCTATGCCTCGCACACAGAACATTCTATTTTTAAAGACTGGAAATACAATTTTATTACTAGGTTTCAGATACTAACTTTATGTCTTGCAACTCGAAATTGTTTTGTCAAGTACGAGGTTGTAAAGGTAGTTGTCATGCAGAAAATGACATGTTTTTTTGGTCAGATATGAGGTTGTAAAGGTAGTTGTCTTGCAGCAAATGACATGTTTTTGTCAGGTATGAGGTTGTAAAGGTAGTCGTCCTGTAGAAATGACATGTTTTTGTCAGGTATGAGGTTGTAAAGGTAGTGGTCCTGCAGAAAATGACATATTGTTGTCAGGTATGAGGTTGTAAAGGTAGTTGTCATGCAGAAAATGAAATGTTTTTGACAGGTATGTGGTAGACATGATTGGAATCTTGTTGGAAATGAAATTATTTTGTCATGTATAAAATAGATCTGGAGTCTTACTTAAAATGACATTTTTTGCCATTCATGGTGTAAAACGTTTGACGTCTTGAAAACGAAATATTTTTTACATGTATGAAGATATTCTGTAGCCACCGAGTTGCGAACGCAATTTGTGGTCCCATATACCGCGTTGGAAACACAGCTGCAGACGATTTGGAACAAGACCGCCTTGCGTTGATTTCATTAAATGGTATGTGTGCCGATCGTCCAGAAAGCAATAGGAAACAACTGAACGTAAATTTGCCAGGAAATCACAAACTGCAAAAAATCTGGGATTGACTGCGACGTCCTATAAAAGATATGCAACTATGCGGTATTAGCGTTTGGAGTCTGGCTGAAAATAAAATGTTTTGGTCATATATGGGGTATTTAATGTGTGTTACTTGACTGTTACAATGAATTATATATGACAACTGACCGCCAGCTAACGCAAACGACATGAAATAATAAGCCAGCTGCTCTTTGTAACCGATATAAATGGCGAACATCATTAGCTAAAATGTCGTACATGATTATAAACTCCCAGAAAAGATAACACACAAATACAATGAACGAGGATCTTATTTGAAATATGTAGGCTAAAGGATTACGTTTCCTTTGTTACCTATTGATCGATTTCACTGGATGCAGTGTGAGTTCATTCAGTGACGTGTAGATTTCTTCTTCTGAGTTCCTCTTTCGAGGGATGCATCTTGAAGGACAGCGTGTCGACTTCGGCATGCATTTATTTTAGGTTTGTTTCCTCTAGACAGATTCCAGCCAAGTTATCGGACTCTACCTGCGGTTAGGTATCATGTCATAAGAGTTTGTACCTCTGACGTTGGAGTGGGTTCGTCTGATGACGAGAGACACTGGTAATAGTAATGCTATTATACAGACAAAAAATCAGTCCAGTGCACTAGAAGTAGCCGCACGTATATGGCCTACGCTTGAGTTCAAAGCGAATAAAAGCGCCCCCCCCCCCACCTCCAAATAAATGTATGTTTGCCAAGACAGAGGCCGTTTGCGATTTCCAACCGCCATGTGAATATTATGACGTGCGCGACTTCTTATATCTATTTTTCGCACTCGTCTTCATGACTAGGTACCCGATGTCACTACTGAAGGGATCAGAGAGAAATGTAATATCAATAGCTATCCCTGATCTTGGGAAACATTCTTCATGAAAAACATCATCAGCCCTAAGCTGGTATTGAACCATGTACTTTATGCGCCTGAGTCGAGCAGCTAATATCTCAGCCACGCCTTCCCCTCCCCACTCTTGAAATGAAAAGATGAGAATTTAAGATCTTCAGTTTGAGTTGCTGCGGCTGTATTGCCGGCAGTAGCCACTCATCTACGATGTGAGGAGCGTGTGTTGTTCCTCCGTGGTTGCCGAGGACGACATTCGTGTCTTCTGCCCGGTCAAGAGTGTGGTTGGAAGTGACCGATTAAACCAATTTGCGCCAGGAAACGTCTGTAACAATGAGGGCAGAGGAGCGCACACTGCCATTCAGAGGGAAATTACTTGACTGCTGATTCTAGCACATAACGCTTCTGCTTGCCTCCTTGATGTGTCAGCGGAAAAGAATCGCCATGCCAGCAGAGGTTTTACTTCGCCAAGCAGGAGCAGTGTTCGCCACATTTCGAAAATCAATACTACAGTTGCTCCTTACTGTAGTGGCCACTCTCGACCACACAGCATTATCTAAGAATGAAATATGTCTTCTTCGCATTATCCATTCCTCTTTCGAGAGAAGTGCGTGACGCCATGTTACACACCTGAAAAGTGATTGCGTTCGACTGCTCCATGCATGTGAGAAGGGTTTTCTTCCTGTGGACAGATGCCATATAAGGTAACTACCCTTAGAAATAAATATATCTGGGGCGGGATATGAGTGGTGGTTAATACCAAAGACAGCAATCTACAGAATGTCTTCAATACGGCTCTGAAAACACCCATACAACATTTTCTTCCTTTGTCCATCATTGCTTCTAATACCCTTCCTTTGTTGGATAGTCACAAGGTTCTGCAGAATCCTTGTTATCGCAACGTCATTAAAATGAAGGTTTCTTGGTGCTAACAATAATATTCATGACAACATACAAATGTTAAATGTTCTATGAATGACGTTGCAATCTACCTTACTTTGAATTGTTAAGTAATTTTATGTTAAGCAGTTTCCATTGCTCTCTGAACGAGAAGTCAACTTCAAACGAGGTCTAAATTATCGGTATGGAAACCACTATCCCGACATCAGTGCAGAGACAGTTAAAGCGCAAAGAGTTAAACCTCTCGGCAAACTTGAGCTCTAATCAACTCTTGTTGACAATAATATCTACTTTGTAGTAAAGCCGAGAAAAGCATCTGAAGGGGCACGATACGCTGCATGACTGTAAAACAGCGAGTGCTTTGCGGTTTTATAAGTAACTAGCTGACCCGGCCCGGCTTCGCCCAGGCCCTGGAGGGGATCTATCTATCTATCAGTCTGTCTGTCTGCTTGTTTGTCTGTCTGTCTGTCTGACCCGGCCCGGCTTCACCCAGTCCCTGGTGGGGCTTTTAATGAAAACTGTTTTTAATCACCAACATGACAGTTGATAAGTTTTGTAAGCAGAAAAAGATGGGTTAAAATGTTATGCATAATGCATTATTTTTATGCAAAATTTAAAAATACCTTAAAGATTATATCATTATTTAATATAACTCATATGCCTAAAAATAACTATAGACAAAGAGTTTAACAATAGTGCAGGTAAGTCCAACAATATGACTATAAATTATATAGAAATGTTATTAAAAGTTATGCCCCTTGAAATAACTGTTCTAGAGTGAAGTGCCCCTGCTATATAGACATTATATAATGAAAATGGAAAAGTAAATGTTATTAAATAAGTGGAAGATTTTACATTAAGAAATTATTATAGTCGGTTGCACAGGAATGAAAGGAAGACGTGTAGAAAATTTCATGTCAATCGGATGTACCGTTATCGAACGCATCCAAATCCACAAACCCACAAACAAACAAACATACACTCTGTTTTATAGATATAGATAATTCGTTTTACACTGCGTGGTGTGAGAACTAATGTCGCATTTCGAATTAGTTAGTTAGTTAGTCTTTCCTCTTGATACCAAAGAGGCGCATAGGGCAGAAGTAATGGCTCTCCATATTTGGCGGTTCGCTGCCACCTGTTGTAGATCTTGGACGTTTGTTTGACCGTTGAATGAGCCCTCTCTGATGATGGTTCTACGCAGGGTCTCTCTTGGTCTTCCCCGTTTTCTTTTCCCTAACGGTGTCCATATGAGGGCTTGGTAGGGGAGTCTTGTCTTGTCCATTCTGAGTACATGGCCGACATCGTTTCAACGAATCAAGGGTAATGTAATCACTTTGAGCATGGTTTCAGTCGCCTGGGTGGTAATGCCCCAGAGGTTAAAATTTCTGAAACCATGTCATCATCAAGTGCCCTGCCAGCTGACGTCGGCGTTTATGACTCTCCACAGATCTCGGTCTTTGGTATTCTGGATCAACCCTGCTGATGATATTCCTCCATGCCACGGTCTCAGTCTATCCAGCATCATTTCTCTTGGTCTGACTCTGCTTCTCTTCCTTTTGATCTTTTCAGTTGGCACGATATTCTCCAATGCCTCTCTTCTCACTACACGAATAAAGAAAGCTGTGAAATCATGTGAATATAGTTATTACTATATCACCATGAGTGTGACTCAAATAATTTATCTAGACTAGAGGATGGGTCGTGTGAGGCTGGGGGTATCCAAAACGAAGTGATCAAGCCACCTGATTCGTGGGTCACGGGTTCGTGTCCGGACTCCCTCACTGATCTCACAAGAACAATTTTTCAAAGCCCCCTGGGGATGTTCACTTGAACCGTGGACTTCGTGCCCTGTGCGACGCTCGCAGCAGGCCGGTTTGTGGAAAGAAGTCAGACCATATGGGATCAAACCCGGTGATATGAAGTCGATCATCTTGCCCTTAACCTCTTTAACGTATCGAGGACGACGGTTCAAGGTAAATCCGATGTAACCACTCGACCCAGAATGACCACCGACTCAAAACATGTGGCTGCGACTGTGGCTCAGGCATTAGGGAATCAGTTTGACAATTCGCCAACATACCGGGTCTGGAGGTCGAAATCAGCTGTAGACGATGTGAGAACAGAACGCTTAGCATCTCCATTTAAACAAACTGGGAGCAACTATAACATACTTAAGGTCATTAAGTCAGTCCAGGCTCATCCTACTATTCATGGACGATGGTATGAACACCCGACGTTCATAAACCAATGGCAAACTATTGAACATAGCAATGCCCAGTAAATCACAAGCATTCAATAAATGCTGGGGATGACTGCAACGCCCTGTACTGGGCATGCAAGTAACTATTTTTATATCATTTGTGTCTGTGAATAGTAGGATGAACCAGGACGGACTTAACGACCTTAAGTCTGTTATAGTTGCTCCCAATTTGTGTTAGCGTAGAGCCAACAGCAGTGTTAATGGAAGTTCTACTGCTGATGCAAGGAGCTGAAAACACAATTCGTTGCCCCGCACTAACTCTAGCTCACCCTAACGCGCACCGCTCTCAGACAACACCCACGTGCCTTTGAGAATCAAGAAAATAAAGAGTCTGACAAATAAATGAAGACCAGAAGTCAGCATGGCGGAATTGATAAAAGCGCTCGCTCTTAAACTTCCGGTGTGCTAATGTAGAGATGATACCGTGATAGCGTATTTTTTACAGAGCGTTGCCATCATCCCTAGCATTGCTTTTGCCGTTAGTGATTTTTTGGCAAGTTTGCGTTCGGTTGTTGTCATTGATTTCTGAGCGACCGTTACTCATGCTATCCTATGCTAACCAACACAGGGCGTACTGCATTCCAAACGCCCGCCAACTTGGTATGCGGAATGGCGAACTAAAACATTCGCCACAGAGCCGGCTTTAGTTCACTGCTAATTCGCCCTTCACCGTTCGCCCACATGGGTGTTCTTCCCCCACCCACCCACCCACCCACCCCCGTCCAACGGGCATCTTAGCCAAACCCTGTTACCCATCGACCCGTTTCAATCCTCACATCCGGCCGTCTCCACACTCATCAAACGGCTAGCGCTTTAGACACATACCAAGACAGTATTCAGCTAAGTAACCTCAGTATTTTCTATGTAGTTATTATTTTATTAGTTTGGTGTCTGTGTTGTTTTGTTCTGTGCTGACGAAGGCTTTGGCCGCAACGTTCATTTTGTTTCTTGTAATCGTGTTCTAGTAAAGCTCACAATCTCCTTATCGTATTTTGGTAATTCATTCGTAATGTAGAGATGGCGGGTTCGACCCCTACACCGGTCAGGGGATTACAATGCTAACTTCTCGTCCTTGAACTGTGAACGTTAATTAAAAATAACTCTGAAGTCCATGTGGGTTCGCCTGTTAGCAAAGCACACTGGTAATGTTGTTTGTCCAACAAGAATGATGATGACCATCCATTTCATCCAGTGGAGCTGAAAGTATGGAGCCGTGAGTTCTAAGATGGCTGATGAGGCCTATGTTTGCTCGAAATGTTCTTTGACAATGTGGGCAAAGAATGCTTGACGTTCCAAATGAAGGATCTCCTGCAGTGGTTTTTCTGTCCAGCCTCTTCTTCACAGCTTTTGCAGTCCTGGTCGCTTCACAAGTGACTGCACCCTTACGTAATGATGTAAGCCACGAATTTCGGTCTTTTGCAGCTGTCTCCCAGGTGTCATGATGAATTCCAAAAGCTTTCAGTGAGATTTTCAAAGTGTCTTTAAAGCGTTTCCTTTGGTCGCCTTGGGAGCGTTTACCACAGCGCAACTCGCCTTAAAAAAATTCGTTAGCGAGCCTGTGACCTGGCATGCGAGTTAAGTGACTAGCCCAGCGAATCTGATTCTTCATTAGTAGAGAGTGGATATTGGGCATGGACGCTCTTTCTAGGAATTCAGTGTCTGGGATCTTGTTTTGCCATTTAATCTTCAATAGCTTCCTAAGGCAGGCTATGCGGAAGTGGTTTAATTTCCTAGCATATTGCTGATAAACAGTCCAGGTTTCACAAGCATATAGCAGTATGGATAATACAACTGTTTTGTAGACTTTGAGCTTTGTTTGCAGGCTTATTCAATGTCTGTCCCATACATTCTTGTACAGTCTGCAAAGGCCGCGCTGGCCTTAGAGATTCTTGCATTCACTTCGTCATTAATTGTGGCAGCTTGTGACACAGTGCTGCCAAGATAGGTGAATTTGTCCACAACACTTAGTCTATGATCATTCACTTTGATATTCGGCACGGTGTTATTATTACCTGGAGCTGGCTGATACATAACTACAGTCTTCTCCAAGTTGATATTGAGCCTAAAGTTGGCACAGGCATATGAGAAAACTGAAACATTGTGTTGCATGTCTGCCTCTGAGTTGACATATAGAGCTAATTATCAGCAAACAGCTGGCCGAGTGGCTAGAACACCGGACTCTCCTTCGGGAGACCCGGGTTCGATCCCTCGGTAAGGTGTGGGATTTTTTTCTGTCAGGCGCAAAAGGAAAATCCTAACCTGCACAGTTCGCGGTGACTGCACCAGCCTAATGCCCATTTATTCCTCAGGCTCAAAGACCTCTCTGCCATACACCGCAAGGTACTATATTGGCAGTAAATGACAGTTTTTTTTTAAAATCAGCAAACAGGAGCTCTCTAACGGTGTCGCTGTTATTTTTGGTTTTAGCTGTCAGCCTTCTGACAACTTTCCATCCATGCTGTAGTTGATGTCCATTCCAATGTCGTTGTTTTCGAAGGCATTCGTTAGCATACCTGAAAACCTGAGCTGAACAGTTTTGGTGCCAAAACACATCCTTGCTTCACTTCGTTGGTGACAGGAAAGGGCTCAGACAGTTCGCCATTTTCCTGTACACTTGCCTGCATACTGCATAATGAAATAGCCGCGCTATTTGGACACACTTTCGTGGACAGCCATATTTCGCCATAATCTTCCACAGTCCTTCTCTGCTTACGGTATCAAAAGCCTTGGTAAGGTTAACGAAAGTAGAGAACATTTCGGATTTCTGTTCCTGACATTTCTCGTGCAGCTGCCTTGCAGCGAAAATCATGTCAACAGTTCCTGGGACTTTTCTGAAGCCACATTGACTCTCAGGAAGAAGACCTTGATCGAGATGGACCGTGAGGCGATAGAGAAGAATTCTGGCGAGTGTCTTCCCTGCAGTTGAGAGCAAGGAGATGCCTCGGTGGTTGTCACTGGATTGGCGGTTCCCTTTACGGTTGTAAAGGTTGACTGTTGACGCGTCCTTGAAATATTGTGGCATTGTCTCGTTCACCCATATGTGTGTAAAGACATGGTGAATCTGCTCTATTAGGACCGGCCCACCTGCCTTGTATATCTCTGCTGGGATGGAGTCAGGACCAGGCGCCTTACCGCTGGAAAGTTTCTGAATGGCTTTGTTTACTTCCACTATAGTTGGCAGGTCATCAAGTGTATCATTAGTGGGAACTTGAGGAAGGCAGCTGATGGTTTTATCATCGAAGAAGGAAGTTGCATTTAAGATGTTGCTGAAATGCTCTGCCTGCCAAGCGTTGAAAGATTTCTTTCTTATCGGTGACCAATGTTCCCCCATCTGCACTGAGAAGGGAAACTATGCCTAGTGGTGTAGGGACATAGACAGCTTTCAGTGAATCGTAGAAACGCTGGCAATAGGGAAAGCTAATCTACTAGCAAATATCAGTCCAGTGCACTATAAGTTGTAGCACGAGTATGGCCTACGCTTGAGTTCAAAGCAAGCGGACGGAAAATAAAATGAAGGCCACTTCTGATGGTCAGAAATATCCGGTTGTGCATGCTCGATTAGAAGAGCCTAGGTAATAGTTCTTGTATTTACCTGAATATGTGCAGTCTGGTCGACCATAGACAAAGCCATGATTTTCCCAATATGGGAAAACCCAAGGAAAACAGTGATTTAGTACTCTATTATGAAACAATAATTACACCCACTTGGCGAAGAATTTCGGTGTGGATTACACATCCCCCGCTACAATGAAATTCATTTAAGGAAATCAGAACAAGGTGGATGCTAGCAGTCAGACTGGAGCAATCCTAAATCAGTGCAAGGGATATAATTTGAATGAGTACACTCGGGTCCTTGACAGATTCTATTACTGTTGGGTGTATGGAATATTACTCACATACTGGCAGGCGAGATTGCTCAACCAGTTTGGCGTTCTGTGTTTTGTTTTTGTATTGCATAACTGTGTTTTTGTTTAACCGTTTGTTTCGTAAATGAGAATAAATTGGCTGTGCTTGCTAATGTGATGCATCAGAACCATGACCAGTTGACAGCAGCGATTAAAAATATGTTGGAAATTCATTGCAGGAAATCAATTGTGAACCCTTTGAGACCACTAAGACAATTCATAAACACACATTGTGTTGTTTGGAGCTCATAGAAGTGCGAAGACGGAAGTAGAGACTAGAGGACGCACCAGACAACATAAAACAAGCTATAGTCACTAACCGGGATTCGAACCTGTCACCTCCAATTGAGGACAGCACCTCGCTGCAGGAACAAGTGTATATTGACGTATGACCAATTAGACACCCCTAACAAAGGTCTATCATACACATGAACCCACAACTGTGGAATGCGGACATAATTCGTATCTAACCATTGAGATATCACTATAGGTCTCAGAATATTTGTATTAAACCAGCACAGGTAAAATACCAAACTCACAATCACATCAGAGGGTAATGCTGTGTATACTAACCTCAACATGGCCAGTCTCGGGAGTCTCTGTGGTGAAGTGGTCAAACCGTTTGACTCGGGCTCCGAAGGTTGTGGATTCGATTCCGGGCCGCGTCCATCGGTTCACGAGTGAATTTTTTCGGAGACTCCTGTGGGTCGTCGCTGGAGCTACGGCGTTCGTGCATTGTGCGACGATTTCCGCCGGCTAAAAATCCGGTTCAATGAAGTCGATCCTGTCGACTTTTAAGCGACTATTTTATACTGGCCTCAAAGGGTTCCACGGTTGATTTCCTGTGAAATACATGTACAGCATTGGAACCGACCAATCATTTCTCTTCTTTAAATGCTTATCAATAAACTGGAACAGTATTACGGCCAATGTACTAATTAATGGACACTTGTTTTAAAACATGAGTAACACAATAATCATTATCTTGTAATATAAGATGTCTAGAACATAAATTATATTGCAGAAGATGTGAATGCATTTAGACTGTGAGAAACCTCGCCCAGATGTGTCTGCGTCATAGATTCTGCAATGTTTATATGTGCTCTGTCTTCCTCGATATCTTCTATTGCATTTTCCTGGGACCCTACGTTGTGTTATTAGCTTTCCCAATCTTGTTGTTGTTTTCGTTGTTGTTGTTGTTGTTGTTTTGTTGTCATCCTCCTCCTCCTCCTCCTCCTCCTCCTCTCTTCTTCTTCTTCTTCTTCTTCTTCTTCTTCTTCTTCTTCTTCTTCTTCTTCTTCTTCTTCTTCTTCTTCTTCTTCTTCTTCTTCTTCTTCTTCTTCTCCTCCTCCTCCTCCTCCTCCTCCTCCTCCTCCTCCTCCTCCTCCTTCTTCTTCTTCTTCTTCTTCTTCTTCTTCTTCTTCTTCTTCTTCTTCTTCTTCTTCTTCTTCTTCTTCTTCTTCTTCTTCTTCTTCTCTTCTTCTTCTTCTTCTTCTTCTTCTTCTTCTTCTTCTTCTTCTTCTTCTTCTTCTTCTTCTTCTTCTCTTCTTCTTCTTCTTCTTCTTCTTCTTCTTCTTCTTTCTTCTTCTTCTTCTTCTTATTATTATTATTATTATTATTATTATTATTCTGCTTCGTGCGATTGTTCTGGAGCAGCGATTGGCGATCATGACTCTCCACACCTATCTCCCATCTAATATTGCCATGAAATGATACTTGGATTAATATTTGCATCCTAGCTGATTTCCAGCAAAAGAAGAGAGGAAGAGGAAGAGGAAGAGAAGAAGAAGAAGAAGAAGAAGAAGCATCCTATCTGTTTAAACGCACAATATATCGCTGCTGATATAATCCCGTGCCTCTCTAATTGTGTTTGAAACATGTTGATCCACATGCATTGCGACATATTCGAATTATTCACTATAAATGTCCAAATCATGTAATGCTTTCTGTATATGCAATATTTGATTGATATTCCCAATTTATACCACACTGAATTCCTCATCTCTCGTATTAAGAAAAGAATGTTTTCCACCACATGCCATCTTATACTGTGCGCCCTTTCATTCTTGCGTTTGATTATCTTTGGCAACAACAACGTGACAAGATTATACCACAGATCATTTGTCTTTATTATCTTCCTGCGGTCGCTTTGTGTATTTCGCTAATGATGATAAAAATAAAGCTGTTTTTGTTTGAACTCGTGCCACCCGTTCCCTGACCGCTTGCCCGCCTGCATGATAAGCTCGTCAGATATTGTAAACTTGACTGATGATTGCACACTTGAAGATTCGAGTTAAATTGATCTTGTTTTTTCTTGTGTGAAGGGAACATATCAGCTTAATTCCTCATACTTTACACATGGAAAGGGGATATTTCGAAGTTAGAGTCACTTGTTGAGTTTCTTTTGAGTAGAGTGGATGAAGCCAAAATACTCACCTCACAGATCATGGTGTTCGAGTTCAGCCTGTATCTGAATAAAATGTACTTCTTATAAACATATTCTATTCAGGTATGTGCTCTATCAACCCTTGAGTGCTTTCCTTACTAAAGTTTTTGCCAGGGCAGAGAAATGTCCAATCTCATGTTGGGATTCGAACCCGGCTACCGGAAGCAATGAATAGGAAAATTAACCAACCAGGCATGTTGTATGTGAAGAGTGAAAAGATTTGACGTGGGGGGGGGGGGGATCGATTAGCTGCAGAATCCAACCAACCAAAGAGTCGGCTGAGGGCATGTGCGCAATGGCGGATTAAGGGCAGAAGAATAAGAAATGGTGTATAAGGAGGAAGAAGAAGAAGACGAGGATTAGGAGGAAGAGAATAAAGGAGAAAAGAAAAGAGGAAGACCAAGAACGAGAAGAAGAAGAAGAAGAAGAAGGAGGAGGATGAGGAGGAGGAGGAGGAGGAAGAGGAGGAGGAGGAGGAGGAGGAGGAGGCGGAGGAGGAGGGAAAAGACGAAGTAGAAAGTTATGGCGCTGTTTGCAATGCTTGTTTCAGATCGAAATATAAAATAAAGGATGTCAGATCGAAATATATAAAATAAAGGATGTTTTGAATAGTTAGTTAGTTAGTTAGTTAGTCGACAGATCATCCTCATTGCACATCGAACCATTCAGTCCATAAGTGCTCGGATGCCCTCCTCAGCAAATCCCGCAACGTGTAGCGGCTAACGACGCCAGTTCTGTGTTGGTTTATCAATCTTCTTTGGCTTCCTGCGTAGTGTTCTTGTTTGGCCACCCCAATCATAGATTGTACTGTGTATTGCCTGGAACATTTCGCTGCATCTCGTCAGGTACATACTGCAGAAGTCACACAACATAGAGTAAACTAACTAGATACCTCTTTCAAGCTGAAATATACACATGTTCGCACAATAATATCCTTTGTTTACCATGGTAATTTTAAATTGACTATAATGTCTTTCTGTTCGCACAAAACTGTCCTATGTAGATGAATCATTATGTATGTACCTGATGAGATGCAGCGAACATGCCAGGCAATAAATCGTACAATCTATTGTGTGTGTGTCTTTGTTATTCACATTCACTACGGGAAAACAGTGTTTTAATTTTCTGAAAGGATATTTTGTGGCAAACACGAAATCTTATGTGTACTACTTTTCTCATTTCTTCTGTGCCTCTTTATTTGTGGTAATCGATACACAATATCATCTTCATGTGCCATGCTGATAAAGCGTTGGCGGTTGCTGTTCACAGGATCACCAAAATCTTTCTTTGATCAGGGTAGTATTTGTGCCGATAATATCATGTTAGAAGCTATCCAGATAGTTTTCTTAACCCCTCCCTTTTTTTCTCATCAAATATGACAGTTTATTTCTTGCCATAAAATACCCTAATAATCTTAAACCAACATCTCCTAATGTCTGTAATCAATACGGTTGTCATTTGTTTACTTGAGTAACTGTCTTGTTTGTTCCTCTGTGTATGCTATATAACTATTAGTTATTTCGATGGACGGGCTTTAATTTAGCTGGAATCACAGAATTATAACCATGTTTGTGTCCTTAGTGATTCAATGATCATAATCCGAAAGGTCGAGGCGGGTTCTCTGCGCAGACGTGGACTGAATCGCTGCGGAATTCTGGTGTTCGTAAAATCATTTTCATCTTCGTTCCGGGACACGCGGGAGTTGAGGGAAATGAACGATCTGATAAACTTGCTGGCGCTGCAGATGGTCAGCCTATGGATCGTGCCGATATTAATAATGCCCATAGAGAGATGTCGATTGCGGATGACGTTGACGCCACTGAATACACAGCAGTATTTAGAAAGCGAGACCTGGGAATAAGAATTGACACGACCAGACACGAGAGGCATATCGAGAGGGTGAGGGTGTCTCGTCAGCAAAATCAGAACTCACACTATTAGCCGCCGGACGCGGTATGAATATTTGGGGATGGGGGGGGGGGGGGCTGATGGAGGATCTGAGCAAATATGGACATGTCCGGAGTGCAAGGAAGATGTTTTTTTTTTTTTTTTTGCATATCCTTTACAGGACATCGCTGTCAACACCAGCATCTTTGAGCTGTATGTTGATTTCTTGGCAAGATTACGCTCAGTAGTTTGCCATTGTTTTCTGAGCGGCCGGCTCACATACCCCGTAAGTTACCGATGCGATTCGAACCACTGCTGATTCTCACGTCATCACGTTACCCATGAGAGTATACGAGATTACGGAGAAAAGTCATAACCTCTAAGCCACGAAGCCGGCTGCAAGGAAGATACCCCAATAGATAACTAACTATTAACAGACCGTGTTCAACTTGACATTTCTACACACATACACACGCGCACGCACGCACACACCCACACACGCACACACGCGCACAAACACACACATACACATATACATCCTTCATAGATACAAACCTCCACTTAGATACAGTGGCCCCAATGTTTGGAGATTACAAGTTCAGATTATGTAAAATATATGGCTCGTTTTCCACTCGTTTTCAAACAACCATACGCTAGTAATCTGTGTATTTGCGTGTGGTGGTATTTTCTGATGTAAGTTCATTAAAAGCCATGACACTCTCATTGCTGTTACCTAGTACGACCCGACATTTGCTACCAAATTAAGCTTGTAACGACTGTTTTCAGCATGTATATTAAAAGGGAACGCGTCAAGTGGCTAGAAAGTCGTCACAGCAATAACTACTAGAACGATGGAAGTGTACTTTTATCTTAACACTTTGCTGGCAGACAGTCAATATTTAGGACCATTGTTCCCAATCATTAGTGATGTCAAATCCAACATTCTGGAGCAATATTTCCAATCATTAGTATTGTAACGTCCCACATTTCGTCAACAATATTTTCAATCAGTCATAGTGACCAGTATATCAATGCCATCATGTCAGTCCAATCAGTCAGTCAGTCAGTCAGTCTCAGTCAGCCAGTCAGTCAGCCAGTCAGTTAGTTAGTTAGTTAGTTAGTCAACAGATCACACTCATTACACAGTGTTCAGATCTGCCCCTCAGTAGCTCCCTCAGAGTGCAGCAACTGCCGACACTAGGTTTGTGTTGGTTGACTATTCTTGACCGGCTTTTCCTTGCCTTTTTTCTTGGCTTTTTTCCCCTTTAGACTAATATGATCCCGTTTGAATTTGGTGTTTTTGTAGGCTTATCAAAGTAGCAGAATTACATTCATCCCTTGAGTCATTTACTCGTCTTTTCTTCTTGAGGGCGTTCAGGATGTAGCCTGGTACATCGCACGTCCGCTCCTTATTGTATTGTGCATTGTAAAGGCATGGGCAAAATGCGAACTACAATACTATACGGCTTAGTAATATTAGCTAATGGCGTGACACTTGTTATTAGCCACGTGGAATATATTGGCCTACCAAAATGGGTCTGGCTGTTTTACTAGGCTTTTGTTATTATTATTATTTGTATTATTAAGGGGGAAGATAATCCGTACTGAGATAGTGTTCGAATAATTTGCGATTATATGTATAGGGATTGGTGATGTCTTTGATTTCTAGGAGAGGGAGGGAGGGAGAGAGAGAGAGAGGAGAGGGAGAGAGAGAGAGAGAGAGAGAGAGAGAGAGAGAGAGAGAAAGAGAGAGAGAGAGAGAATATGTATGCATAAGCAAACATTTATCAGTAAGTTTGTGATTGTGAGTGAGTATATGTGTTCGTGAGGGAGTGTGTATTTGTATGTTACTGAGTGGGTGCATAACTGTGAGAGTTTGTGTAAATGATGTAAATATGTACACAGGTATATAAGTATGTGTTTACGCGTGTGCGTTTGTATGTGTGTCTGCCTGGTTGCCTGTCTCATAACATGATAATATGCATATGTTATGCTTACAACATTCATTTGACAATGGTTGTTATTTTCTATGTGAATGCATCATGCACAATAGTCAACTGATGAACGAATGATGAGTGATTGGAAGGGTCGAATGTAAGACGGGCCGATGTGCCCAGTTTGTGACCCTAAGAAAATAAAGTTTGTTCGATCGTTCGTTTGTTGCCCAGACACAAAAATGTCAATCCAGTATTTCTGAAACTGTTTCCAGGTATTTGTGATGTCAAACCAGGAAACGAGGCAACTATATCCAAGTTTTACTTATGTTAAACAAGTAAGCGAGACCACTATATTCAAAGTTTAGTGACTGAAATCAATATGTGAGGCCGCTATATCCAAGTATTCATCATCATCAAGTGCCCTGGCAGCTGGCGTAGGCGTTCATGGCTCTCCATAGATCTCGGTCTTTGGTTTTCTAGATCAACTCTGCTGCTGATATTCCTCCATGCCACCTTCTCAATCCATCCAGCATCATTTCTCTTGGTCTGCCTCTGTCTCTCTTCCCCTCGATCTTTCCAGTTGTCACGATGTTCTCCAATGCCTACCTTCTCATCACATGACCGAAGAAAGATGTTTGTCTCTTTCTTATTGTTGTATATAATGTTCTAGTTTCATTAGCCTGCTTCAGGCAGTCGTTGTTAGTTACTCTGGCAGTTCAAGTAATTCGCAACATTCGTCTCAGGAACCATTTGTCTGGTGCTTCTAATTTCTTCTTATTTTGTTCATTTACATTCCAAGATTCACTGCCATACAGTAAAACTGGTTCTACATAGCATTTCAGCCCTCTCTTTCTTTCATCCAGTGATAATGACATGTTGCATAAGATACTCTTCATTTTCTGAAATGAGGATTTTGCTTGACCTATTCTGCTCTTAATCTCTGTTGTACATCTTCCACCTGATGTTATAAATGCCCCTAGGTATCTAAAATTATCCACCTGGATAAGAATTTTTCCTTCTACCTCTATGTCACATTTTGGTGTCACAATTTTCTTTGATACCACCATTGTTACTATTTTCTTTAGTGATGTTAAACCAATATGTGAGGATGCTATATTCAAGTATTACTGATGTCAAAAAAGTATGCGAGACCGCTATATCCAAGCATTAGTAATGTCAAAGCAATATGTGAGGCCTATTTATTAAAGTATTACTGATGTCAAACCGATATGTGAGGCTGCTATATCTAAGTATTAGTGATGTCAAACCAATATGTGAGGCGGCTGTATCCAAGCATTAGTGATGTAAAACCAATATGTGAGGCAACTATATCCAAGCATTAGTGATGTCAAACCAATATGTGAGGCGGCTGTATCCAAGCATTAGTGATGTCAAACCAATATGTGAGGCAACTATATCCAAGCATTAGTGATGTCAAACCAATATGTGAGGCGGCTGTATCCAAGCATTAGTGATGTCAAACCAATATGTGAGGGGCTGTATCCAAGCATTAGTGATGTCAAACCAATATGTGAGGCGGCTGTATTCAAGCATTAGTGATGTCAAACCAATATGTGAGGAGGCTGTATCCAAGCATTAGTGATGTCAAACCGATATGTGAGGCGGCTGTATCCAAGCATTAGTGATGTCAAACCAATATGTGAGGCGGCTGTATCCAAGCATTAGTGATGTCAAACCAATATGTGAGGCGGCTGTATCCAAGCATTAGTGATGTCAAACCAATATGTGAGGCAACTGTATCCAAGCATTAGTGATGTCAAACCAATATGTGAGGCGGCTGTATCCAAGCATTAGTGATGTCAAGTTAATATGTGACGCGGCTGTAACCAAGCATCAGATATGTCAAACCAATATGTGAGGCAACTATTAGTTAGTTAGTTAGTCAGGGTTCCAATTTCACAGCAACGGGTCGTCCCCATTATGCTCCGTTCCTGTGCAAGTGAATATGACATAAAATGCTCCCCACTTCCCAATGTGAAAAGTGGAAAAGACAGGAGTCTCGACAAACGACAGCCCACACAGATACACTGTGCATAATGCCCCCGCCAGAATGTCAACACAATAGTCCCCCACGAAACATCCAGTTTATCTCTGATAGAATCGACAGTCATTTTCCCATCTGGATGTTTCCTAGATGTTCACCAGCACAGTCCACGAAAATACAGTTCATCGTCGATGGCAGTGGCAGTCAACCAGAAGCCCAGCAGCCACGCATTTCTGCATAAGGCAAAAACCGGTCAACTCTGGGACATAGCCAGCTGCCATCGCTCCGAACATGCAGTCACGTTCCAAAAAACCTCGGACAGATTCAAAAGCATTTCACACGAAACTCACAGCTCACAGTGTCACGCCACGCACTCACTCAGTAGCAGGGCGACGGACCCATAGCCTCCTTAGTCGCCTCTTACGACATGCGTGGTAGGCTACAGTGTTGCTATTCTTTGCTTCCCTTATGGGCCCCGGCAACACACGGGAGGAGGCAACTATATCCAAGCATTAGTGATGTCAAACCATTATGTGAGGCAACTATATCCAAGCATTAGTGATGTCAAAGAAATATGTGAGGCAACTATATCCAAGCATTAGTGATGTCAAACCAATATGTGAGGCGGCTGTATCCAAGCATTAGTGATGTCAAACCAATATGTGAGGCAACTATATCCAAGCATTAGTGATGTCAAACTAATATGTGAGGCAGCTGTATCCAAGCATTAGTGATGTCAAACCAATATGTGAGGTGGCTGTATCCAAGCATTAGTTATGTCAAAGCAATATGTGAGGCGGCTGTATCCAAGCATTAGTGATGTCAAACCAATATGTGAGGACGCTATATTCAAGCATTAGTGATGTTAAACTAATATGTGAGGACGCTATATTCAAGCATTAGTGATGTCAAACCAATATGTGAGGCAACTATATCCAAACATTAGTAATGTCAAACCAATATGTGAGGCAACTATATCCAAGCATTAGTGATATCAAACCAATATGTGAGGCAGCTGTATCCAAGCATTAGAGATGTTAAACTAACATGTGAGGACGCTATATCCAAGCATTAGTGATGTCAAAGAAATATGTGAGGCAACTATATCCAAGCATTAGTGATGTCAAACCAATATGTGAGGCCGGTATATACAAGCATCAGTGATGTCAAACCAATATGTGAGGCAACTATATCCAAGCATTAGTGATGTCAAACCAATATGTGAGGCATCTATATCCAAGCATTAGTGATGTCAAACCAATATGTGAGGCCGGTATATCCAAGCATCAGTGAAGTCAAACCAATATGTGAGGCAACTATATCCAAGCATTAGTGATGTCAAACCAATATGTGAGGCCGGTATATCCAAGCATCAGTGATGTCAAACCAATATGTGAGGCAACTGTATCCAAGCATTAGTGGTGTCAAACCAATATGTGAGGCAACTATATCCAAGCATCAGTGATGATAAACCAATATGTGAGGCCGGTATATCCAAGGATCAGTGATGTCAAACCAATATGTGAGGCAAATATATCCAAGCATTAGTGATGTCAAACCAATATGTGAGGCAACTATATCCAAGCATTAGTGATGTCAACTCAATATGTGAGGCCGGTATATCCAAGCATTAGTGATGTCAAACCAATGTGTGAGGCAAATATATCCAAGCATTGGTGATGTCAAACCAATATGTGAGGCAACTATATCCAAGAATTAGTGATGTCAAACCAATATGTGAGGCGGCTGTATCCAAGCATTAGTGATGTCAAACTAATATGTGAGGACGCTATATTCAAGCATTAGTGATGTTAAACTAATATGTGAGGACGCTATATCCAAGCATCAGTGATGCCAAACCAATATGTGAGGCAACTATATCCAAGCATTAGTGATGTCAAACCAATATGTGAGGCCGGTATATCCATGCATCAGTGATGTCAAAACAATATGTGAGGCAACTATATCCAAGCATTAGTGATGTCAAACCAATATGTGAGGCAACTATATCCAAGAATCAGTGATGTCAAACCAATATGTGAGGCCGGTATATCCAAGCATCAGTGATGTCAAACCAATATGTGAGGCAACAATATCCAAGCATTAGTGATGTCAAACCAATATGTGAGGCAACTATATCCAAGCATTAGTGATGTCAAACCAATATGTGAGGCCGGTATATCCAAGCATTAGTGATGTCAAACCAATGTGTGAGGCAAATATATCCAAGCATTAGTGATGTCAAACCAATATGTGAGGCAACTATATCCAAGCATTAGTGATGTCAAACCAATATGTGAGGCGGCTGTATCCAAGCATTAGTGATGTCAAACCAATATGTGAGGACGCTATATTCAAGCATTAGTAATGTTAAACTAATATGTGAGGACGCTATATTCAAGCATTAGTGATGTCATACCAATATATGAGGCAACTATATCCAAGCATTAGTGATGTCAAACCAATATGTGAGGCATCTATATCCAAGCATTAGTGATGTCAAACCAATATGTGAGGCCGGTATATCCAAGCATCAGTGATGCCAAACCAATATGAGAGGCAACTATATCCAAGCATTAGTGATGTCAAACCAATATGTGAGGCCGGTATATCCATGCATCAGTGATGTCAAACGAATATGTGAGGCAACTATATCCAAGCATTAGTGATGTCAAACCAATATGTGAGGCAACTATATCCAAGCATCAGTGATGTCAAACCAATATGTGAGGCCGGTATATCCAAGCATCAGTGATGTCAAACCAATATGTGAGGCAACTATATCCAAGCATTAGTGATGTCAAACCAATATGTGAGGCAACTATATCCAAGCATTAGTGATGTCAAACCAATATGTGAGGCAATTATATCCAAGCATTAGTGATGTCAAACCAATATATGAGGCAACTATATCCAAGCATTAGTGATGTCAAACCAATATGTGAGGCAACTATATCCAAGCATTAGTGATGTCAAACCAATATGTGAGGCAACTATATCCAAGCATTAGTGATGTCACACCAATATGTGAGGCGGCTGTATCCAAGCATTAGTGATGTCAAACCAATATGTGAGGCAACTATATCCAAGCATTAGTGATGTCAAACCAATATGTGAGGCGGCTGTATCCAAGCATTAGTGATGTCAAACCGATATGTGAGGCCGGTATATCCATGCATCAGTGATGTCAAACCAATATGTGAGGCAACTATATCCAAGCATTAGTGATGTCAAACCAATATGTGAGGCAACTATATCCAAGCATCAGTGATGTCAAACCAATATGTGAGGCCGGTATATCCAAGCATCAGTGATGTCAAACCAATATGTGAGGCAACTATATCCAAGCATTAGTGATGTCAAACCAATATGTGAGGCAACTATATCCATGCATTAGTGATGTCAAACCAATATGTGAGGCAACTATATCCAAGCATTAGTGATGTCAAACCAATATGTGAGGCAACTATATCCAAGCATTAGTGATGTCAAACCAATATGTGAGGCAACTATATCCAATCATTAGTGATGTCAAACCAATATGTGATGCAACTATATCGAAGCATTAGTGATGTCAAACCAATATGTGAGGCGGCTGTATCCAAGGGTTAGTGATGTCAAACCAATATGTGAGGCAACTATATCCAAGAATTAGTGATGTCAAACCAATATGTGAGGCGGCTGTATCCAAGAATTAGTGATGTCAAACCAATATGTGAGGCAACTATATCCAAGCATTAGTGATGTCAAACCAATATGTGAGGCGGCTGTATCCAAGCATTAGTGATGTCAAACCAATATGTGAGGCAACTATATCCAAGCATTAGTGATGTCAAACCAATATGTGAAGCAACTATATCCAAGCATTAGTGATGTCAAACCGATATGTGAGGCAACTATATCCAAGCATTAGTGATGTCAAACCAATATGTTTGGCTGCTATTTTCAAGTATTACTGATGTCAAACCAATATGTTTGGCTGCTATTTTCAAGTATTACTGATGTCAAACCAATATGTTTGACTGCTATCTTCAAGTATTATTGATGTAAAACCGATATATGAGGCCGGTATATCAAAGCAGCCGTGTTTTTAGGTGGCTAAACACTGGACTTTATTTTATCGTATTTCATTTAAGTAATCAAATAATTTGTTAACCAATCAAATGGAAATATGATGCAACAACTTCAGTTGATTTTGAAGACGGCATCTATATTTAGTGGCATCTTGAGCTGATTTTAAAGTAGGTGATTATATGTATTGCCAACGTCATTGAATTTACAGCTGATATATTTATATATATATATTTATATTTATATTTATATATATATTAAGCCCTATCGAAAGAAAGGCATTCACCACTATTTTTGGTCACCTGATTGTTATTTATTTTCTGGGACTAAAAGAGGTAAATAAAAGTAGCTTTGGAACAAAGTGTCAATATTATTAACCAAGTTCTAACAATTTGGTGTCAAATTAGAAGATGCCGTTTCAATGTTTAGTTTGGTTTATAACTTTATATATGTCAACAACCTTAGTAAGCTATATTTTGCGAAGACGTTACGATGGCACTCAGTTTTACTAAACGCACTTTAATGTACATAACTCAGTGGTGGTAGAATAATCTTAAATCACTATATGAATAGCGACAACTTCAATCCTTGTGCAAATTATAGGGCAGCAATGAAGAAAGCAATAACGAGATAATTTAGTATATGAAACGTTGCCGAGGAATAGTCTGTACTGATGATTCCTAAAATCTATGGTCTGTATTGATTACTGAATGACGGGCTCAAGGGCTTCACATTTTACGTGGAAAATATAAATGTTAAAACATTGACTGGACAATTGTAGATGCGTCTAGACTGAAGTATTCATCACACTTGGAAAATTTACATTAGTGTCACGCACTTCCACTTACGCTAAAAATAGTTTTCTAAAAGCTCTAATGTTAAGGAAATACCCGAAGTTGTGAAAATAGAGAAGACGATAGAATGTGTCAAGAATACTTTAAAACATGCTAAAGAGTAAATGAAAGAATCGAATTTGATGCAATAATGTAATTGTGATGTTAATCAACAATGACTAAAGAGCCATTGAAAACATCATATGAGTCGATACTGATTGATGTAAAAAGCAAAAATAACCAGCGGACGAAAAAGAGAGATGTGATGACAACACTTCAGAATATTGCAGAAGATGATAGGAAAAACAGCTCTCAAGTCCTTTCTAGTTGAAGTGTTGGGGTGGGACAGTCGAAAATCCATCGTTTCAGACGATGTAGAGAGCTGTGAGGGGACTGTGGAAATGAATTTTCTGATTGGGTTATCAGAAATGCTCAGTCCTTTCCATGCGTTTATTGAGTTAGTGTCATGACAAGGTACTACACCTAAACATATGACAGCTTATAATATATACATAGATCTAAAAAGGGATTAAATGAGCCCTTAAGGCATGCTGGGCGAATGGCATAAGATCCTTATTTGTATATAACCAATTGACACCCCAGGAGTAATGTTTTCAATATCACAACAATTTTCTTTACTTCCCAAGAAATGATCGGATATCAGCAAGTTATTAGACATGTGGGTCAAGTGTGCTATCAGGCAAGAGAATTATGTTGAGAAATAACACACACAGCATTTCTGGTTCCCACTGTTGTTAAAACGTTATTCATAAAATTCCTGTTACTTAATGACTTCCCCACGTACATCTACACAGAACCGAAACTCTTGAAGACAGATTTGCATTATATACACCTACACAATTGAAACTCTATATATTGCATCATATATCTACACATCTGAAACTCTATATCTGACATATTACATCGCATATATCTACAAATGACGAATCTGCCTTGCTCCGTTCGTGAGCTGCTTACCAGGCGTTCGAAACGCAGCCGCAACCGATTTGTGCAGCTGACCATATCGCGTTGTGTTATAACGTTTTGGTATGGGAGCCGGTCGTTCAGAAAGCAATGGCAAACTACTGAACGTAAAGACTTGCCTAGTACATAAACAGCAGCTGAAAAATGTTGGTGTTGGCTGCAACGTCCTGCAAGGGATATGCAACATTAAAAACAAAATATCTACCAAGCTAAAATTCTACCGATGAAATATTACGCTATTTTTTTTAAAAGTTGCATATCCTTTAAAGGAAGTTGCAGTCAACAGTCAATTTTTGTTTTCCTAAATGGTCTAATAATTAAAATCTTTTGTTTAGGGGAAATTAAAACTCGCAGTTTAATTTTTCCCAGACAAATCATGTTGACGATTCGAAATCAGCCTATGGCGTTTTGTGTTGATCTTGATGTTACGAGACGTCGGCAGTTCAGAAAGCAATTGCAAGCTACTGAACTAAACTACCTTGAAATAACAAACAACCGATATATTGCTAAGGTTGATTACAACATTCTGTAAAGTACATCCAACTAACTTTTAACATAGTGTTGAGTTAGTCGAGTCAAGAACATAGACTAAGATGGTTATATCTACAAAGAAACCAAACTGTCAATGATAAATTATAATAGATATAAGACTGCACATAGCAGTTGATACTATATCATGCATAAGTAGACGTTTCCCAGGAACACGAGTGCTATGAATCTCAGTGGGTGTCACGGTATCGTCTCTTTCCCTGGTACACGAGTAGCAGTATCATTCAGTGGGTGTCACGGTATCGTCTCTTTCCCTGGTACACGAGTAGCAGTATCATTCAGTGGGTGTCACAGTATCGTCTCTTTCCCTGATACACGAGTAACAGGGTTATGAATCTCAGTGGGTGTCATGGTATCATCTCTTTCCCTGATACACGAGTAACAGGGTTATGAATCTCAGTGGGTGTCATGGTATCATCTCTTTCCCTGATACACGAGTAACAGGGTTATGAATCTCAGTGGGTGTCATGGTATCATCTCTTTCCCTGGTACACGAGCAGCAGTATCATTCAGTGGGTGTCACGGTATCATCTCTTTCCCTGATACACGAGTAACAGGGTTATGAATCTCAGTGGGTGTCACGGTATCATCTCTTTCCCTGATACACGAGTAACAGGGTTATGAATCTCAGTGGGTGTCATGGTATCATCTCTTTCCCTGGTACACGAGCAGCAGTATCATTCAGTGGGTGTCACGGTATCATCTCTTTCCCTGATACACGAGTAACAGGGTTATGAATCTCAGTGGGTGTCATGGTATCATCTCTTTCCCTGGTACACGAGTAGCAGTATCATTCAGTGGGTGTCACGGTATCGTCTCTTTCCCTGATACACGAGTAACAGGGTTATGAATCTCAGTGGGTGTCACGGTATCGTCTCTTTCCCTGGTACACGAGTAGCAGTATCATTCAGTGGGTGTCACGGTATCGTCTCTTTCCCTGATACACGAGTAACAGGGTTATGAATCTCAGTGGGTGTCACGGTATCATCTCTTTCCCTGATACACGAGTAACAGGGTTATGAATCTCAGTGGGTGTCATGGTATCGTCTCTTTCCCTGGTACACGAGTAGCAGTGCTATGAATCTCAGTGGATGTCACGGTATCGTCTCTTTCCCTGGTACACGATTAGCTGGGCTATGAATCTCAGTGGATGTCACGGTATCGTCTCTTTCCCTGGTACACGGGTAGCAGGGTTATGAATCTTAGTGGATGTCACGGTATCATCTCTTTCCCTGGAACACGAGTGATATGAATCTAAGTGGGTGTCACGGTATCATCTCTTTCCCTGGTACACGAGTAGCTGGGCTATGAATCTCAGTGGATGTCACGGTATCATCTCTTTCCTTGGTACACGGGTAGCAGGGCTATGAATCTTAGTGGGTGTCACGATATCATATCTTTCCCTGGTCCACGATTAGCTGGGCTATGAATCTCAGTGGATGTCACGGTATCATCTCTTTCCCTGATACACGGGTAGCAGGGCTATGAATCTCAGTGGGTGTCACGGTATCGTCTCTTTCCCTGGTACACGAGTGGCATGGTTATGAATCTCAGGGGGCTATGAATCTCAGTGGGTGTAGTCGTGGAAATTCTTGGAGTTGTCGATCGATGAAAGACTGTCGCGCCATTCGTCTACAAGCGGCCGCCATCCTTTGATGTTGGAGACATACTGTCCTGATGAAAGTCGGCAAGATCTTTTATTGTGGGTGAAATATTTCTCTAGATCACAGGCCGGCAAGACTTTTTGGAGTACCGGGAACAATTCCCCAGATTAAAGCGGGACAGCCGGCCAGTTGTTTACATCGAGTCGAAAAAGGAGAGAAAAAAAACAGCTTCTCGACGCCTAGTGTCTAGTCAGATTTGTGACGTCATTCAGACACAGTATTAAAACAGTCTGGACAAACAACTTTGGCGGGAGTCGACTAAATGTTGTGAGGCAACAAGGACGTATGTGATGTTCATGGTTTGATTATGGAGAGAGACAACAGTGTCTTATGTTGATTTACATCGGCGGACATTTATCCATTGTTTGATTTGGTAGTCTCGATTTCAAACAGGAATAAATATATGGTATTTAATTAAATAGACCCAAATTAGATGATTCTTAGGAATCGAGTGTAGTAATGTGCGTTATGAGAACGCAATATAGGAGCGTCGGCAGCAGTAGGCTATCGCGTTGCTTAAAATAGCTAGTGTGAGATATCAATTAACTCAGTGAGTTAAGAACAATGTAGTGGGATGATATTTGGGGAGATTGAGGATGGTTTGGGGGGGGGGGGGGATAAAGGAAATGTAAAATGGTAGGATCTCCCAGTAGGGTATCTACTGGGTTTCTGCACTTTTCCTTTAGTCTTTCCTTGTTTTACCATGACTCAGACCGATGTGATGAGCTCCTCTGTCTTATGACAGAGTTTAGTTCTCTGTTATATATCTGAGTGACGTCGGTCTACACTCACCTAATAAAGGTCGGAATCGGGTTGCTCTCACCAGGTGTGTTCTCTCTTCAACAGGTTCCACTATGTTTTCCAAAAAGCTAGCAGAAAAGTCATAGAAGAAGATTATGGCTCGATCATTGAAGGCAGTTTTTACTCAGCGGGCTTTTGCACTGGGCCCATAATCCGGATGTTCTGCAAGAACCTGGCCTCTGCTGAGCAGGAACCGATAATCATCTAAGAGTGATTCCTCAGTGGTAGTTCTCATCATAGTAGAGTGAAGATTCTTACAATACCACCAGTAACAGGAACAATAGTTGTTATAAAGAGACATTAAAAATTAACATTGTGTTTTCCAATTGGTGAATTCCTGTGAGAAATTAACTACTAACATTTTGTTTCAAAGTGACAGTAAACATTATTTTACTATACAAGGGTTATCAGATCACAGAACGTTTAGTGACATATTAGTTGCACTTCGTGTGTCAGATTCATGGTCAGTATTGGACTATATCCACTATTGGTGACCAGGCATTCGGACTATCCAAGAGCCACTGGAGGAAGTCGACACCTGGCCGGAGAGACGCATCATTTGGTGAGGTCCTTCTGTACTTGATCTATGGTGTTGTTGTGTAGCCGGTACTGAGATGAAAGCAGACTTTGCTCCTGAGCTGTTCGGTCTGATTCTGCATACACTCTAGTTTATACGACAGACATTCTACACATACACGTTGCACATACCTGACACTTTTCGTTATTAAATTAATTTGTCATTTTGTTAAAAGCTAGAGTTGTGTAGTATGTTTTGGAAAAGAATAAGAGGGGGCATGGTCCAGTGGTAAGGGAGAAAGAGAGAGAGAGAGTGATGGGGTGTTGTGGACAGAAATCCAGAAGATCCTCAAGATAATGATATGGGGTTAAAAGAATGTGGGTGTTGATTCCCCTCACCCAAGGGTCGACACTTATTACGACAGGTGTCACGGTATCATCTCTTTCCCTGGTACACGAGTAGTAGTATGAATCTCAGTGTGTGTCACGGTATCGTCTCTTTCCCTGGTACACAAGTAGCAGGGTTATGAATCTCAGTGGGTGTCACGGTATCGTCTCTTTCCCTGGTATACGAGTAGCAGGGTTATGAATCTCAGTGGGCTATGAAACTTTGTGTGTGTCACGGTATCATCTCTTTCCCTGGTACACGAGTAGCTGGGTTATGAATCTCCGTGGGCTATGAATCTCAGTGGGTGTCACGGTATCATCTCTTTCCCTGGTACACGAGTAGCTGGGTTATGAATCTCCGTGGGCTATGAATCTCAGTGGGTGTCACGGTATCATCTCTTTCCCTGGTACACGAGTAGCTGGCTTATGAATCTCTGTGGGCTATGAATCTCAGTGGGTGTCACGGTATCATCTCTTTCCCTGGTACACGAGTAGCTGGCTTATGAATCTCCGTGGGCTATGAATCTCAGTGGGTGTCACGGTATCATCTCTTTCCCTGGTACACGAGTAGCTGGCTTATGAATCTCCGTGGGTGTCACAGTATCGTCTCTTTCCCTGGTACACGAGTAGCAGGGTTATGAATCTCAGTGGGCTATGAATCTCAGTGATTGTCACGGTATCGTCTCTTTCCATCAGCCGCCTCATTATTTTTTCCATTATTCCAGTAACTCTACCCCGTTAAACTTCAGAAGATGAATTATATTAGGGTCCATCCCTGGCTCAGATTAACATTCTTGTAATCGAGCCAGCTACAAATAGGATATATATATAAAATATTAATTTGATGATGACTGTTGCCCCAAGAGGGTAATGATGAGTCTGGTCGATCAGTCAAAGCCGCCGGTTTTTACTACATGTAGCAAAGGATGTGAAACATGTTTATTCTTGAATGTCTTCGTCTACTTTGACTTCGATTTTATTATGTATAATACACTACCTGTCTAGTTCTGTTTGCCCCAGTCATCGAACTGTGTGTGACTGCGTATTTGAAACGTCTAGAAGGAACGGCAGAAGAAGAGAAAGAGGCAAAGCGAATATTTCCAAAACAGTTTATGAGAAAGTTCGATGCCAGCTCTTTTCGTTCGGTACGAGAAAAGCGACTGACCCCTGATCCCCACCTCATTCCTCTGTAAACTCAGGACTTCAATTTTATGATGGTCTTCACATGCCACTGCAGCTTCCTGTTACGAAACTTTGTATTTAATTAATTAATTTATTAATTTATTTATTTATTTGTTTATTTATTTATTTATTTATAACACGAGGAAATTTAAAGAAGTTTCTGGACTAGATGCCGCCTAATTGAACGATTATATTTTAATAAGATGGCTGTGAGCTTGGTGAGCAAAAATATTGATGTCACCTTTTTATTGACTTTCGAACCGAAGTGATAGAATTGTGTGTCTCTATTGTGCACTGGCAATCTCCCTAGCATAGAGGTTAGCGACTTTCTCTGTAATCCCGTTTATCCACGTGACCAAACGCGGCTGCGCGAGAATCGGTAACGGTTCTTGCCGCGCCCGTTACTTACGGGATATGGGAGCCGGCAGCTCAGAAAGCAATGGTAAACTACTGAGTGTAATCTTTGCCAAGAAATCAACAACAGCGATAAAATGCTGGTGTTGACAGCAATGTCCTGTAAAAGGATATTAGAAAAAAAATTGTGCTCTGGCATTGTCGGATTTGAAGATGACCTTGATTGAGCAACGAGCCCGTGCCCAATTGTGTTTTGCTTTAGACATAATCCTCACAGATATCAGTACAGCTAGATCCTCCGAAGTCGGAGAGTGTCTGCCTGTACGGCGAGGAACCACCAGTCTGAACTCTAATAAGCCAGACATGGAACAACGGATACTCAGACAAACCTCAGGTCCTTTATGACATCACACTGATGTTGGACAACAGGATGCCTTCATCCGACATACAGGACTTCGCGTTGGAGCTCAAGCCAACGAACACAAGCAAGCAAGCAGTGCTACTAGAAATCGAGAGTTTTTTAATTAACAAAAATATTTAAAGTATTTTCATGAATGTCGTGGTTCCAGGTTCTTTAAAGTCGGCCAACAATCGCCCTTCATGGGAAAAATACGCTCAGCATAACCTTACCAACGGAAACCTGTAACTTGAATTTTTTGGCTTTTGGTGATCCAGCATGCTTCCATTCCATGCTCTCTCTTTTGCTGCTCGGCTCAAAGTGGTGACACCATGATTCACCGTCTGCCATTCTGTGGAAGAGAAATGCATCACCCTCCACTCTGTAACACAACAAGTGGTTCAAACACCATCCCACGCGTTACTCTTTTTGGTGATCCGTGGTACCCACTGTGAATACACCTTCCGATATTGCAGTTTCTTACGAATAACCTTTTTGAATTGTCTCAATTGACACATCAAATTCTTTTGCAAGCGAACGTATGCTTCGACAACGATTCATCTGTACTGCTGCATCAAATTTAGCGATGGTTTTTTTTTTCTGTTGCATCAATATGCGCTATCCCTGGCCGTCGAGGATCTGTCGTGAACTGCCGTCCTTTCCGAAACATTCGTGCCCAGTCTGCCACTGTTGTCTTCGACGCGCATTTGTTACTGTACACTGCCTGCATTCTTCGATGAATGTCCATTGGTCAACATCTTTCAAATGAAAGAAACTGAATCACCGTTCTTTGAGCTTATTTGGGCGGATTTTGGATCAACCCGGCCATTTTCTTAACGGTCAGAAAAAGAACCCATGCACGATAAGCTTTTATTCATTGGTCAGTACTTATCACATGACTATGACATGATCATGTTCAACGTACGCAATTACCCACGGTGCGGCACAAATGGATTTCAAATGAACGCCCCCTTATACTTTATATCTATCTATCTATCTATCTATCTATCTATCTATCTATCTATCTATCTATCTATCTATCTATCTATCTATCTATCTATCTATCTATATATATATATATATATATATATATATATATATATATATATATATATATAGATATGCCATAATGTAGTTGTTGAAAAGAACTGTAAGTATATCGTTGATAGAGACGAAGACACGCTGAGGTATTGAGCGATACAGGTGTGATAAGATTACTCGCGGAGACCGTCAGTAAAAAGAAGAATGAAGTTCATGGAGCATGTTATCGGGAGATTTGGAACATATAAGTGAGCCTAGTGTAGGAAATAGTACTAAAGATAGGTAGAGGAAGATAGAAATATGAGCGTTGAAAGCACAGACGTTTGAGTAACACGTCATAATATAAGCAGCGCTAACTTCATCAACATATAAGAGTGTAAGAAGGATTAGAGAACTGTTATCATCGAATTCTGCTCCAGATCAGGCACGTGAAGAAGATGAACAAGAACAAGAAGAGGAATAAGAAGACGGACGAGAAGAAGAGAAGAAGGAGAATGCAAGTGACGCAACATCTGCATGAAGAGGAACACAAAAAGAAAGACACCACATGAAGAAACAAGCTGTCAAAACAGGGGGGGGGAGAAGAAAGGAAAAGGAGAAGCAGACCGTTAAGAGTGATCAAAGAATGTGAAGAGAGAGAGAGAGAGAGAGAGAGAGAGAGAGAGAGAGAGAGAGAGAGAGAGAGAGAGAGAGAGAGAGAGAGGTTGATAAAAGAAGTAAGAAAGAAAAAAGGCATATGCAGAGAAGTTGGTAAATGCAGGACGACGAGAAAGGGGTAATAATAAGGAAGAGAAGCAGTAAGGAGGGAAAGACAAATGAAGGTGTCGAAATAAAAAATAAATTGTTTGCATATCCTTTACAGGACATTGCTGTCAACATCAGCATCTTTCAGCTGATTGTTGATTTCTTGGCAAGACTGCGCTCAGTAGTTTGCCATTGCTTTCTGAGCGGCCGGTTCACATACCGCGTAAGTTACCGACGCGATTCGAACCACTGCTGATTCTCACCGTCGCCATGTTACTTACGAGAGTATACGAGATTACGGAGAAAAGTCGCTAACCTCTAGGCCAGGAAGCCAGCTGTCGAAATAAGGAGGAAGAAAAACAAAAAAGGGGGAGGGCTGGGGAAGAGAAGAGGATGAAGGAGGGAAGAATAGAAAGGGAGATAAAAAGCGAAGGAAAAGAAATCAATGTCGGAAGGAAAAAAAACTGTTACTACTTCATGCCAAAATGAAATAGCAAGTACTATGACAACTCTGCATGGCCAGACTGACCAGTGGCCCTTTCCGGAGCAGAACGTGCCATCACGAAGGACAGCTAGCTACAACCCTGGCACGAAATGGAGAAACGAGTACAAATTTGTGGAAGAAAATCAATATAGGTCACCTAACACGGTCATTCCAATTGATTATCGATAAAGCTGCTGATAACTTCATCTGTACTTAGACAGAGAGCATGAAAATAAGAACAAGCGCTGTCCTAGTAATTTAACAGGAATGAGAAGGGATGTTGTCCTGCACATGTAGTTCATGGTAAAGGGGGTATTTTTAATGACTGTTGGGTTTTTGAAAATATTGCCCTTCCAAGGTTTGTATTCACCCTCTCTGGAGTTCATGCAGCATACAAGGTAAATACAAAACTTGGAATGGCAATATTTAAAAAAAAAAAAAAAAAAAAAACAACAGTCATTAAAAATACTCACTGTATATTTATTAGTGTTGTAGTCGTCTATCAATGTCATAAGGTAGATTTGACAAGTAAACAGCAAGTAAAGCACCCGTTTTTTTATACAGAATTGAGGCGTATTTGGCATATGGTGTTAGTCCCATGTTTTAAGTAGAAGAATCTGCAATCGCGGAGTGATTTCAGTATCCCACCGTCCGTCTGTACTGCCCAAGTCATTTTCTGATAGGCTGGGTTGTCTGTGGGTCACAAGCAAACACGAATTAACAAAAGAACATACAAGAACAACAAAAGGAAACAAGGTCAAGGATAACAAATAAAAAAGACTACAAGAATATGTGCCATTCTGATAAGATGGGGGGGTGGGGGGGTCATGTTTCGCCAACGGACACAATCACCAAAGTCATGGATCAGTACCGTGTTCTTGTTCCGACCATGCCGCGTAGCTAAGCCTTCCAGATATTTACCTCTCTGTGTTTTCCGTTGTTCTTTTCCCCCCAATCTTGCCAGTTGTCACCAAGTGCTCTAATTAATTTCTTCTCATAACTTGTCCAAAAAACCAACTAAATATATGTGATGTGAATATACAAATCCTCATTATCATCTCAATTTTGTTGTTGTTTCCCTACAGCAACCGTTTTCCTACAAACTATCTTACCATATAACCTAACATATTTATATACTTTGACAAATATGATCTTGACACTTCTTTAGCTGCCTCCATCTTTCTCTTTTCCCATCAGTTTTACCAGTTGTTACAATATCTTGCAGTTTACGCCTACTCATTAGGTGACAACTACGGTTTGCTGACTCCTGTTCATGTTTTATACAATTTCATACCTGCGTGAACAATCAAGTAGATTATTCAATTTAGTATAGTCCACTGGCGTACGGGTTAATGAAATCATCATCATGTGCTATGCCGTTAGGCTTGAGCAGTCTTTCCCCATCAATTTTACCAGTTGTTACAATACGCTGCAGTTTATGCCTCCTCATAAGGCAACAAGTAAGGTTGGCTGTCTCTTGTTGATGTTTGATACAACTTGATACCTGTGTGAACAAACAAGTAGATTATTAATTATAGTAGGGGTCACTGGTGTAGGGGTTAGTGAACATCATCATCATGTTCGATGCCGTTAGGCTTGCGTGGTCAGGTTTCGCCATCTCACACGATGAACAGAGTCGTGGACCAGCTCTGTGTTCTTGTCCCGACCTGCCATGTGGTCAAGACATGTAGATATTTACTTCTCTGCCTTTTCTATGTTCTTTTCCCTTTGAATCTTACCAGTTATCACCAATTTTTCTAGTCTATTTCTGCTCATAACGTGCACAAAAAAAGTTTGGCTGTCTACGTCTAATTTCTCTCATTAGTCTATGTTTTTCATTTGCCTCTTGTAGGACTTGCACATTTTTTTTTCTCTCTGTCCATTATATGTTTTTTCTGCTTGTCTGCTCATCGTTCACGTGTCACATCCATTCAAAAGTATAGGTTCTATGTAGCGCTTCAACACTCTTTTTTTTTCTCGTTGCAAATACCTGAATTTTATTAGTCAGTATGTTTTCACGTTGCAAAAGGCTACCTTTGCCATAGCGATTCTTGTTCTAATCTCTTCAAGGCAACTCCCATGAAATGTTATGACTGTTCCGAGATAGTTGTACTGATTCACTTATTTAAGAATATTCCCATTTATCCTTTTATTACATTGTGGTATTTCTGTCCTAGAGACTACCATAATCTCTGTCTTCTTAGAATATAATTCTCACCCTAATTGTTCACTCTGTACAACAACCGTATCTACTAAATGTTGCAGATCCTGTATTTTGCTAGCGAATGCAGTTTCATGATTCAGGGTCACACCGGGCTATTTGTGTGAAATCAGCTTCAGGTAGTTTGGGAACAAATCTCTCTGTGTTGACTTCGATGGTATGCGAGTCGGCCTATCACAAATTAATGGGAAACTACGTAAAGCAAATACTGCCTAGTAAATCACAATAGCCCAATAATTGTCAATACGTGTGTTGAGGTGCTACATAGAACCTGTACTTTTGTATGGTTGTGAAGCGTGGACAATGAGCAGTCAGGCTGAAAAAAACTTATAATGGCTGTGGGAACGTGGTTTCGGAGGAAAATGCAAAGAATGCCATGGACAGAGAGAAAAACGAATGAGCAATTCCTATAAGAAACAAATGAAAATCGTAAACTGATTAGAGAAATTAGACGTAGACAGCCGAGACAACAATTTTTGGGTACGTTATAAGAAGAAATAAATTAGGGAACCTTTTGACAACTGGCACTATTGAGGGGAAAAGAACAAAGAGAAGACAGAGAAGTAAATACCTAGATGGCTTAGCCACGTTATGTTTCGAAGTGGGTAATAAACTGTATTTATTACATATAGTTATAAGGATAAGATACCGAAAAAAAAAATCCAGCAAACCATGTCCAAAATAACTATGGCCAAAATGGAAATAAGTAATACCCTGAGCAACCACTTCAATCAACATAGGTCAAGATTTAACGTGGGCTCAAGGCTTGCTGGTTTGATTTACGTTATCTCTTCCTCCCTAGACAATCCTCGGCTGGACTTTGCAGCCGTTAGTTAGACATCCCAGCCGTTATCTGGGCACGCCAGCCGTAAGTTAGACATCACAGCGGTTATCTGAACACGTCAGCCGTTACCCTCAAGCCATTATCTTGGAATAATGTTGGAAGTGGAAACATGGTGTCCCTCATAATGTGTCCATTCATAAGTTCTATTTAATAATCTACCTCGTTCCTTCACTCTGCCGGGTCAGCGCGCCCAATGTTTAACCCTTTGAACAATCAGTTCGTATAATCGTTTCTTTCTTGCTGTCATTCTGTCTTTCTTTCTTTCTTTCTTTCTTTCTTTCTTTCTTTCTTTCTTTCTTTCTTTCTTTCTTTCTTTCTTTCTTTCTTCCGTCCGTCTGTCTGTCTGTCTGTCTGTCTGTCTGTCTGTCTGTCTGTCTGTCTGTCTGTCTGTCTGTCTGTCTGTCTGTCTGTCTGTCTGTTTGTCTGTCTGTCTGTCTGTCTTTCTTTCTTTCTCCAAAGAGTGTAAAGAAATGTACACCTTATACAAATGAACAGTTCACAATAGAAACGGGGGTACTTCAATTTTAATTCACCGCAAACAAAGGGAATTCCAGGGCACACGTCATATCCTGAAGTCCCCTTATTCGCGCTGTATCTCGGTGTGCATGATCTTGACCGGAATAACGTTGTCGGTGTGCAGCAAATGGTTTAGTTATGTGTGTGAGTTGACCTGATACCCTAACACTAACCCTAACCCTAACCACTCAGCGATATCACCATGACATGATGACCAGAACAACGTCTTTCAGAATGTAATATGCCATGTTGCTGCAGAAAGGCAACACTATTTTGCTTGTCGTGGACAGCTGCTGTCAGTTCAATAAAATTCATGACTGCAGAAAGCCAACGTAAAAATGTACTACACACATTGTGTTACCGATCGTCGCTCCTTTTTCGCGCTTTTTTCGCGCCATGACACGCACTGAAATAAACTTTCATTGAGACGGAGATCCCCCGCCAGTGCTATATATAGCTGCTAACTACGCTATATATAGCTGCTAAAGCTAAATATATCCTCGTGACGTCTGTTGCGGTGAATTAAAATTGAAGTACCGAAACAGGACACTCATTTTTCATCTGCCTGTTTAACAATCAGTACCACCGTCGGGATGGATAATCCCCCACGCCACCGTTTCAATACCTCTAGCATAATTTCGCTTGAGCTGCTTCTGACTCCTGTTCTACTGATCTCTTCAGTTGAATGAGCATACAAGTTTATTTCAAACAATGACGGTTATAACCAAAGCCATATTTCACGATAGTAAATCTCATAGACTGCCTCATTATTGTAATGTACGATTATTTTAAAAAGGTTCATGTAGTTTGCAGAACTTTGCTATCAACCCCAGGTTGATTTTAAAGGCACATTTTCGTTCAGTATTTTGCCATTGTTTCCTGAACCAGAAGTCAACGATTAAGTCCGTTTGACGGGTGTAAGAGATGAACCTATTACTGCGCTATCAGAGCACCAGAAGCTAAAGGGCAACATCACTCTTATTTTTTCGTGCAAGTTCACTGCTAATGGAAAAGTCGAACCCGTTAATTAATAAGCTCATGCAATCGGTAAGGGAGCCACGATAGCGTAGTGGCTAGATACTCGCCTCTCATCCCAATGGTCAATGGAATGAATCCGCAACCACCTAGCCTAACATGTCCGGATTTTCTCCATAAGCTCCACACACCATCAGAAGCAGATGAACCGTGGCGAGACAGCACCTTATTGACTGGGGGGGATGCACAGCTTATGCGGGCGGTAGCTGTCTAGTGAGATACGATGATCTCTCCAACCGTCGGAAGCAACCCGTGGCGCTTGCTCTATGCCAGTCGAGCATTAAGACTTAACCGGTAACTGCTGCTTCCCGTGTTGTGTTACCGCTGTTACGAGGTGCTGAAGTGACCTCTTCAAAGCACATGCCTGGGCAATGGAATTTGGAGAATCAGCTGTTGCCCAGTAGCAAGTTCTCCTTCTCCACGTCGCCGATGTAGCCTAACATTGGTACCTGGAAATTCCCGGGAAATTCAGGCAGCCACGTGATACTAACCACACTCCCCACCGAATGTCGATTGGTCTATAAAATATGAGTCTTACACCATTTGCCTATAAGGATGAAAGTAGAACGACTTAAGGAGAGTAGAACTTCTTACAGCTGGTACAGCTATGTCATAGGTGTGAAGGGTATGAAGAAAGGCACAAGAGAGAAACGTTGCATTACATGAGCAGCTCTCAACCAGGGAAAACCGTAATCTTCTCCCTATTCACTTCACGTGATATGTAACTCTGCGGTATGCATCTGACGAAATTAGGCTAAACATGCCTGGCAATAAATCGTGGAACATTTTGTTTGTGACTTCTATTAAAGAATTATACTGGTGTGATGGGGGAAGTGGGGATTTGGATTGCGGATTCAAATGTTTGAATATTGTTCTCCCTACACGTATCAATTGGCGAGTGTAGTCTTTTCATGGAGCCTGGCTGGCGAGTCCAGTTGCTCAAGGGTGTGGCTATGAGACCGATATGGCTCATGTTTGTCAGCGGTATTCCTATTGAAACTCATACGTAATGATTTGCGATCATAGAAGCACAACAGAGAAGTAGAGAGTAGCTTCAGGTGCATGATAAACATGACTAGTGATGATACCTTGTTAGGGGCGTCGAGCTGGCTGTTCGCCGAAAACATTTTGTTCCTGCAGTGAAACGATCGCGTCATTTGGAGGTGAAAAGTTCGAATCCCCGGTTTGGTAGATATCATCATCCAGTGTGTTGCCGGCTGACGCGGACGATCATGACCCTCCACAAATTACCATCTCCGACGGCATGGATCAATTCGTGTGTTGACTACTTTCCATCCCATAAAACAAGAATGTCAAGAATTTGCTCACGCTGTCTTCCCCTATCTAATTTTGCACAAATATTTTAAGTTGTCAAAACATGTTCCCATTTTTGTCTTCTCACAAATGATGACTGTTTCTTTCTGATGTTTGTGTTAAATTGTCTTTGCCTCTTAGCTTCTCTAAAAATGTCCGTATTGCTCATTTTGGCTGTCTAAATAATTTTTACAAAATTTGGTGGAACTGCGGTAAAGCTGTGAAAGTTTAAACAATATAAAATGACATAAAGTAGTACAGCTTTACATAACAGAGTTACGACACATACAGAACGTTGCGGCGGTTAGCCTTCATCAGCAAACAAACACATTCACAAACACAACATACAGTCAAGGAAAACTCTTGTGACTACATTAGAAGGTGATGACAGGACGAGAGGAACAAATGCATGGAAAAATGGAAGCAATGAAGAGAAAATGAGAATTGAAAAAAATTTTAATTGAAAAGAATGTTAGTCGAAGAAAATGTTTAATAGGAAAACTGTTTATAGAGAAAAAAACTGTATACTCACCTCACGTACGGATCTACAAATGACCACGGAAATTTCGGGTGTATCTACACACGGCGCCGGATGCCACGGCCCAGAGAGCACATAGAAAGAAGGGGGCGGGGCAGGAGGCGTGCAAAATCGACCACGACCCCTCTCTCTCCCTTTCTATCTATCTCTCTCCCTCTCTCTCTCCCTCCCTCTCCCTCTCTCTCCCTCTCTTCTCCCTCTCTCTCTCCCCCTCTCTCTCTCCCCCTCTCTCCCCCCTTTCGCTCTCTCTTTCACTCTCTCTCTCCCTCTCACTCTCCTCTTACATCTGGCTTCTCTGTGCATACCTTCTTCACGTGCATTGCCAGTAGTTGGATCTTACACAACCCCAACAACTCTAGCACTGGGCGAGGGGCTCCTGAAACGCGTTGTATGACTAGCAACCATACTGACTATTTCGTAGGTTACAATATACCCCATGTGGTAGGTCGCAGGCACTTTTCCTCTCTCTGTCTCTCTCTGTCTGTCTCTCTCTCTCGCTCTCCTCTCTCTCTCTCTCTCTCTCTATCTCTCTCTCTCTCTCTCTCTCTCTCTCTCTCTCTCTTCTTGCATAGACTGTACATATGTCCACATACACTAGCATTTTGTCTGTTGAAGTGTGTCTGTGTGTGTGCACGTGTTCATGCGTACAGGTCCACCCAGACCAGCGGCACAATGGGGTCGTGGTCGATTTTGCACGCCTCCTGCCCCGCCCCCTTCTTTCTATGTGCTCGCTGGGCCGTGGCATCCGGCGCCGTGTGTAGATACACCCGAAATTTCCGTGGTCATTTGTAGATCCGTACGTGAGGTGAGTATACAGTTTTTTTCTCTATAAACAGTTTTCCTATTAAACATTTTCTTCGACTAACATTCTTTTCAATTAAAATTTTTTTCAATTCTCATTTTCTCTTCATTGCTTCCATTTTTCCATGCATTTGTTCCTCTCGTCCTGTCATCACCTTCTAATGTAGTCACAAGAGTTTTCCTTGACTGTATGTTGTGTTTGTGAATGTGTTTGTTTGCTGATGAAGGCTAACCGCCGCAACGTTCTGTATGTGTCGTAACTCTGTTATGTAAAGCTGTACTACTTTATGTCATTTTATATTGTTTAAATAATTTTTAGCATTTTCTTTGAAACCACATCATCTCCAAAGCTTCTAGGACATGTTTCAACTGTTTATTAATTGTCCAGGATTCGCAGCCATATGTTAAAATTGGTTCGATGTAACATGCAAAAACTCTTTTTTCTAACTCCCGAGGACAAGGATTTGCTGCACAAAAAAGTTTGGTAGATATCGCTCTTAATGTTTATTTTGTCTTATGTCTTCTCTAGTACTCGAAAATCTCTGAGCACCAATCAATACATTGGAGAACATCGTGACAACTGGAAAGATCGAGGGGAAGAGAGGCAGAGGCAGACCAAGAGAAATGATGCTGGATGGATTGAGACGGTGGCACGGAGGAATATCAGCAGCAGAGTTGATCCTGAAAACCAGGGACCGAGATCTGTGGAGAGCCATGAACGCCCACGCCAGCCGGCACGGCACTTGATGATGATGATGACCAATCAATACGATAGGTTTCTTTTTATGATGTCTTGTGGCCTCAACGCCTTCGCAACAATTGATAATTCTGTGCTTTTAATCCTTTTAAGTGTTCTGACATATAATGAAGAGAGTGCATGAGGTTATAGTTTAAGAACCACGACGTGAGAGGGAATTGAAATATTATGAAAATTCAATACCGAACTGCATGTTTCAAAATGTTTATGACATTTACAGCTGTCATTGCACAACTAAAAGCTACTAAAATCAATAGTAATTGCCTATGAAACAGGATGGTATTGAATAAATTGTATATTCGTAAGAGTCAAATAACATTATCGAGTAAATAATTTAGATGAGACGACAAGAAGAAATATTAAACTTGATTTATGTTGTATAAGATTCCAGACGGCAAGAGCTTAGAGAATGTAATATTTATGACCAACCTTATTTTTGTGAATTCCGTCGTTGGAGTAAACTATCTTATTTGGTAAACGTGTGTTTATATTCACATCTTCTTCTGAATGCAATTCGTAATCCTACATACAGCTTTGGAAACAAGGCTGCAGGCGATTTGAAAGCAGACCGCCTTGCATTAGTTTCCATACAAAGGTATGAATACTGGTTGTTCAGAAAGCAATGGCAAACTACTGAAATTAAACTTGCCAATAAATCACAAATAGCATAAAATTCCTGGGGTTAACTGTGACGCCCGGGAGAACTTTCAATCAGGTAGCGGTAGGAACGATTAGTAGTATGACTTTTCGCTGGCGGTTGAACGAGGGAAAGGAGCGCGTATAGGAATGTCCTGAGAGCTGCGATGTCGGTTCTAAGCTCATCTTAACTCAACTCATGTAGATTTGTCCATCCAATTGTACCAGTATGTGTTTCTTGTTTGTGCGCTGACGAAGGCTTTAATCGCAACGTCACTTTGTCACTTGTTTTCGTGTTCTGGTTAAGATTATTGATTCTTCTTCTCGTTTTTGTTGACCCATTCATTGCTTTATGAGAGAACTGGTTGAAACAAAAGACAGAGATATATAAAGGAACAAGTCAAATTCTTTGGCCTCAACGTGTGACATTCACGACAGACAAGATGTAAGCCAACTTCCAGATAAAATATTAAATACTGTGCTATGACGAAACTATACAGTACAGCGCCAAAATGATCATGGGGGTCATTGTTTGATATCTTACATGATTTCTAAGGTCTCATCTGAGGTCTTTTCCTGATTGTGCCATGTTGTCAAGCCACCCAGGGACACGTATTAGCTATAATTATAATATACGACATAGAGACATAGATCACACGTATAATAATAATGATGATAATAATAATAATAACAATAATAATAATAATAATAATACCAGACAGACAGACAGACAGACAGACAGACAGACAGACAGACAGACAGACAGACAGACAGACAGACAGGCAGGCAGACAGGCAGGCAGGCAGGTAGGCAGGCAGACAGACAGAAAAACCACTGAAAAATGATCAAGAAAAGGTAAGCAATTAACTAACAATGTAGGAAGAGAACGAAAAAGAGAATCAATGCAATTCAGCTAAAGCACTTTACATAAATATAAAAAAAAGCAGTATTTACAGCTAACCTTCTATACGCTTGGCTACGTTTTCAAGGACTCCCCGACAGTTAAAACTGTACCGAAGGAAACACATAAACCATTATTTCTAACTCAACATTACTGCTGCTTTCACTGCCCCTCTTGAGGAACTGTATTCTTGTAGAATATGATGGACTGCACGACGTTGGCTAGTTCATAGAAAGAGTTTGTTATGTATCTCACTCATAAATTACCGCCGGTCTAATGTCTCCTATTCATAGTATTGCAAGTGTTTCACCATACCAGACTTACACTTTATCACCACAAGAAATTGGGGAAAACCCGGTTTTTATGGTTTTTTTGTTGTTGTTGCGCCCTATAGCCTTGAACTCAAACCTAGTACGTACATGCTACTTCTAGTAACACTGGACTGAATTTTACGTGTGGAATAGCTTTCCCTATTACCAGTGTCCCTCGCCATCAGGAGAACCCATTCCGACTACATATGTACTTGTAATGTATATCCCCAAGTGAAGGACGAGAAGTCAACATCTTAGTCCAACTGAATGGTGTAGGGAATGAACTCTCTACATAGCATCATCCTACCAGATGTTTAAATACGAGTGCTCTTATCACTTATCCCGTTCTGACCTCTTATATTTAAGGCACAGGGTGCATTTTTAATGAATGCTCAATGTTTGAAAAAATTGCCGGTCCAAGTTTTGTATTTACCTATTATGTTGTATGAACTTTACAGAGGGTGAATACAAAACTTGGACCGGCAATATTTTAAACACTGCCCCGTCATTAAAAATTCAACCTAAATATCTCTAGGTTATAGAAATAAAGGGCAGCCGTGGCAGCGCGGTGGCCTAATAGTCCTCTACCGGCCCAGTGATCATGGGATCGATCGGCATTCAACGGATCCAGATTGTTACAAACAGATCCGGGATCCCAGGTCGACCCAGCTTATAATAGGTACCAAGACATTTCTTGAGAAGTAAAAGCGGGCGGCTTGATACTGAGCTCATCACATGTCGAGTGCCGTTTGGGCTCTAAATAAACGGGTATAGCACCAAATGCACAATGCACCTTCAGGAGTGTGCCAGGGACTTTTACTTCTTGACATAGAATTCTTCAGGCATATTCCGGCTACGCTAAATGTGAAACTAGAATATATATCAATTGTTAAGGTACACGAGAAGCCATTGAAATAGCATAAAATACATTAAAGTGTATTGATTTGCCCTTACAGTAAGAAGAGCTAATAAGTTTAATTGATTCATTGCACACAAAAAAAAGTGTGTATTGACCAGACAAGGTACACAATCAAATGAACTAGTTTTTTTTTTTTTTTTTTTTTAAATTCGCATATCCTTTTACAGGTCATCGCTGTCAACAGCGGCATCTTTCAGCTGTCTGTTGATTTCTTGGCAAGATTACGCTCAGTAGTTTGCCATTGCTTTCTGAGCGGCCGGCTCAGTTATCCCGCAAGTCACCAGCGGGGGACGAACCGCTCCCAGTTCTCGCCCGCTACGAGACTCTGCGTGATAAACGGGATTACGGAGAAAGTGGTGTAACCCCTCGGCCAGAGAGAACGGCAAATGAACTAGTACTATAATGTAAATGTATGTTCACTGTCCATTCAAATTGCGGAAAAATACACGAAACAATACAAAATAAAACGATGATTCTAGTATGGTCATCTATCGTCCTTCTGTCTAAATAGGAGATCACATATGGCGATATATCTGTTGGCAATGAATCAGTTAAATAAGACAACAAACCAGTTATGCTTCTCCGTATAGTCCATGTGTGTGGACTTGGTGACCATACCATTCCCCAGCTATGTGTCTTGTGTGCTGCCAATTATCTCTGACACTGATGTTCCTCCTTGCCATGCTGTCTAACTGTTGAGCATCTCTGTCCCTTTAATTTCTCCGTTCTGACGACATACTCCAGCTTTCCTCTTCTCATGACATGCTCACAGAATTAGAACCGTCTTTTCTTATGTGAGCAACCAATTCTCTTTGTGAGTTAACGTCGTTGATGATATCTGCAGTGAATGAAATTAATAATTATAGGACCCCTTCACACTTATTGAGGCGTACTAGACATATTGGGCTAGCTACATATTTTTATCAATCAGTGGACACTGGTCGGGTGATTTTAGGCTGGGTTGCCCTGGAAGAACAGGTGAAGTAAAAAAAAAATCAACCTCAACGTAAACAGCGGTGGCGTAGTAGCTAGACTCTCGCCTATCTGCCTGGTGATTATGGGTTCGAATCTACGTTGAGGCTTACTTTTAAAATGTATCTGGGCTCTTACTTCGATCAAGCCTAAAATGGGTACCTGGACATGCCTTGGGAAGTAAAGTCGACCGGTGTCATAGAATACATCACCAGGCAGGTGCCAGTTGGTCTTTGCAAATATTGGTTTAGCACTATAAGCGTAAATAGGTCTTAACGCGAGTGCTAGCGTCCTTTATGTTATTGTAATTAGATCGCCTCACCGGTTGTTGAACACATGATCACAGCGCTGACAGGCAAATGACAATATAAACTAGGCGATATGAACTGGAAAACCATAGGTGAAACCATATTGTTTAATGGGGCATGTATTATCAAGTTAATATCCGTAGATGTTATTGGTGTGTACTATCAATGGCCGCGTGTTTATTATAAATGATCACTTTCAATGAGCATAGATCTATCCTTAAGTTCTTTTACCGTCTCCTACATCACATAGAGTCTCCCAGTACAGTGCATGAATGCGTTAACCCGACAGTAACATTGAGAATTCAAGTATGTGCAGTTCAACGATAGTTTTAGTCATGAAAAGGGGTCACGTCAGTCGGAATAAAGTTTTGCAGAGGCTTTCATTTTCGATCGCGTGCTGAACTATCACCTCCAAAGAAAAGCCGTTGCACAATTCTCCATCCCCTCTCCAAGTTCAGAAACCAGGGGGATTGTGATGGTGACGCCACTGCTTCACAGTCAATAATTCTCCAGCCCCTCTCCAAGTTCAGAAACTAGGGGATTGTGATTGTGACGCCACTGCTTCACAGTCAATAATTCTCCATCTCCTCTCCAAGTTCAGAAATTAGGGGGATTGTGATTGTGACGCCACTGCTTCACAGTCAATAATTCTCCATCCCCTCTCCAAGTTCAGAAACTAGGGGGATTGTGATTGTGACGCCACTGCTTCACATCTACGGAGAAGCATGTCAGTATATCATTGGCACCTTGCCGTCTTGACAGACGATAGTTTGTGCTTTAAAAAGGCATAATAACTTTTAACTATGGCGGTAGCGAGTGTGACTGATAAGGCCAATTTGCGCTGTAAATGTCCGTTCACAGTGGGTGCATGTGAACACGTGGTCATTTCCACCATCATGCACCATCTTACGTCTCAAACGCTTGGTGTGTGACTTTTCTGCAATAATTTTCTCCTTTGACTTTATTCCATTTCTGATATTTGCCCTCCATGCAACACGTTCAGCGGCGACTTGCTCCCAATGTGCATTATCAATGCCTGTATCAATCATGTCCCGCTTACACACATCTTTGTATCGTAGTAGAGGCCGACCCTGAGATCTCTTACCCATCTGTAATTCACCAAAAAAGATATCCTTTGGTATTCTACCATCATCCATCCTCCTAAGATGTCCTATCCATCTAAGTCTACGAAGACTGAGCATGGAATAAACTGTCACACAACCTGATCTTTCCAATACTTCAGTATTTGTGATTTTGTCTTGCCACTTAATACCAAGAATTCTTCGCAGACACCGCATATGAAAGCTGTTTAAATTGTTCTCTTGGTGTGAGTAAGTTGTCCAGGTTTCACTGCCATAGAGAAGAGTACTAAGGACACAGGCTTGATAGACAAGGACTTTTGTTTTAAATGTCAGTATATAACCAGGTCATAATTGGGCACAGCGTAAGCAAAGTGGTTGAGGTTAGGCCTATGGTTGTTTGTGTTGTCTCCAGAGAGAGTGTAGGTATCTCATTGTTAGCAGACTAAAACCCATGCCCACGTGGAGAGTGAGAGAGAGGGAGAGAGGGAGTGTAGCTATCTCATTGTTAGCAGACTCCACCCATGCCAACATGGAGAGTAAGAGAGAGGGAGAGAGGGAGTGTAGGTATCTCAGTGTTAGCAGACTCCCACCCATGCCCACATGGAGAGTGAGAGAGAGGGAGAGAGGGGGGAGAGAGAGGGGGAGGAGTGAGTGACAGGGAGGAAGGGAGATAGAGACAGAGAGAGGGAGTAAAGGAATGAGAGACAGAGAGGTGGGGGGGGGGAGAAAGGGAAAGATAAAATGTGAGGGAGAGACAGGGGAGAGAAAGACAGAGAGAGAAAAAGTGTGAGCAGAGGGGGGTAAAGGAAGCAGAGAGAGAGAGAGAGAGAGAGAGAGAGAGAGAGAGGGGGAAAGAGATGGGGGAGAGAGGGAGAGATAAGGGAAGGAGATGGAGGGAGAGGGAAAGACAGAAAGAGACGAAGGGTGGGTGAGATATAGGGGACAGGGTGAAAGAGGGAGGAATGGATAGAGAGAAAAAGAGAGAGAAGGATGTAGAGACAGACAAAGAGAGGGAGGGAGAGAGAGAGGAAGGCGAGAGAGAGAGAGAAAGAGGGAGGAAGAGGGAGGGGTATAGAGAAAAAGAGAGATAAAGTTATAAATAGATGGAGGGAGAGGGGAAGGATAGATAGGGGAAGAAGATGGAGGGATAGAGAAAGACAGAGAAAAATGAAGGGTGGGAGAGAGATACTGAAAAAGAGAAAAAAAGAGAAATCGAGAAAGGGCGGGGAAGGGAGGGAAAGGAGGGAACGAGAGAGAGAGAGAGAGAGAGAGAGAGAGAGAGAGAGAGAGAGAGAGAGAGAGAGAGAGAGAGAGAGAGAGAGAGAGAGAGAGAGAGAGAGAGAGGGGGAAGAGAAAGAGATAAAAAAAAGAGAAAGAATTCTTATATGAATTACATGTGAGTGACCTTGTTTTCCCACAAAGAAACCAAGGACAATGTAATCGACAGACAAACCACTCATCTATTCAACTGCTTCGGTCATGATGCGTAGGACCGATGCCTTTACAGTGATCAACAACAAAAAATCTAATTACAAAGTATTTGTCATAGAGAGAAATGCAATTAATTCATCAATATCACGCGGGGTTACCCTCCTGATTAACACTCTTCATTTGTCAAGTGCAAATTGGACACATTTTCATTTCCTCTGTGACCATAAGTTCTTGACCTCATTCTGTGTATCCGGGTTAAAAAAGGTGAAGGTCTCGGCAGCTGTGACACCGTGGAAGATTGAGTGTGTGCTATGGTCTCATATATTTGAGCCAACCACCAAACGAAGTCCTATGTGATCTGTGTCATGACGGCCGCCTTACTTCCAAGAACGTGTTCTGGAATCCATTTTATAAAGCTGGTGGAGCCATGTATCTTCTGCATGTATCTTCTGCATGTATCTTCTACATGTATCTTCTCCTTGTATCTTCTCCGTGTATCTTCTACTTGTATATTCTCTATGTATCATCTCCTTGTATCTTCTGCATGTATCTTCTCCATGCTTCTTCTCCATGTATCTTCTCTGTGTATCTTCTCCATGCATCTTCTCCATTTACAGGGTGTAGTTTAATGACTGTGCAGTGTCTGAAAATATTGCCGTTCCAAGTTTTGTATTTACCTATTATGCTGCATGTGCTTTACAGAGAGTGAGTACAAAACTTGGACCGGCAATATTGCACGGTCATTAAAAGTATACCCTATACCTTCGCTATGTATTGTCTCCACGTAGTGTATCTATGTATCTTCTCCGCGTATCTTCTCGTTGTATCTTCTCCAGGCATCTTCTCCACGAATCTACTCCCTGTATCTTCTCCCTGTATCTTCACCATGCATCTTCTCGAAGTATCTTTTTAATTTATCTTATAAATGTATCTTCTCCATGCATCTTCTCCCTGTATTTTCTCCGTGTATCTTCTCCATATATTTTCTCTATGTATGTTCACCATATATGTCGTGTCCTCCTTTACAGTGTCGTCCCTGGAGTGAAGAGAGCCGACACCCACATTATAATATTTTTTCCCCCTCAATATTCTGGAGAATCCACCAGCTTCCGTCCAACACACTCCATCAGCCTATGGACACCTTTTCCTATCACTCTCTCACTGTCGTACTGTGCCCCCTTCTCATACTTCCCCAACGCAACATACTCAACAACTCTTGCTTCTAGAAATTAATAAAGAGTAATTTATTAAAATAAAAGTGTAACGTATATGAGACGTGTATGTGAAGAAAATGTGTGACGTGTTCTATAAAGTGTGTAGACTCTGACTCTCAGACAGCAACCCAGTCAGCTGATCCCAGCAAAGATAGACCACAGCACGTTACGTCAGAACATGTACTTCTCACCCGTTGCCGAAACCATCTTGCCGGATACTGCTTTGCCTCTGTAGACCTCTGGTAATCCAATTTCATGAACATCCGAAATAGACACCGGTGGTATTAACAGTTAATCATGGACCGGTTGCACTCTACACAATGTCCGTTCCTAACGTTCCTTAACAAACTGCACAAGTCTTTTGTAGTGTGTACGCAGTTAGTTAGTTAGTTAGTTAGTTAGTCGACAGATCATCCTCGTTGCACATCGAACCATTCAGTCCATAAGTGCTAATTTCTAATGTTAATTGTTGCTGTACTAACACTAGGTACTCTTAGCCGGTTCTCGGTTCGTTACTACTGTCTAATGCTGTGTGGTGCATCAGTATGCATCACTCTCTTTGATGAATCAATTTCCTTCTAGCGTAAGTTACGTTCTGTATGCAACTCTAGTGACTCTTGAACTGGTGTTCTTCAGAATGGGTTTTTTAATTCTTTCCCAAAACTTGTAGAGTTTCCTTGGATCTGGTAGGGAACCTAGGATAGAAACAACACATCTGGTGATAGTACTAGTCACTGATCCTTTCGGCTGAGTGTAAGCCTATCACCTTGCTTAATGATCTTTAGCTAACTAGAATTAGTCATAGAGCAGATTAGCTACCCACCTAGAGCCGAATCAGGCTATGACAAAGAAAAAATCAGCAAACAGAATGCGGAACCCCGCCCACCAGGGACACCTACGGGAAGATCCCAATTATCCCTCATTACTCAATTCTCAACTAGTAAAGCTTATCAACACTTCACTAATCTATTCTTAACTAGCAGAGTTAATATCACTATTCTACTCTAACTAGTTTCCACTAACAGTGCTAATCATCACACTATAGTTTAACAAGGCTACAGTCTATATTAATTAGAACTAATAGACTATATTGACTACCTTATGTAAAAACCGCCTCATTCCCGGGATGGCTACTACACTTTGCCATAACGGCACATGCTAGTTAATGTTAAATTAATCTAACACTGTAGAGCTCTCCCACAAACACGTCCATCCTAATCCACGGGTTTTGGTCAACTCCCCATCTCCAATCATGGTTTATGGCAAAACCTCTAATTGGTCACGTGACTGTATTCTTCCTGTCCCCACAGGTGTTATTTGGACATATCAGCCATTGTCAAGAATCTATTTTCCTGGCTTTAGTCCTTGTCAAAGTTGTCATTAATGGTTTTCCAAACAAGCTTACATTGTGCACGTGAAGTTGTTCATGTCCGGCAGGTGTTGGCCAACATCCGATTGCCACTATGACCCCACTGCTTCCATTTGTATTCAAATGTTGACAAACCTGTCAAGGCGATGTCGAGATTCGGCTCCCGCACTTCCGACAGTGGCCAATCCGTCAACCAGATGTACAAGTACAACTGTTATTTCTGCCCGACCTGTTTTGGAAACACGTGTAGCCACAACTATGAATGTTTTCTCTGTATTCGTTGAAACCCTTGTTGCTTAGCAGATAGTCCGGTTAATCAAAAAAAATCCTCTAGAATAATCAACCGGTTAAACACACGGTTTTATTTTGTGACATAGGCCCCCTCCTAAGAGAGTAGTCCATCTCACTCTTCTCCGCCGTGAGTTTAATCCAGATGATTCATTCTTCTTCTTCAGGAGCTGGGTGTCTTGACAAGAAGTCCGCTCCAACATTTTCCTTCCCAGGAATGTACTCTACTGTGAAATTATACGGTTGAAGTAACAACGACCACCGCATCAAACGTGCGTTGAGCTTCTGAGAAGTAGCCAGGAACATCAGAGGCTGATGATCCGACTGGACCCGAAACTTAACTCCATACAAATATGGCTGAAATTTTTGCACTGCCCATACGAGGGACAAACACTCTCTCTCGACAGTTGAATAATTCCTCTCCGCCTGTAGAAGTTTCTTACTTGCGTATGCCACAGGTTTTAAAACCGAAGCATCGTCTTTTCCTTCCTGTAACAAAGCGGCTCCAATTCCAATCGCACTCGCATCTGTTCTCAACACAAATTGTTTGGAAAGGTCAGGGAGCTGTAATACAGGTTTGCTGACCAAGGCCTCCTTTAACTGACTATAGGCATTCTCACATTCTGGTGTCCAAATGATTTGATCCGGTAATCCCTTTTTCAAGGTTTCCGTCAACGGAGCTCCCAGTTCAGTGAAATGTGGGATAAATTTGTGGTAGAACCCACACAACGAGAGAAAAGATCGCACATCCTTCTTCGTTTTTGGCCTTGGTGCATTTCTGATTTTCTCCAGGTTCTTCTCTTCTGGAACAATGTGTCCTGGAGTGATGGTGTGACCTAGAAATTCCAGAGTCTGGTAACCAATCATGCACTTGGTTGGACGAGCAGTAAGCCCTGCTTCCTTGAGTCTATTAAACACTCTCTCCAAGGATTGTAAGTGGTCATCCAAGCTGTCACTGGAAATCAGAATATCATCCATGAATGAGATGATGGATGGATCCTGTAACGGATCTAGTAAAGTCCTCATCATGCGTGTAAACACACTAGGTGCATTGCTGAGTCCAAAGGGCATTCGTAGTGTCCACTGGGTGTACTGAAAGCTAACAGTGGTCGAATCTCCGGTTTGACTGGTATCTGATAGTACCCCCGACTCAGATCCACCTTTGAAAAGTACCGAGCCTTATGGAGCCTAGCGAATAACTGAGTTGGATTCGGCAAAGGTTCCACCTGAAATTGTGTATGACTGTTCAGAAGTCGGTAATCTATACACAACCGGTGTTCTCCACTTGGTTTGCGTAACAAAACTACCCCCGCATTGTATGGGGATGTGGATGGTGCAATCACATCATCCTCCAGCAATTTGTGTATTTCCTCCTCCAGGGCCTTTTCTTTAGAGAATGGCACTGGGTAAACCTTTTGGCGAACAGGCTCCTGTGTGGTCAAAGTCATATCGAACTCAACCAACCTCGTTCGTCCTGGTTTATCAGTCAGTATCTCCTTATGAGACTTGAGAACCTGGGTTATCCTTTCCCTCTCCTGGGAGGTCAGATCAGGGTTCACTTGCACATCCCTATAGGTTTCCTGGTGTTCCAAGGGATATTCCCTGCCCTCGCTGGTTCCCACTTCTGTCTCCACTGCAACTGCCATGGCCATGAGGTGAGCTGCCTTGACTCCGGGTCTCTCTTCGTATTTCCGCAAGAGATTGATATGGAAAATCTTCGACTTTCCCCGGATCCGGATCTGATAGTTGGTTCTGGATATCACCCTTTCCACGGGAAATGGTCCTTGCCAACCTATCTCCAGTTTGTTGTTTCCCGTTGGGAGTAGCAACAAGACTTTATCTTCCACCTCTAGAGATCTTTCTTTAGACCTACGGTTGTAGTAAGCCGCATGTCTTTTCCTGGCCTTTTTCAAGTTTTGATTTGCCAGAGTCCATCCCTTGTGGAGTTTTTCTTTCAGTTCCTCCACGTATTTATAGGATGAGATCACTTCTTCTGACGTCCCCTCTTCAGTCCAACTCCTCAACATGGCTTCCAACGGTCCTTTGATTGGACGACCAAACAGCAACGTAGAGGGTGGTAGTCCTGTTGAGCCATGAGGAACTTCCCGATAGGCAAAGAGTGCTGCTGGGATATATTCATCCCACCTATCCGGTTTTTCCTGCGCTAATTTCCTGAGCATTGTCATCAACGTGCCGTTGAAACGCTCTACTTGTCCATTGGCTTGAGGGTGGTAAGGGCTGGTATGTATGTGGTTAGAGTGAAACACCCTAAATACCTCCTCCATGAGTTTTCCACAAAACTGAGATCCATTGTCCGTCAGAATTTGATCCGGAAAGCCTAATCTGGTAAAGGCCTCCATCAGTGCGTCCGCCACTCTTTTCGAGTCAATCGTGGTCAACGGTATAGCCTCACCCCACATTGTACAGCAATCCACCATTGTGAGTATATACATGTTCCTCTTCCTAGTCCTGGGAAGTGGACCCACGATATCGATGGCTACCCTCTCGAAAGGAGAGTTCATGATGGGCATCTCACCCAACATCACCGGTGCTGTCCAGTGTTTCGGTGCCACCCTCTGGCACTCAGGGCATGACTTCACATACCGACGCACATCATCTGTCATTCCCGGCCAATAGTAGTGGCAGGAAATCCGCTGCATGGTGGCGGCAATACCCATATGTCCACTAAAGGAGATGGTATGCCCCATATGAAGAATCTGGGACCGGTGAGCTTTCGGGACGACCAACTGACCGTATAGGTTGTCTCCCCTTCCTGCTCTCCTGTAGAGTATCCTATTCTTCATGTAGTACTGCCCCCGTCCTGGTGGATCAGCACTTTTCTGCAGCTTTTTGTAGCAAGGACGTAAAGTATCATCCTCACTCTGGGCAGTTCGTAGCTCCCCCGGCATTGGGTTAGTCACAATTGCTTCTGCCTCTTCCGTTCTCGTCTGAGAGCGAGTCTGCATTGCTCCCATATGAATTGGCTCCCTGGGCATTCCCAGAAAGACATACCGGCAACCTAGGATGACTGGAAAAATGGGATCGGTCAATACAGCGGCCTTGATGGTGCCGGTGACGTACCTTGACCGAATCTCCACATTAGCAATAGGCAACTTCATGGTTACAGCACTCTTCTGTGCAGGCTGTATATCCAATGTTTCACCTGTGAATTGTTCTGGATGTACCAGATCCGCAGAAATCACGGCCTCCCCGTCCAGTCCTGTGTCGTATAAACACTCCACTTGACGACCGTTAACCTCTACCAATTCCACTACAGGTGGTTTTTCCTGGTCTGGAGTCTCTTCCTCGGCCTCGACCTGTTCGGTGGGCTCCACCTTAGGTTTCCCTGAGCACACGACGAATTGAGTGTCTCCTGACTTTCCCCTGCAGTCAATAGCATTGTGCGTGTTTGACTTGCATTGGTTGCACCATTTCCCTGTCCTAGATTTTCTACTGTCGGACTTGAGTGAGCTCTCCTGGTGGCGAGCTTCCTTGTTGACCTTGGCATTTTCTGTGACAACCTCCTTGGAAGTCACTTGACATGCTGCGAAGTGAGGGTTCTTAGCCTTCGATTTGCAGTCCCTCGTATTGTGAGAGGGTGACTTACAAATTGAACACCACTTCTCCGACCACGGTCGTTTTGGTGTAGAGCTTGAAGTGCTCTTGCTTCCCTCCTTCTTCTTCTCTGAACTATCCTCTGATTTTTGCACATAAGGTTCCCACTTTTTGGTTCCTGAGTTTTTGGCTTTCTTCTTGTCATGTTTCTCTTGACTTTTGGTGTTGGTGGAAAGGTTTTCCCCTGCCTCCCCATGTACCTCGACGAACCGTTCTGCTAATTTAGTCACGAGGTCAATACGTTCCGCTCCTTGTTCTCCCAGGAACGTCCTGAGAGGTTTAGACATTTGCTTCTTCAGCTGGTCGACCACCATGAGCTCTTCCAGACTCTCATAGTCATGTGCGAACCCAGCCAAATCCATCCACTTATGGAGATAAGATTTAAGACGCAAACTGTAGGCGGCAAACAACTCTCCCGGTTCTCGTTTCGCTGCTCGAAATTTTTTCCGGTAGGTATGTGACGTAACCTCGAATCGTTTCAGCAGAGCCGTCTTTAACTCATCATAATTGTTCTCATGTCCTGGTGGCAGGCGAGTATAAACCTCGTAACCGGTCCCGCGTAATCCCTGGGATAGCTTAAGATTCCATTTGTTACGCTCCAGACCCATAGCAACTGACATAGCCTCGAAGCGTTGAAGATACTGGTCAATCTTCTCTTTGTCCTCCTCGTAGACCGCTAAAGGAAACTTCATAGCATGGTACCCATGTCCACCTACTGGTGTTGAATCTGGGATGGAGGAACCTCCAACTGCTCCCTCAGTTTCTCCATTAGATTGACTCTTGAGCTCGAGTTCCCTCATCCGGTACTCGTGCTCCCTTTTCTGTGCTTCCTGTTCAGCTTCTAATTTTCTAGCTGCTTGCTCAGCTTCAAATTTCCTAGCTGCTTGCTCAGCTTCCCTTCTCAATTCCAACTCGGCCTTTCGCTCTTCCCGTTCCGCTTGACGATACTCTCTCTCCACTTCCTGTATGTAATCCGTTAGAGAAGACCCAGCCAATCCCATTTCTTCCCCCCTGGCCTTTAATTCTAACGTGCTAAGTTTAGGGGTGGCCATTATACAGAGAGGTAAGCTAGCAGGTCTAGTACAATATAACTGCAAATTACTATACCGATATATGAACAAGTACTATAAATCTAGATATTACCACACACAGTACATTCACTCAGTGACAAGAGTAGAATCAGGACCACAGACCTATGCAGACGTGTGAAGTGTGAACAGGTAAGATATTAGTCCTAACCCCTATCCACATTCACTCTAGCTGGATTCTCCAAAATGATATCTCCCTTTTATAACTAAGGATCCCGTGTCAAAAGACCCCGTTGTCAGAAGATCCCACTGTCAAAGGTTCCTGCTTGCAGGAGATCTCGCTGTCCAAGGATTCCGTTTACGGGAGATCCCGCTGTCCAAAGATCACGTTTACGATAGATCCCGCTGTCCAAAGATCCCGTTTACGATAGATCCCGCTGTCCAAAGATCCCGTTTACGAGAGATCCCACTGTCCAAATATCACGTTTACGAGCCCCCAATAATGTCGTGTCCTCCTTTACAGTGTCGTCCCTGGAGTGAAGAGAGCCGACACCCACATTATAATATTTTTTCCCCCTCAATATTCTGGAGAATCCACCAGTTTCCGTCCAACACACTCCATCAGCCTATGGACACCTTTTCCTATCACTCTCTCACTGTCGTACTGTGCCCCCTTCTCATACTTCCCCAACGCAACATACTCAACAACTCTTGCTTCTAGAAATTAATAAAGAGTAATTTATTAAAATAAAAGTGTAACGTATATGAGACGTGTATGTGAAGAAAATGTGTGACGTGTTCTATAAAGTGTGTAGACTCTGACTCTCAGACAGCAACCCAGTCAGCTGATCCCAGCAAAGATAGACCACAGCACGTTACGTCAGAACATGTACTTCTCACCCGTTGCCGAAACCATCTTGCCGGATACTGCTTTGCCTCTGTAGACCTCTGGTAATCCAATTTCATGAACATCCGAAATAGACACCGGTGGTATTAACAGTTAATCATGGACCGGTTGCACTCTACACAATGTCCGTTCCTAACGTTCCTTAACAAACTGCACAAGTCTTTTGTAGTGTGTACGCAGTTAGTTAGTTAGTTAGTTAGTTAGTCGACAGATCATCCTCGTTGCACATCGAACCATTCAGTCCATAAGTGCTAATTTCTAATGTTAATTGTTGCTGTACTAACACTAGGTACTCTTAGCCGGTTCTCGGTTCGTTACTACTGTCTAATGCTGTGTGGTGCATCAGTATGCATCACTCTCTTTGGTGAATCAATTTCCTTCTAGCGTAAGTTACGTTCTGTATGCAACTCTAGTGACTCTTGAACTGGTGTTCTTCAGAATGGGTTTTTTAATTCTTTCCCAAAACTTGTAGAGTTTCCTTGGATCTGGTAGGGAACCTAGGATAGAAACAACACATCTGGTGATAGTACTAGTCACTGATCCTTTCGGCTGAGTGTAAGCCTATCACCTTGCTTAATGATCTTTAGCTAACTAGAATTAGTCATAGAGCAGATTAGCTACCCACCTAGAGCCGAATCAGGCTATGACAAAGAAAAAATCAGCAAACAGAATGCGGAACCCCGCCCACCAGGGACACCTACGGGAAGATCCCAATTATCCCTCATTACTCAATTCTCAACTAGTAAAGCTTATCAACACTTCACTAATCTATTCTTAACTAGCAGAGTTAATATCACTATTCTACTCTAACTAGTTTCCACTAACAGTGCTAATCATCACACTATAGTTTAACAAGGCTACAGTCTATATTAATTAGAACTAATAGACTATATTGACTACCTTATGTAAAAACCGCCTCATTCCCGGGATGGCTACTACACTTTGCCATAACGGCACATGCTAGTTAATGTTAAATTAATCTAACACTGTAGAGCTCTCCCACAAACACGTCCATCCTAATCCACGGGTTTTGGTCAACTCCCCATCTCCAATCATGGTTTATGGCAAAACCTCTAATTGGTCACGTGACTGTATTCTTCCTGTCCCCACAGGTGTTATTTGGACATATCAGCCATTGTCAAGAATCTATTTTCCTGGCTTTAGTCCTTGTCAAAGTTGTCATTAATGGTTTTCCAAACAAGCTTACATTGTGCACGTGAAGTTGTTCATGTCCGGCAGGTGTTGGCCAACATCCGATTGCCACTATGACCCCACTGCTTCCATTTGTATTCAAATGTTGACAAACCTGTCAAGGCGATGTCGAGATTCGGCTCCCGCACTTCCGACAGTGGCCAATCCGTCAACCAGATGTACAAGTACAACTGTTATTTCTGCCCGACCTGTTTTGGAAACACGTGTAGCCACAACTATGAATGTTTTCTCTGTATTCGTTGAAACCCTTGTTGCTTAGCAGATAGTCCGGTTAATCAAAAAAAATCCTCTAGAATAATCAACCGGTTAAACACACGGTTTTATTTTGTGACAATATATCTACTCTATGTATCTTCTCCATATTTCTTCTCCATGTATCTTCTCTATGTATCTTTTCTATGTATCTTTCCATGTGTCTTCTCCATGAATCTACTCCATATATCTTATCCCTATATCTTCTCCATATATCTTCTCCCTGTATCTTCTCCATATATCTTCTCCATGTATCTTCTCCCTGTATACTCTTCCTGTATCTTCTCCATGTATCTTCTCAATGTATCTACTCCATGTATCTTCTCCCAGTATAGTCTCCCTGTATCTTCTCCATGTATCTTCTCCATGTATCTGCTCCATGTATCTACTCCATATATCTACTCCATGTATCTTCTTCCTGTATAGTCTCCCTGTATCTTCTCCATGTATCTTCTTCCTGTTTCTACTCCATGTATCTACTCCATATATCTACTCCATATATCTACTCCATATATCTACTCCATATATCTACTCCGTGTATCTTCTCCCTGTATCTTCTCCCTGTATAGTCTCCCTGTACATATTCCATGTATCTTCTCCCTGTATAGTCTCCCTTATCTTCTCCATGTATCTTCTGCCTGTATAGTCTCCCTGTATCTACTCCATGTATCTTCTTCCTGTATAGTCTCCCTGTATCTTCTCCATGTATTTTCTTCCTGTTTCTACTCCATGTATCTACTCCATATATCTACTCCATATATCTACTCCATATATCTACTCCATATATCTACTCCGTGTATCTTCTCCCTGTATAGTCTCCCTGAATCTTCTCCATGTATCTTCTCCCTGTATAGTCTCCCTGTACATATTCCATGTATCTTCTCCCTGTATAGTCTCCCTTATCTTCTCCATGTATCTTCTGCCTGTATAGTCTCCCTGTATCTACTCCATGTATCTTCTCCCTGTATAGTCTCCCTGTATCTTCTCCATGTATCTTCTCCCTGTAACTACTCCATGTATCTTCTCCCTGTATAGTCTCACTGTAACTTCTCCGCCATCTTCTCCATGTATCTTCTCCATATATATATACTCCATGTATCTTCTCCCGGTATCTTTTCCACGTATCTTTTCCACGTAACTTCTCCATGTATTTTCTCCCTGTATCGTCTCCATGTAGCTTTTCCTACGGCATTTGAACACAAGACCATCAAATCCGAAGAACTATTCACGAAGTCCCGCCCCACAACCCCCCCCCCCCCCCCCCCCTTTTTCCCAATTTTAATAATACCAGATATGAATCAGCAAGTAAAACTGTATGCAGGACAATATGCATGGAGGCCGTGGCGTATCCCTAGCTGGTTTGTATGACCTGGGAACTTTGTTGATAATTGACCTGGGCTCCCAGGCCGAGCGAGAGGAATGTGTGTGTGACTATGTGTGAGATGTGTGGGTGTGAATGCGATTGAGAAAGTGATAAGAGACAAATGACAAGCGGCAAAGAGAGAGAGAGAGAGAGAGAGAGAGAGAGAGAGAGAGAGAGAGAGAGAGAGAGAGAGAGAGAGAGGGTGAAAGAGAGAATCGAAAGTATCTTCGAAGAGACATGCATTAAGAAAGAAAGAACGACAGACAGACAGACAGACAGACAGACAGACAGACAGACAGACAGACAGACAGACAGACAGACAGACAGAAGAAAGAAAGAAAGAAAGAAAGAAAGAAAGAAAGAAAGAAAGAAAGAAAGATAGAAAGAAAGAAAGAAAGAAAGAGACGAGAAAAAGACATAGATAGAGTGCGATAGGAAGCGTGCGCGGCTGAGTGTGGGTATGAAAGAGAGTGAGAAAGTGAGAAGAAACTCAGATGACGAGCGGCATAAAGAGAAAGAGAGAGAGAGAGAGATAGGGAAAGTCAGAGAAAGAGAGAGGAGAGGATGAGGGACATCAAAAGTAGAGAAAGAAAGAAAGAAGACAGACAGACAGACAGACAGACAGATAGACAGACAGACAGACAGAAATTGTTCGTGGAAACAAAGGCAACCGGTATGACACTGAAGACATCATCTATAGAAAGCCGGAACGTCTATAAAAATGGATGGCTGCAGCATAAACACAACACGCCTTGTGGCGGGAAAGAGAATCACTAATTTTTTGTATACTTAAATATAACTGTCTGTTTCCGGTAGAATATTTCACATGTATAGAAGTTACAGCTGGCCTAGGGGTTAGCAGCTTTCTCCGTAACCCCGAATACTCTCTTGGTTGACGTGAGCAAGTGGTTCGAGTCTCGCCAGTGTCTTGTGACAGTATGGAGCCGGTCGCTCAGAAAGCAATGGCAAACTACTGAGCGTAATCTTGCCAAAAATTCAACAATCAGCTGAAAGATGCTGATGTTGACAGCGATGTCATGTAAAGGAAATGCAAAACATTATAGGAGTTACAGATATTGATTGTTAAAGGTATATATGGTC
>OY992878.1:149930015-149967515 GCA_963921405.1 Cepaea hortensis | reverse complement strand
ATCACACGTATTATTGACATCTGACAGCAAGATATGCAAGGAAAATAAATAACTAGAATGACTGCCGTCAGATAACAAGACACCCGTGTAAAATCAATCGCTCGAATGACTGGCGTCAGACAGCAAGAGATCCAAGTAAAATCAACCCACCCTCTCTCCCCACTCCCGAACGAATGGCGTCAGATAGTAAGAAATCCAAGTAGAATCAATCATTCGATCGACTGGCGTCAGACAGCAAGATAACCAAGTAAAATCAAACACTGGTATGTGACTATAAGAGGTGTCTAGGCTCCATATATAATTCAGCACAAAAGACGAGGTCGCACAATCCAGAATACTGTTCTGATGTCGTTCTTTGGAAGCACTGTACCAGTCTACATCTCAAACATTTCTGTTGAACGATGAATGGACTTGAAGAAGAAACAGGAAGCCTCGATACAGCCACCAGTTATGCGTTTGTGATTTATTAAGGCATTTGTAGGTCTCAATGAACGGAGTGAATGTGTAATGTCTCCAGATCTGTTTTCCCTGTACAGTGAAAGTATTTTCAGAAATATTGAAGATATGGAAGGAATCAACATTGGGGGACGATGCATCAATAACATTAGATATGCAGATGATACAGTCTTGATTGCAGACAATGAACAGGACCTGCAAAATTTAGTAGATGCGATTGTTACACACAGTGAAAAACTAGGGTTAGAATTAAATTGTAAAAAGACACAGATTATGGTCGTCACTAGGAAGGACGAAATACCACAATGTAATATACAAGTAAATGGGAATATTCTTCAACAAGTGAGCAGGTACAATAATCTCGGAACAATAATAACATCTGATGGGAGATGCCTTGAAGAGATTAGAACAAGAATCGCCATGGCAAAAGTAGCCTTTAGCAAGATGAAAAACATATTGACCAATAAAAAGATGTCAATTGAAACGAGAAAAAGAGTGTTGAGATGCTACATTGAACCTGTACTTTTGTATGGATGTGAAGCGTGGACAATGAGCAGTCAGGCTGAAAAACATCTGATGGCTGTAGAGATGTGGTTTCTGAGGAAAATGCAAAGAATACCATGGACAGCCAGAAAGACCAATGAACAAGTCCTTCAAGAAACAAATGAAGATCGTAAATTGATTAGAGAAATTAGACGTAGACAGTCAAAATGTTTTGGGCATGTTATGAGAAGAAATGGATTGGAGAATTTGGTGACAACTGGTAAGATCGAGGGGAACAGACCAAGGGGAAGACCTAGAAGCAAGTACCTGGATGGCTTGGCCTTGTGGCATGGTCAAGACAGAAACACGGAGCTGATCCACGACTCTGGTGATCGAGTGAGATGGCAGAACATGACCGCCCACGCTTACCGGCATGGCACATGATGGATGGATGGAATGAACTGAGGGTGCTGTCATTGCCCCTCTAAGAGAAGGACAACGCAGAAGTCAAACCTTCATCCGATCACATCCATGGCATTATCAGCGTAACCTCCGTAAGATTACAATAATGCGCTCACCAAGATAGTTATATAACCTTCTAACCGTCCACTGGAGTAACCAACCGTCGTCTCTCGTGATGTCTTCTTTAAAGGTAAATCCATTTAAGCGGCCCACAATTGTTTCCCCAACAATTTAAATATAATCATAGTTTCCCACAATTGTAACGGAACTCTGAGCACTCCACCGAAGCATACGATCATGAAAATATCCCACCTTAAGATGAGTCGACCTCTGAACCACTGGGTGGCAAGTTAATGCATTAGCCTCACCTTGTTGATCCGCTATATTACCACAGCAACCACAGTATCACGCATAAAATTGGTTGATACGAAACTAATCTGAACTCATGATTAGCAGCAGTTTCCCCCACCCCCACCCCCGTTCGCTAGCTTTAAACTCGAGCGTAGTCCACAGTGAATTGATTTTTACTTCTGGGCTAGCTTTCCCTATTATCAGTGTCCCTCACCACCATGCGAAACTACTTCTACTTCTGGTATATTGGTAATTTACGTCACCATGTCAAAGACGAAAAGCCATCGTTTAAGTCCAACTGACTGGTGTAGGAGAGAACCTCCTACCTCGCCATCAGCGCACTGAAAGTATAAAAACATGAGCTCTTATCCATTCATCCGGGCGACTTCTGTTTGGCTGCAGTGATCAGCTGGGAGTTATTTAAATGTTTTTGAGGTCATCATGCATCCTACGAACAATGTCCTGGGAATCTTCACGAGCAGTCACGAGTACCAGGTCGCTTCAACCTGTCACTCAGAGCAAAGAAAACTAACCTGGCCCAGTTTGTTGGCTCACCGAGCCGTCTGTCGATGCAATAGTGAACGTGAGTAATTTCTTCTCCCAGGATGCCTGCTCGACGGATATTTTAAATATTTTTGACAGTCCTTGTAGGGATAATAGGCTTTCTGTTGAGGTAAGTTTTGAGAAGATGAAAAATAAATCGATTACATTGAGCTATCGTGACATAATACTTCATAAACACGAACATATTTTGTATTGACTATTCATATTCATGCCGGTCTCCCTGGCATAGAGGTTAATGACGTTGTTCGTAATCCCGTATACTCTCGTACGAAACGCAGCTGCACAATATTCGGTAGCTGATCGAGTCGCGTTGGTTACTTACGGGGGTATGCGAGCCGGTCGTTCAGAAATCAATGGCAAACTACTGAACGTAAAACTTGTCAAGACATCAACAGCAGCTGAAAAATGTTTGTGTTGACTGCAATGTCCTGTAAAGGATATGTGAGAAAAAAATTCATATTCATATTATAATTAAGGACAGTTGCATGTCGTTTACAGGGCGTCGAAATCAACCTCAACAGTTATTAACTATTTGTTGGTTGTGTGTGATTTCTTTGATAATTTTGCTTTCATTATATTGCAAATGGTATCTAAACTCTCATACCATTAGAAAAATGAACGCCAAGTGATTAGCTAAGAGTGTCTGCGGATGACCTCGAACCTTGCATGTCTGAAGTGTCGTTCACTGTACCGAAGCCACAGACACCGACGCTTTACACACACACACACACACACACACACATATATATATATATATATATATATATATATATATATATATATATATATATATATTCGAGCTCGTGACCACTGGCAGTGTTCTATTGACCCTCAAAAAGTGCTTGCATCTTTCGGAGAGACGTTGGTGTAATACTTTTCTCTCTACCCGATACCAAATATCATCTTCACCGGGGGATGTGTTACAGAGCTCTTTTCCCCTCTCCAAGATGAAACACTCGACGAGGGTTTTCATCCAGAGGGAATTCATGTAACATATATCAACATATGCATGGATGGATGTAGCCTGTGGGGTCAGAGGCTAGGATGGAGGGAAGTAGTATATGGGTTCTCTTACTGATCTCCAGAAAGGATCATTCCTGCGCAAAATATTCTTACAACTTATATCTGTCAATGTCAGTGAGCAAACAAAAAAATAATGTTTGTGTGAGCTATATTGAGCCAATCTTGATGAATGGAAGCGAATCATGGATAATTAGCAAACAAGTGAGGACCGATGTGGAGGCTGCGGAAATTTGGTTTTAAAGAAGAATGGTGAGAACACTGTTGACGGATTTTTAAAAAAACAACAACAATGTAGATATCTTGAAAAGAAGTTGGCTTACAAAGAGAACTGGTTAATCGCATCAGAAGAAAACAATCCACACTTTCTCTTTGGACGTGCCATGAGAAGGGAAAGCTGGTGTATATCGTCACAGTCGGAAAGATGTAGCGGCAAACCAAGAGAGAAGACGCTGTACATCCTGATAGCATGATATGGAGGAACATCAGTATCAGAAACCATTGGCAGCACACGAAACAAAAGGCTGTCGACAGAACGATCACCACCGCCACATGGCATGGATTATAAGAAGAAGAAGAAGACTAAAGGTCATGCAGCGATTTGGAAATATTAAGTTGTTAAAACGGCCGTGCATTCAACAGGATATATGCATTTGTTGAAAGGTCAAGTTGTGTTATTAAAAGACTATTCCATGACCTACATGTATTGAGATAGGTCAGGCAGCAACCTAGATATACAGAGTCGGTAGAACATGATGAGGTTTAAATAGTCACTTTAGCGAGTGAATTGAACAGCAGGTGTGGAGATAATGTGATAATCTGTGTTGTGACAAAATGTAATAGAGCTCTTGCGACCGCGGAAATGTAAAAAGATTATGGAATCAATTTGAACTGCAAACTTGCCATGAAGTAACTTCGATATGCTTAGCTGCATAATGAGAGTTAATGTAATTCATTTGTAGAAAGCGTTATGGCACCTCGATATGCTAAGATGGGTTCGTCTGAGATGGCTGAAGGAATTGGTCTTAATGGGAGTATACGTAAATGGAAACCAAGAGGGAATGGGGTTAGGAGGCAGAGAAGAAGAAGACAAGACGAGAAGGCGAGGGGATGAGAAGCAAAAACGGCGATGAGAATAGGAAGAAGAAGAAGGAAGAAGAAAAAGATGAAGAAGTGTATGATTTTAAAAACAAGGAAAAAGAAAGAGGAAGAGGTAGAAGAGGAGAGGAATGGACAGGATGAGAAAAAGCTGGAAGGCCACTATGAAAAGGGGAAACGAAAGAAGAAAGAAAGAACACACACAAAAGAAAGAAAGAAAGAAAGAAAGAAAGAAAGAAAGAAAGAAAGAAAGAAAGAAAGAAAGAAAGAAAGAAAGAAAGATAAGGAGTTGAAGTAGGGGAGGAATAATTAGAAGATGAAGAAAGAAAAAGAGGGATGGAGGCGGAATAACAAGGAAACAGAAGTTATGACCTCCAACCCCATACCCTAGCTCGAAATTAAATATTCCACCAACATATAAACGAGTGTAGTTTCTCTATCGTTGATATTCACATAAACAACAATGGTTGACACGCATTATCACCACATCATCCTCAACTTTAACAACCACAATCAGTTGGACGTTCAATATCTCCTAGCTGAATATCACGTTCATTGTTACTGTAAACAAAGGGATATTCTACCCATCTTAATCGTGTAATATCTCCAGATATGTGTTCCCCATACAGTTAAAATATTTTAGAAATTTAGAAGATACGAGGGGAATCACCATCGGGAGACATTACATCAAAAAACATTAGATATTCGTAGGTCAGTATGGCCGAATGGATAAGAACGCGTGTTCTTAAACATCCCGTATGCTGATGCCGAGGTTAGGGGTTCAACCCCTGCACCGGACAGCCGGACAAAAATGTTGACCTGTCGTCCTTGACTTGGGGACGTAAATTATAAGTACCTCTGAAGTCGAAGTGGGTTCGCCTGACGGCGAGGGACACTGTTAATAGGGAAAAGCTAATCCACACGCAAAATTCAGTCCATTACTATTATTAATAGTGTGTATGGACTACGCTTGAGTTCAAAGCTATCGAGCGCAAACAAAAATAAAAATAGAACATGGCCGGTGTTCTCGGGTTCGAATCTACATCGGACGGACTTTAAATAATAAAATGGGCTGTCTAGTCGACACAGTCTAAATTGGGCACCAGGAAATGTCTTCGGAAGTAAACACGACCTGGGTAATACTGACCACATCTCTCACCGAGTGCCGATTGGTGTTTATCGGCATATTTCTAGCACCAAATGCCTAATTAACCTTAATTCATATAAAAGGGTCCTTTAATTTTACCTTAACCTTACCTTGGGAGTTTCCGTGGCGAAGTGGACAAGCCGTCTGACTCGGGCTTCGAAGGTTGTGGGTTAGAAACCCCGGCCGCGTAATTCAGTTAACGAGTGCATTTTTTCGGAGACTCCTGAGGGTCGTCGCTGGAGCTACGGAGTTCGTGCTTTGTGCGACGCTTTCCGCGCTGCGGAAAGAGGCTGGATCACATGGGATAAAACCAGGTGCAATGAAGTCGACTCTGTCGACTTATAAGCTACATTTTAACCACCTGGATGCCAATGCATCAAGTTTAAGGGTTAAAACTTAGTTTTCCAGAGGATTCGTGACGCAATCAATACTGCTTAAAAATTCCTCAATGCTTCAAGTAACTTATTATTTTTGCTTATTCATATCTTTCTAAATGTCGTATATGCTGTCGCCCAGGATCAAGAGATTGCTTTTGTTTATGATGTATATTATGAAGTGAACCCAATGCGGCGTGCCCTGCATCTGCGAAGACATAATAACTAGAACTGCGTGCTTTGTTTACATTTACCTGCCATCCCACAGAACTGTTCTATGCTGCTGGTTTGGGAGGACTGATAAAACGATGGGAAAAGTGCATGAATGTTGGTGGAAATTATGTGGAGAAATAAAGGGACAATGTATGTATAACAATTAACTGGTTTTAAGTTGTCATCATTTTCAGTTATTTTTCTACACCCATTTGTGACTTACTTATTAACTTACCCTCGTATTTCACAGGGCCCACAACTACGGCTACTCTACAATTTAAAATATCTGAGTCAACAAGGATTTAAAAATGTTAGGTCATCATAATAAAGTAGGTCTTTCGCAGAGTGTCGCTCTCATCCCAGAGGGGCGAAAAGTTTCTCGATCTCTTGCCACTTCTCCTGCCGTATGCAACCTCTAGCCACTTCTCCCGCAGTATGCACCCTCTTGCCACTTCTCCCACCGTATGCAGTCTCTTTCCACTTCTCCCGCCGTATGCACTCTCTGGCCACTTCTCCCGCCGTATGTACTCTCTTTCCACTTCTCCCACCGTATGTACTCTCTGGCTACTTCTCCCGCCGTATGTACTCTCTTTCCACTTCTCCCGCCGTATGCACTCTCTGGCCACTTCTCCCGCCGTATGTACTCTCTTTCCACTTCTCCCGCCGTATGCACTCTCTGGCCACTTCTCCCGCCGTATGTACTCTCTGGCTACTTCTCCCGTCGTATGTACTCTCTTGCCACTTCTCCCACCGTATGTACTCTCTTGCCACTTCTCCCGCCGTATGCACTCTCTGGCCACTTCTCCCGCCGTATGTACTCTCTTTCCACTTCTCCCGCCGTATGCACTCTCTGGCCACTTCTCCCGCCGTATGCACTCTCTGGCTACTTCTCCCGCCGTATGCACTCTCTTTCCAAAGGTATCTGCAGTGTTAGGTGTCTGTCTTCGTGCTGATCGACCCCTGTCTCGTCTTCCAGTACAGTCACACCTCAGTTTTCGACGATAATCAGCCCGAAAACAATCGACGAAATCCGAAACCGACGAAAAAATAAAAAAGTCAAACTGCCAAATTGATGGAGTGGCCATGGGGAGTCCGCTTGGACCTATTCTAGCAGACATCTTCATGGCACATTTAGAAGAAAATAGCTCTTCAGACATCAATAACTTGGCCTCCTACCGTCGTTACGTGGACGATATACTAATTATCACCACAGACGAGCTACAAGCAACGTCGTTCCAGGCCACAATGAACGTGACACATAAAAACATCGCTCTATCTATGGAACACGAACACAACGAAGCGTTGCCGTTTCTAGATATTCTAATGAGACGTAGAGCAGACGACACAATTCAAAGATCAGTTTACCGTAAAGAAACATGGACTGACCAGTATTTAAATTTTCAGAGCTTGGCACCTGTCCAGTACAAACGGGGCCTAGTACGGACTCTGTTTGACCGTGGTAGGAAGATATGCACCCAGGACACACTGACAGAAGAATTTGAAACTCTGAAGAATGCCTTACGCCTGAATGGGTACTCCACAGGATTTATAAAGCGCCACTGCCAAAAGACCACACCTAAACCAGAAGAAACTACAGTCCGTAAACTCAAGGTTTTCATCCAGTTAACCTTCCGAGGAGATGACGTAATGCAACGTTTGCAGGACCGGCTCATCACAGCAGTCGGGCGAACATTCTTTGCTGCAACTCCGGTTATCAGGTACAAAACCACACCGATCCCCAGCAGTTAAAGAACCTGTAGCTCTGTACACCAAATCGAATTGTATTTACCAATTTACATGCAGGTGCGAAGCCATCTATATAGGTAGGACAGAGCAACATTTACATAACAGGGTGTTGGAACACATTCCGAGCTGGGTGGACAAGATGCTACACAGAGAAGATTGATGCCTATGCAGGCCGACACACCGGAACAGTCCTGCTTCATCGGTCGCGAGACAAGTGCTCGAGAGTGGTCATGTGGTTGAAAGAGACAGTGCCTTCCGTGTGTTGTTCAACACACAGTGTAGTCGGTTGTTAAGGTTTGCTGAAGCCATAATGATCAACCTGTGTAAGCCGGCATTGTGCAAGCAGAAAGACATGTTAGTCAGTTTAAAATTACCGTGTTAGACAATCGACATTACTGTGCGAATATGTGTATATTTATGATTGAAGGATTTATCTAGTTATTTCACTTTATGTTGTGTGATTTCTGCAGTATGTACCTGACGAGATGCAGCGAAATATGCCAGGCAATAAATCGTGAAACTCTATTGTTTGTGTCTTCGTTATTCAAATTCACTATGGGAAAACATTGTTTTGAATAAATTTAGTGTTTATTTCTATCTTTCGGCCCCAGACCTGTCCGAATTCGCACCTTCGCCATGCCTATTAACACTATGTATGTCAAACTATTCTCTACTGGCTTTAAAACCACTAAGTACACTAGCACTCGTCCCAAGCTCTTTCTTAATGAGATCGGCATACAAAAGATACAGAAGATAAGGAAGGAATCAACATTGGGGGAAGATACATCAATAACATTAGATATGCAGATGATAATGTCTTGATTGCAGACAATGAACAGGACCTGCGACATTTAGTAGATACGGTTATTGCACACAGTGAACACCTAGGGTTATAATTGAATAGTAACAAGACACAGTTTATGGTCGTCACTGGGAAGAAGGAAATACCACAGTGTGATATACAAGTAAATGGGCATATTCTTAAGCAAGTTAATCTGTACAGTTATCTCGGAACAGTCATAACATTTGATGGGAGATGCTTTGAAGAGATTAGAGCAAGAATTGCCATTGCGAAGGTAGCCTTTTGCAAGATGAAAAACATACTAACCAATAAAACGATATGAATTGAAACGAGAAAAAGAGTTTTGAAGTGTTACATAGAACCTGTACTTGTGCATGAATGTGAAGCGTGGACAGTGAGCAGTCAAGCTGAAAAAACATCTGATGGCTGTGGAAATGTGGTTTCTGAGGAAAATGCAAAGAATACCATGGACAGCCAGAAAAACCAATGAACAAGTCCTTTAAGAAACAAATGAAGATTGTAAACTGATTAGAGTTATTAGATGTAGACAATCAACATTTTTTGGGCATGTTATGAGAAGAAATGACTTGGAGAACTTGGTGACAACTGGCAAGATCGAAGGGAAGAGACCAAGGGGAAGACCGTGAAGTAAATACCTGGATAGCTTGGCTACGTGGCATGGTCGAGGCAGGAACACGGAACTGATCCACGACTCTGGTGATCGAGTGAGATGGCAAAACATGACCGTGTAACGGAGTGTTTCGGGTTCACCTTGGGTAGTGAGAGTAAACCACACCCGAGGTGTCTCTAGCACTCCCGTGTATTCTAGCCCCAGGGGTTGGACGAGCAGATACACTTTTTTTCTCTGTGGTTGATCTCAGGTTATTTAGTTACGTCTACACACCCCTCCAGATTCTAGACCCCCACTAACTACCTACACCTGTTGAACAATGAACACTTAGGCATCGTCCGAGACCACACTCAATCATTATACAAAGAGCAAGTCAACTTACATAAAGTTTATTCTACCCTTGAGAATATAGAACTGAAATGAACCTCCTGATAGAAGAATCTATTTACACAAATAGAAGATAGAGTAGAGAAAGACTTAGAGATGTAGGTGTCTTCATCGAGTTGAGAAGTAGAGTGGATGCAGATGTCCCGTCCAGTCGGTCCGCCACTCACCCGGCTTCCTTCCAGTGAGATGACTAGAACCTTGGAGACCACTCCGTCTCCCGAACGTGGAACCACAACAATAGAGTCACTGCTGGACCACACTTCACTGGACCAACTGCATCTATAACACTCCCACGGAGTCACTGGTAATACAGTTCTCGAACACAACCGAGTTGGAGACAATCTTCCTGGACTTGGCTCCAAGTATTGGTTACTTCGATGAACTAAATAGTCACTGACCAACCGAATGGTCTGTCACTCATAGCACAGTCCCACTGCAGAACCGATATGGCATTGACCAATTCAATGGTCTCTTACAGTCACACTTTGTAGGATCAGATATGGCTACTGAAAAGTTACTGAGTCCTTCTAGAACACAGTTGATAATCTGGATACGGAAACAGTACATGAATAGAATCAGACATCTATTTTACGGAAACAATTCAGGTTGGACTATAATCCCTAGTCCCTTCCACCGGGTTACACTTGACACACGTCCATACTGGTGTAGTTCTTCTCAAGACCTGCCACTCGAGCTGTCCAAAGAACCATTCAAGTGTCTGAAGATTAGTTACTTCTGCGTTTAGGCAGAACCCCCGTCAAACCAGACGGACCGGTGTTCCCTGTCGAGCATGATTACTCAACATGCTGAAATGTTCCTGGCAAAAACAGAGTATCTTCTATTTTAAACGATCACAAACCATCACTTCCCACACGTGCACCTTCAGGGCAGTTGTATGTCTTGAAGCAACCTTCACGCATGGTGAATCACATTGGGTACCTGGTGTGATGGAGTCTGGCGTGATAAGTAAAGAACTGAACCCTTCGCTCTGTCACACGAAGTGGTTTTCTGCCAACAACAATTATAGTTGACTGGTTCCTCAACAGGCAAACTCCTGAAAAGGAAGAGCGACCGGTGAGAGTACACTGGCCCAAACATTAGTTCACATGCATCCTACCAAAACTACTCAATTCTCAGTCCTGCTAGTTAGTTATTCATATAACCAAAGCATTATCTCTATATGGAGAGTAGTCAAGCATGGGTTCACAAATGTCAGCTGGCCTCACAGAACAGCCCGTCAAACAGAGCTAGACATCAGAATGACGAGTCTGATCATTGGTCTCACCTATCCCTAATCATCTACCAGTCGTCGCTAACGTCAGTAATGATACAAGGCTGTTATTGTTCTAATTTAATCGAACTAAACAAATAGGTAAAGAGTCCCTAGACTCGTTCCTAACATCATCAATGTACATTAAGAAACATAAACTTGATCAATATACCATCCCTCGGGATATAGGAATAGTACATGATCACATCCAATATGTACACAAGCCTGTTTGCTGGTGGGACCACCTGCCCACGCCACAGCAAACTCTTCTTATCAGACTCTACCTTAGAGTCAAGAAGCCTTCTTGAGAATACATGTTCCCCACATGTTCCAAGGGTACTGTTCCAGTTCTGTCCTCCCAAGTGGTTTAGCCTTGGCCTGGACTGAACTTCATCGTTGGTTTGGTCTACCAACACATACTTTCATAACTTGCTTTCACATCCCCATATTCTATATTTCCCCAGTCTCATACAGCCTCCTGCATCCTTCCATACTTCCAGCACCTTAGCATTCACTCGCACTAGCGCCAGTATGAAAGAAACAGGATAGCTTAGACAAGATTTCAGAACGCATATTTACATCGCGACGGCACGCAGTGTTATCACGCGTCCAGCTATTCGGTGTTCGGAATTACCCCAGGAAGTATCACATGCTATGACCTAATATATATACACAATGTCACATCATATATATATAGATATAGCACCAAAGCCACTTACCTTTCCACAGAAATCCGCTGGTCCACACAATGAATTCACTATTAAGTTATTACACAATAGTGACATCATTCCTGGTGGCACCGAACTAAGTTCTTCCTTTACTTAGTAACTAAGCACAATTTTGTCTGAATCTCCACCTACCAACTTACCTGGTTTTCTAACCGTTCTTCTGGCTTCAGCAACTGACTGACATAATCTAAGTTTCCATCCGGCACAAGTAACTAGGTTTTATTCTAACACAGCAACCTAATAGATGCAACGATTGGCAATATATGGTACATATATTTGGAACCCAAATTCGCCCACATCACATTACGGCGTTCCTAACAGCTGATTCGCGAGCACACGGTAAACAAACCCACGATTAATTGTCACCTGCGTTATCGATCGGTTTGCTAATTAGTATGCAAGGACATCCGCATAGGTAATGAGGTTAGAACAATGGCGTGTGGAACACACGTACAAAGTTAAATGATTTAACCAAATATCTACCTGGATGGTGAAACCAGCTCTCCAGTCAGCTTCCGAACTGTTCAAGGGCTTCTCAGCTTCCTTTTCATAACAGTCAGCCGAATCATGGTTGAGGTGAGACGCAACACAAAAATGGCTCACATTCAGGCCAGCGTCTGTTCTCTTCGAACAAAAGTAAGTGAATGGCTGGTTTAGCCAATTTCCCGCTTCGTGCCAACTCGATGCGCACAAGAAGCGAGTGCTTCTTGAGAAAAGATACTTTCTCGGGAAAACGTCATTCCCCGCCTAGAGTTTCTAGATCTCTCTGCACGGGAATTTAGAGCGATACCCAACATCACGGGTTACTCGAATTCCAGTGTTTCGAGACGATTCTAGATAATAAGTCCTCCATCGGCTTCCCTCAGTCTATTTTTAGCTGGGAAATTCCCCGATGACGCGCCAAAATAGTGCGGGAACTTGACGACCCAAGACAGATAAACGCGTTTCGTCACATAGGCCCCCACTTTAAGAGGATCGACCCCGTCGTTCCACTTCTACGCAGAAGCTGTCTATGTCGTTCGTTCCTCTTTCTAAGAGACCGGATGGCGGGTGAGGAAGCCTAACCCGTCAATATTGTATAGAATACTTTTACCACATTCGGTGGGGTGGCAAGCTATTCAGTATCACGGGTGATCAACGCCTACTCCGCTACTGCGATCGGGCATCTCGCAGTATCTTGCGGACCAGAGCTCCCGTCTCGACCTGATTTAACGATCGTTCCTGCCAGAGTTTACTGGACTTCTGCAACTCCAGCTTCCCCTTTCGAGGACCCAGCTGGACTGCAGTCGGTCGGATTGAGGGACCAAGGGTATGTGTCCGTTCCGACACAACCCACCTCTTCCTACCTCGGTTCTCAGTGTAGCTAGCACTGCGGGTGTTCCTTTGGCCGGTCATGTTCCCCCGAGCACCGGGCTGAACCGAAGAAGGTACCTGCACATACATATAGGACTTCCTATGGTGTGACAGGCTTTCCGCTACCTGACCTGAACCCCGAACCGTTATTTCAGCGAATCTCTGCGCCCTTGGGCTGGTGGACTTATCATCAGGCTTCCCCTCATAGCGCATGAGGAGACTGGAATGGAAAGTAGTAGACTTTCCCAGGATCACCACTCCATAGTGCTTGTGGAGCCCCACTTTATCCACTAGGAATGGGCCCTGCCACCCGATTTCGAATTCGTTCCCCTCGATTGGGAGGAGTACTAGAACTCGGTCTCCAACCTCTAAGGATATCTTCGTCTTCGTCCGTTTCTCAGGTGTGCATTTACGGCACTCCGGACAAGACCTAATATACCTGCGCACGTCGCCTGTCATTCCCGGCCACCAATAGTACCGGGATAGACATTTACTGGTTGTCCCTACAGTCAGATGTCGGGTTGGGGACCTGACATGTACCGTTCGCAGCAGATTAGCTCTGAAGCTCTCAGGAACCAACTTACGTCCCCTCTGCCTTTTCTCTGTTCCAGTCTGAATTAACTCTGACTGGTTATCAGAGTTGAACTTACCCTGAGTTAACGGGTTTTCATTGTTGGGCAACCATTCCGAACAAGGACACTCCGTCGCATCCTTGCTCCGAGCATTACTCATTCTATCCGGGTGAGTATTTCGGAGACTTACCTTTTCGAGACCCTCTTCCTCTGTATCTCTGACCTGCCTAGACTTATGGATGCTAGGGTGTTCTGGTTCGCCCAGAAACACGTACTTCCGGCCTAGAATTAGGGGATAGAGAGGATCCGGTACGACTGCCGCCTGAATGCGTCCAGTAACGTACTTGCTCCGAATCTCCACATTGGCAATCGGGCAACGTAACGCCACAGCACTCCTACTGGCTGGCTGTATCTCCGTCATCTCTCCGGTGAGTTGCTCTGGGCCTGTCAGGTGGGATGCAATTACAGCTGAAAATTGCAATCCTGTGTCGTAGAGGCACGACACCTGTTGCCCATTCACTTCTACTCTCTCAACCACTGGAGGTCGTCTAGTTTCTCCATTCCCATCAACCGACTTCACTTTCCTGCAAGATCTATCCCTAACCTCTGCAAGACAAGCAAAGTGAAAGTCCTTGGGCTTACTCTTACACTCACTCGTATTGTGAGTGCTGGACTTGCAGAATTTGCACCATCGTTCACTCCACTTCCTCTTTGGAGAACTAGGTGGGCTATTCTTACCTTGGTTGACGTTAGAGATCTTCTCTAAAGAGCCTACCTGTTTCTTTGGTTCATCAGAACCTTGGGTCTTCTTTGACTTCTTCTTTGACTTACCTTGATCCGGATCTTTCGATCTCGGCTCTGTTGGACTGGTGTCCCCAGTCTCGCCATAGACTTCAACGTATCTTTCGGCTAACTTGGTGACTATATCCAATCTCTCAGCCCCATTCTCACCTAAGAAGTTTCGCAAGGGTTTAGACATTTGCATTCGCATCTGATCTACAACCATCAACTCACGCAAACTTTCATACTCCTCCTTAAATCCGGCCAAGGCCATCCATTTAAGAAGGTATGAGTTCAATCTCACACTGTATGCTGAAAACAGTTCACCAGGTTCTCGCTTCGCCGTTCGAAACTTCCTTCGGTATGAGTGCGCTGTGATCTCGAATCTCTTCAAGAGAGCCGCTTTCAATGCCGGGTAATCATTCTGTAACCCCGGTGGTAAGCGTGCATACACCTCATAACCTTCTGCACGGAGTCCCTGGGAGAGTTTCAAACACCATTTCTGTTTGTCTAGACCCATTGCAATAGACATGGCTTCATACTTCTCTAAGTATTGGTCTATCCGTTCCTTCTCGGGTTCGAACGGCTGTAAAGGCCATTTCATAGCCTGGTAGTCACGTCTACTGGTTGACTCTGAGCCAGGAGGTACACCTCCTCCCATAGCTCCATCAGTTACACCTGTAGCAGGCACTTGTGCCTCAAGTAGCTTCATTCGATACTCATGGTCACGTTTTTCTTTCTCGGCTTCCAACTCAAGCCGTTTCATTTCAGTATCAGCCGCTATCCTCTTTTCCTCAAGAGCCACTTTACTGGCTTCCAGTTCTCTTTCTGCTCTCCTCCTCTCTCTTTCCTCTTGGCGAAAATTTCTTTCCACCTCTTGGACATAGGATTTCAAAGCATCTCCTTCAAGACCAGACTTACGTCCAGTTTCCTGAACTTTGTCCAAGTCTATCTCTTGGGTAGACATGTTGACTATGATAGGTGGGTACTCAAGTATGTGTGGGTGAAGCAATACAATGAATCAATAATCACTAGTACTAACTAATCACCACAACACAAATGTCCGTCAGACAGTTAGGAAATAGGTAGAAGTAGTAGAATCTTATGTAGACTGTAGTAGAGGATAAAGACAAAGTCCCTATCCCTAAGTGAGAGGTCTACAACACACAAAGATCTTGGAATAATCCCGGACGGGCCCCCACTCTGTAACGGAGTGTTTCGGGTTCACCTTGGGTAGTGAGAGTAAACCACACCCGAGGTGTCTCTAGCACTCCCGTGTATTCTAGCCCCAGGGGTTGGACGAGCAGATACACTTTTTTTCTCTGTGGTTGATCTCAGGTTATTTAGTTACGTCTACACACCCCTCCAGATTCTAGACCCCCACTAACTACCTACACCTGTTGAACAATGAACACTTAGGCATCGTCCGAGACCACACTCAATCATTATACAAAGAGCAAGTCAACTTACATAAAGTTTATTCTACCCTTGAGAATATAGAACTGAAATGAACCTCCTGATAGAAGAATCTATTTACACAAATAGAAGATAGAGTAGAGAAAGACTTAGAGATGTAGGTGTCTTCATCGAGTTGAGAAGTAGAGTGGATGCAGATGTCCCGTCCAGTCGGTCCGCCACTCACCCGGCTTCCTTCCAGTGAGATGACTAGAACCTTGGAGACCACTCCGTCTCCCGAACGTGGAACCACAACAATAGAGTCACTGCTGGACCACACTTCACTGGACCAACTGCATCTATAACACTCCCACGGAGTCACTGGTAATACAGTTCTCGAACACAACCGAGTTGGAGACAATCTTCCTGGACTTGGCTCCAAGTATTGGTTACTTCGATGAACTAAATAGTCACTGACCAACCGAATGGTCTGTCACTCATAGCACAGTCCCACTGCAGAACCGATATGGCATTGACCAATTCAATGGTCTCTTACAGTCACACTTTGTAGGATCAGATATGGCTACTGAAAAGTTACTGAGTCCTTCTAGAACACAGTTGATAATCTGGATACGGAAACAGTACATGAATAGAATCAGACATCTATTTTACGGAAACAATTCAGGTTGGACTATAATCCCTAGTCCCTTCCACCGGGTTACACTTGACACACGTCCATACTGGTGTAGTTCTTCTCAAGACCTGCCACTCGAGCTGTCCAAAGAACCATTCAAGTGTCTGAAGATTAGTTACTTCTGCGTTTAGGCAGAACCCCCGTCAAACCAGACGGACCGGTGTTCCCTGTCGAGCATGATTACTCAACATGCTGAAATGTTCCTGGCAAAAACAGAGTATCTTCTATTTTAAACGATCACAAACCATCACTTCCCACACGTGCACCTTCAGGGCAGTTGTATGTCTTGAAGCAACCTTCACGCATGGTGAATCACATTGGGTACCTGGTGTGATGGAGTCTGGCGTGATAAGTAAAGAACTGAACCCTTCGCTCTGTCACACGAAGTGGTTTTCTGCCAACAACAATTATAGTTGACTGGTTCCTCAACAGGCAAACTCCTGAAAAGGAAGAGCGACCGGTGAGAGTACACTGGCCCAAACATTAGTTCACATGCATCCTACCAAAACTACTCAATTCTCAGTCCTGCTAGTTAGTTATTCATATAACCAAAGCATTATCTCTATATGGAGAGTAGTCAAGCATGGGTTCACAAATGTCAGCTGGCCTCACAGAACAGCCCGTCAAACAGAGCTAGACATCAGAATGACGAGTCTGATCATTGGTCTCACCTATCCCTAATCATCTACCAGTCGTCGCTAACGTCAGTAATGATACAAGGCTGTTATTGTTCTAATTTAATCGAACTAAACAAATAGGTAAAGAGTCCCTAGACTCGTTCCTAACATCATCAATGTACATTAAGAAACATAAACTTGATCAATATACCATCCCTCGGGATATAGGAATAGTACATGATCACATCCAATATGTACACAAGCCTGTTTGCTGGTGGGACCACCTGCCCACGCCACAGCAAACTCTTCTTATCAGACTCTACCTTAGAGTCAAGAAGCCTTCTTGAGAATACATGTTCCCCACATGTTCCAAGGGTACTGTTCCAGTTCTGTCCTCCCAAGTGGTTTAGCCTTGGCCTGGACTGAACTTCATCGTTGGTTTGGTCTACCAACACATACTTTCATAACTTGCTTTCACATCCCCATATTCTATATTTCCCCAGTCTCATACAGCCTCCTGCATCCTTCCATACTTCCAGCACCTTAGCATTCACTCGCACTAGCGCCAGTATGAAAGAAACAGGATAGCTTAGACAAGATTTCAGAACGCATATTTACATCGCGACGGCACGCAGTGTTATCACGCGTCCAGCTATTCGGTGTTCGGAATTACCCCAGGAAGTATCACATGCTATGACCTAATATATATACACAATGTCACATCATATATATATAGATATAGCACCAAAGCCACTTACCTTTCCACAGAAATCCGCTGGTCCACACAATGAATTCACTATTAAGTTATTACACAATAGTGACATCATTCCTGGTGGCACCGAACTAAGTTCTTCCTTTACTTAGTAACTAAGCACAATTTTGTCTGAATCTCCACCTACCAACTTACCTGGTTTTCTAACCGTTCTTCTGGCTTCAGCAACTGACTGACATAATCTAAGTTTCCATCCGGCACAAGTAACTAGGTTTTATTCTAACACAGCAACCTAATAGATGCAACGATTGGCAATATATGGTACATATATTTGGAACCCAAATCGCCCACATCACATTACGGCGTTCCTAACAGCTGATTCGCGAGCACACGGTAAACAAACCCACGATTAATTGTCACCTGCGTTATCGATCGGTTTGCTAATTAGTATGCAAGGACATCCGCATAGGTAATGAGGTTAGAACAATGGCGTGTGGAACACACGTACAAAGTTAAATGATTTAACCAAATATCTACCTGGATGGTGAAACCAGCTCTCCAGTCAGCTTCCGAACTGTTCAAGGGCTTCTCAGCTTCCTTTTCATAACAGTCAGCCGAATCATGGTTGAGGTGAGACGCAACACAAAAATGGCTCACATTCAGGCCAGCGTCTGTTCTCTTCGAACAAAAGTAAGTGAATGGCTGGTTTAGCCAATTTCCCGCTTCGTGCCAACTCGATGCGCACAAGAAGCGAGTGCTTCTTGAGAAAAGATACTTTCTCGGGAAAACGTCATTCCCCGCCTAGAGTTTCTAGATCTCTCTGCACGGGAATTTAGAGCGATACCCAACATCACGGGTTACTCGAATTCCAGTGTTTCGAGACGATTCTAGATAATAAGTCCTCCATCGGCTTCCCTCAGTCTATTTTTAGCTGGGAAAGTCCCCGATGACGCGCCAAAATAGTGCGGGAACTTGACGACCCAAGACAGATAAACGCGTTTCGTCACAGACCGCTCACGCTTGTCGGCATGGCACATGATGGATGGATACAACAATCTGGTTTATTCCACATATGATTGCTTCCGACACAGAATCGCCATCTAACTGGTTTTGATTTTTCCAAATTAGTTATAACTGTTCGACAACTTCAATTATTTGCGATCACTGTTTTCGTTAGCACATTCACATCTTCCGCTACATTACCCTCCTCTGTTGCTTCCTTTTTCGCCACAATGAAACTTATCGTGGATGGCGACTTCCCGTACATGCGGCCGATTTCAGCAATCTTAATGCCGCTCTCGAATTTTAGTATTAGCAAGTGATGCTCACACAACGAAAAACAACTCCAAACTGAGCACGTCGAAGAAATCCGAGGCAATCGACGAAAATCGAAACATTTTTCGCGGAAAATAAATCGACGAAAATCGAAACCTACGAAAACCGAAGGCAACGAAAACCGAAGTTTGACTGTATTATGCTGCCAATCACTGTTCTTTCCATGCCACTGAGGCGTATATTATGGCCAAAATATTTTAGTTGCCAGAAAGTTCTCTAGTGGTAATTAGGATTTCAAAAGCAATGAGTCGAGACAAGAGTTTATTAACAGAGCAAGTTTGCTATGTGATGTCTTGTTAGTCTCGTCTCGGAGCCCGGGACGTAGGTCGTAAGGGTGTTATGATGGAACAATCAGAAGTCAGAGTCAGCCCCCGCTCTTTTGTCTCACCAGATCGTACTGTTGGGATTGGAACTCTTCGCTGGCTTCTGAGGATGGGCATGGAGCGATTATGGGAATGCCCCGAATGCTGTGATGTCGGTTCCTAAATCAATCAAGCAATCAATCAATCAACCAATCAATCGTACAGGGAGTCTCCATAGCTCGTGCTCCGAAGGTTGTGGGAGCGATTCCGGCCTATGTCGTTCGGTTATTGAGTACATTTATCTCAGAGACTACTGAGGGTCGTCGATGGAGCTACGGAGTTCGTGCTTTGCGCAACGCTTTAGGTAGGTCGCCCTGCGGAAAGAGGCCGAGTCAAAGGGGATACACACCGACGCAAATCGATTGTTTTACCTTGGACGCTCTACCAGCAGGACACTGTCGAAATACTACAGACCGTCCACTTCGTAATGTTGTCAGTCCATGAATTTTTCTGCATTGACTTCTCCGTTTGGCCTTGCTGTTCCCTGGAAGATTAAGTTTTGGCAGAGTGGCATGGTTTGCTGATGTGCCTTTCTATTATTGTATATCAGTGGACATGACGATTGTTTGGTGGTGTTAATGTCCTCTCTACGTGTTTTATAAAGTACATACAACTGTACCATGAGTAAATATTCTTCTAAGTCGCCATAAATACGTCTTTCTTCACGTGTCCTGCTGGCTTTAAAAGATGCCACAAAGATTAAGCCCGGAGATCGACTTTTGCTATCAGAGGATGTTCTTTCGGATGCGTAGGATCATTTGATCGGATAATGAGAGCTCGCCAATATTTCTATAAGATGTTATGAAATAACATCCAAATATACCCATGTACACATAACTACAGATAATAAATAGCATATTCACATCAAATCTATGTCAAACTTGGACATTGTCCAAGTCATACTTAATATAACACCTGCGAGATGTGATTCTTGAGGAGAGCTGCCAACTTAACTATCTGTGACTGAATAAGAAATTATATTATCAGACACACATTGGGATCAACACCTTGTGCCACATATATCGAAAGACAGAAAATCAAATGGTTTGGCCATGTCGTTAGGATGCAACACCATCAACTATCAGCATATGTCGTTTATTGAAGAAGATCTGTTACGAGAGAAAGAGAACATTGCTTGACCACATCAAAGACATTGTACAATCACTCTGAATGACACTATCCAGTGCCTACCATCGGGCTCTGGAACGACAATTATTCCTCCTCACGTCGCTTGACGCAAAAGTCGAAGATGAAGATGATGATGATGATGATGATGATGATGATGATGATAGTGATGATGATGATGATGATGATGATGATGATGATGATGATGATGTTATGACACTTATTTAGCACTCATAACAAGGATAACATGTTCAAGTGTACCATCCATTGTTTAATCAATAATATATTTATGGTACGTAGATTTTGTCAAGATTCCACACGTTATGCCCCAACGACAACATCTACTGTCTGATTTTCATCTCATCTATACACACAAGTGGAAAACACGAAATGAATGAAGTGTTTACAAAATACAATCACAAAAAAGCAGTCGCTCATGCAGCAGCAAGCCTTTATCGGCAAACACAACAAGATGCCACAACAGCCAATAAACAACGGAAATAACACCACAAGACTATTACGAGAAAACATGATAGAATCAACTAAAATAACAATACGAAAAGTTGAATAAAACACGTGGCACTGAACTCAGTCTTCACAAAATAAATATTTGGAGATTCTAAGTAAAGCAACATAATTTTATTCTGTCCTTCCTATTTTTATATCACACGATTCCATAATATAATGATATATTGTAGTGACATTTCCGTTGTTTGTGGGTTGTTGATGTTTTCTGGTGAATAATATGGCCAACATATTTCAGTTTCCGTACACGATGCTGTTTATGAGTTAGCTCTCTTTGATGGTAAGATTTTGTGTGATAACATTATATTTATTTGTCGTGATTCAAGATGGTTAGATCTTGTGTAATAACATTATATTTATTTATCGTGGTCTAAGATGGCCAGATCTTGTGTAATCTTCTTCTTCTTCTTCAGCATTCCGAGCCATTGAGGTTCTTTACTGCAGATACAAGCCGTCTCCATTCGTCTCTCTGGTTGACCTTCTCTTGCAATTCGCTGATTCAAAGTGCTTGTAGGTCTGTGTGTATATTATCTCTCCACCGTCTTCTTGGTCTACCTCGGGGTCTACGGTCATTTATATCTTGAGTGTAAGCGAGTTTTGTTTCCCTATTATCTTCCATTCTTTCTATATGCCCCAGCCATTGCAGTCTATTAGCCTTCATGATACCAGTGAATAGCGGGGACTTAAACAGATCATTAATGTCTTTGTTGCTTCTTCTTTTCCACTCTCCACTTTGTGTATCCAAAGGTTTGTAACAAGGCTTCGTCTCCTTTAGTTGTACTCCAGGTTTCAGAGCCATACAGCACAACTGGCCTAATCAGTGTTTTGTATATTGTGATCTTGGTGTTACGAGATAGCGCATTTGATTTTAGCAGATGTTGTAGTGCATATCTTACCCTGGTGCGAGGAAATGCAACCTAAAGACAAAGTGTCATAGCAGGGCAGACCAGGCCCTAAGCCTTGGTTGGCGGCTGGTCTAGGATCGAAGCTCCGACAGGCGGACAGTTAGAGCATTGCTTTGCTGATCCGACAGCTTCTGCAGCTTGTCTTGTTCCAGATGTAGGGATGTTACCTTTCCTCTGGAGTGAACTAGGCAGGCCGAGACAGGGATCATGCTGCATGGGCAACACATGATCTCTATATTTTAGCCCAGGCTTTGTGCTATGGAGAGGCAATAACTCCATCCCTTACAATCTATCGTCTGTCAAGACGGCAAGGTGCCAATGTAGTGCACAGTATATCTTATTTCCAGAGTTGATTCTAGCTTGTATTTCTTTCCTTATTATGTTGGAGCAGTTGAAGATTGTACCCTGGTAGTTGTTTGTTTCCGTTCTTTTAATGGTCATATTATCTATTAGTATGTGGCCAGAGATGTTAGCCGTTCCTCCTCTTGAAATTACCATATTTTCTGTCTTACCTTGGTTGATAACCAGCCCCATTTGTTCAGCGTTTTTCTTTAAGTGAGTCAATATTTCCAATGTCTTTTGTTCATGTTCTCCTATAATATCTATATCATCTGCATAACCAAGCAGCTTGGATGTTCCTCCAATATCACATTCCTCCTTTACCTTCCTTACAACTTTCTTTAGAGCCAGATTGAAGAGTAGCGGCGATAGTGCATCACCCTGTTTCAAGCCAGATGTTATTTGGAAAGGGTCTGATTTCCTGCCTTTATATGTTACTATATTATAAGTATCTTCCATGCATAGTCTGGTCATGTTGATTAACTTCCTTGGTATTCCAAATTTCTGCAAAGCATTCCATAGTCTATTCCTATGGACACTATCATAAGCCTTTTTAAAATCCACACAAATGTTATGGAGATCTCTTTTATATTCCCAACTTTTCTCGGCTATTTGTCGTAAGATAAATATCTGATCTATTGTTGATCTGTTTTGTCTGAAACCCGCCTGGTAGTCTCCTAATATGTCTTCTTAATATGGTTTTGGTCTATTTAGTAATACCGCGGAAAGTATGTTATAGCTTATGGACAGGAGTGATATCCCTCCATAATTTTCACATTGGAACCTGTCTCCTTCCTTAAAGATTCATTCATTAATTCATTCAGTAGCATGTCCTTTGCAGAACCTCGCTCCCATAACAACCTTCCGGAAACCTCTTAAAGATATGTATCAATAATGACTCTTTCCAGTCATGGGGTAATTCTTCTGTCCTCCAGATTTTTATTATTAGTTCGTATAGCTTAAGATGTAATGCATGGCCGCCTGCCTTTATAATTTCAGCAGCAATTCCATCTTGTGTAATAACATTATATTTATTTGTCGTGGTCCAAGATGGTCAGATCTTGTGTCATAACATTATATTTATTTGTTGTGGTCCAAGATTTTCTTTTCCGCATTTCCATCCTGTTTCAGGATATTGCTGTCAACACCAGCATCTTTCAGCTATATGTTGATTCCAAGGCTAGATTACACTCATCAGCACGCCACGACTTTCTGAGCGACCGGCTCCATACTCTCATAAGTCACTGGCGCGACTCGAACCGCTTCCAATTCTCGTGCGCTCACGTCAACCACGAGAGTAATCGGGGTTACGGAGAAAGCTGCTAACTCCTCGACCAGGGAGACCGGCCGCGGTCCAAGATATTCAACGAATTTTTCTGTAACATTAAAACGCCCTGCATTTATTCTTTAGTAATTGTGAAATATCTAATAACTACCATTTGTATTTTGCTATTTGAAAGAAACTTGTTCTAACGAATGTTACTGTCATTTGTGTGCTTTTGTTGAGACGTAGATTTCAGATTCTGTTTAATCGCCGTAGGGCGATTGCACGTCTACGCCTCACATCTCTTGAAGGTTACCCATTTGTGATTATAGAAACAAGCTGTTTAATGTTTCAGACAATTCAACAATGTGATCATAGTTGAATGTGATTTTGGTTGGTATCTAGTGTTCTCCATGGACAATATTTCACACACTCAATTACACTGACATACATGTAAAGTCAATACAGCTTTACTGACTTTATTACTTTATTGACTACACAAAAGCTTTTGATAGAGTTAGAAATGTTAACATGGTGGATATGCTTGCAGATCTACAAATTGATGGGAAATACACTAGACTTATAAAAAACATATATTGGAAACAACAAGCTGCCATAAGGATTGATAATGAAGTGAGACAATATCAGCCTATTAAGAGAGGTGTTAGGCAGGGATGCGTAATGTCTCCAGATCTTTTTTTTCCCTGTACAGTGAAAATGTTTCAGAAATCTAGAAGATATAAATAGAATCAGCATTGGAGGACGAAACATCAATAATATTAGATATGCAGATGATACAGTATTGATTGCAGACAATGCGCAGGATCTGCAACAATTAGTAGATGCGGTTGTTGTACACAGTGAACAGCTGGGGTTAGAATTAAATTGTAAAAAAGCGCAGGTTATGGTCGTCACTAAGAAGAACGAAGTACCACAATGTAGTATACAAGTAAATGGGAATATTCTTGAACAAATGAATCGATACAATTATCACGGAACAGTCATAACATCTGATGGGAGATGCCTTGAAGAAATTAGAACAAGAATCGCCATGGCGAAAGTAGCCTTTAGCAAGATGAAAACATTCTGACCAATAAAAAGATCAATTGAAACGAGAAAAATAGTGTTGAGGGGATACATAGAGCCTATTCTTTTGTATGGATGTGAAACTTGGACAGTGTGCAGTCAAGCTGAAAAACATCTGATGGCTGCAGAAATGTGGTTTCTGAGGAAAATGCAAAGAATACCATGGACAGACAGAAAAACCAATGACCAAGTACTACAGGAGACAAATGAAACTCGTAAATTGATTAGAGAAATTAGACGTAGACAGTCAACATTTTTTTGGACATGTTATGAGAAGAAATGGATTGGAGAACCTAGTGACAACTGGCATGATCGAAGGGAACAGACCAAGGGGAAGACCGAGAGGAAAATACCTGGATGGCTTGGCCACGTGGCATGGACGAGACGGGAACACTGAGCTGATCCACAACTCTGGTGATCGAGTGAAATGGCGAGTCATGACGGCCCACGCTTTCCGGCATGGCACATGATTGATTGATTGACACGAAAAGTGTGTGTTGTGTGGGTGTGGTATGAGCCTATGTAATGACAGCATACAGCCTTTCACGACACCACTTTGTAACTGATGTTTGAAAGACGAGTGGTTAGAAGAGCGGAATATAAGTTGCACCTTGGTGCTCTGTTTGTGACCATTTGAAATCAAGTTAGCTCGTTCGTTCTATTCACCTTTCATTAGAATTTAAGAACTATATAGAATAACATTACAGCAGCAAATCACAGGACTTTCAATACACAACTAAGAACAGATTACCTTCTCAAATCCACATGAAACGCATCTGATTACAAGCGATTGTCTAAGCGAATCTCTTCTCTGGGACTTGGACCTCCGCCTGTAGCTGAGGTCATCGTGTCGTATTGTGTGCATGGAGCGTAAACTCGGATCCAAAAGCGCACGCGCAGTTGCTGGGGGAGCACGTACAGTCTGCTCGTGAGAGGTGTCAGACAGGGCACGCGCGGGGCTGCGTCAGACATCCGAAGAATGGTAGATAATCGAGATGACTCTTGAGGATTAGAAGAAGTTGGAATCCGGAACAACTTTGTCAGTTAACTTGTTAGGAATTGGAACAATTACGACACCAGTGGATATTTGGATAGTACTTCTTGCGGTGGTTTTCTCGTTACTTGGAGTAAAGTATTCATATTATCTTGTGATATTGAACGGAAAACCAGTACATCAGAGTCACAAGTACATTTACGCATCAATCAGGTATAATGTGATTCCTAATTTTGTAAGTACATGTATGTGTAATTTGTTTAGTTGTAATTCGTTTATGTGTGATTAATGTGTTCTTTGATCACAATCACATATGTACTATCTGTACCCTCTGTTGTGAATACTTTTGTCAGTTTCTTCTGCCTCACGCAATGTGCATTTAATTTGCGTCAGAAGGGACACAGACAAAGTCATAGCAATGTGGGAATGACAGCATTAAAGTAACAATTCAGACAGACGTATTGAAAGTACCAAAAGTGTATTGAACTGAACTGAGTTAAGAACCGACATCACAGCGCTAGGAAAATTCCCATGCGTACTCCGTCCTCATCTGCAACAGCCAGCGAAGAGTTCCAATACTAATGACACAGGTAGCAGTCTGATTACATGCCTGTTAGCGCCCCACCTCCTCTCTTTCTGATCTCCGAGTGTCGGCCAGATCTTCCAGTCACCCTTTGCAGCACCACTCTTCCCAAGCGGTAACTATACATCCGCTCCTCTGCACTACATACACTAACCCACAGGATCCCGACCATATCTGCCTCACCATGCACCAACAAAAAGGTGATTGCAATGTTAGTGTAAATTTTGGGATTGAAGGGCTGAGATATACACGTCACTTGCTCAAATGGCAGCTACCCAGTACACATCTTAGAGTTGTTATTTTACCTCTGATAGATAAAACTCACTTGCTTTGTCAAAGCTTATAACTCACATCTCACTATTTAAGGTAATAAGTCGAGACCTCGACCTCCTGCTCAGTTTTTGCTCGACAGCTCAGTGCAGAAGATGGTGCGCCTTTCAGCGACCATAGGATCTGTTCGAGACTCAATACTCCGATATAAGGCCAGACGGACTCGTGATCAGACTCGCTGGTTGTTGAAGAAGCGGACCTAGGGTAAAGCATCGATTGCTGGGATATTGGTTCTTGACTTACTGTTTAACTGTTAATAAACAAATTGGACGAACAGTGTGCATGTTGGACCTGTTTCAAATACCTCGGTTGATTTACATCTAAAAGAGCAGGCTTACCACACTACATACCAGGCCAGCATTTCAAAATTAGATAGCCCAATCACAAAAAGAGTATTCAAAGCGGCTCCGGTATATACACATCTGGGTCCTCACAAGTGGTACGGAGTTCTTACATTTAGCTGAGATTCGTGAGGTATGAAAGTAAACTGTGCTCTTGTGGATTTCATGTGCAATGGAAGTCATGCATATCCGTGTCTAAACTTATGCATTTAAAAGACATTGTCTCAAAAAGTTTCTTGCTATGGGTATGCGATGGGCTAGCGCCATCCCATTTTATTGGTCTGACTGCACGGAAGAATAAGTGACGAAACTTTCCTTCACTTTAGCAAGCGACGCGCCCTGGTGTTGAAGCCGCATCCCACGGTGCTTATTGTGTTCTTTTCCCGAGATGGAGAATTTTCGACAAATGACTATTACCATAAACATATAGTTAACTGCGTGCCTTTAAAAGACTGAGTATATATTAGCTGCTTGCGATTTGCTATACAATGTTATGTTAAGTAGTTTGCCATTGCGTTCTGAATGGCCGACGCTTCATAATATTAAAATCAAAACAAAGCGACCCGCTTCCTTATCATTCCCCGACCTACTACGAACTCTCAATTCGGTATGTCGGGGATTTTGAAAGCACATTTCACTGACCCTTTAAGCCAGAGACGTGGACGACTATAGCCATATTATTTGGAACTAGCAGGTTCATGTTGCAGCCATCCGTATGTTTTATGTTCATCATTAGAGCTACTTGCAGGAAGGAAGCATGTAAGCGAAGATCTTAACAGGGGCAAATGAAGTCGTAGAAGTCATATGATTAGTCGATTTGGTTTGCAACGAGTACGCACGAATAGCCACCCTCCCTGGCGTAGAGGTTAAGAACGTTGTTCGTAATCCAGTATACTCTCGTACGAAACATAGCTGCGAGAGATTCGGCAGCGGATTGCGTCGCGTTGGTTACATAAGGAGGGTATGTGAGCCGGTCATTCAGAAAGCAATGACAAACTACTGAACGTACAACTTACCAAGACATAAAGAGCAGCCGAAAAATGCTGGTGTTGACTGCAATGTCCTGTAAAGGATACGCGAAAAACAAAACCACTCGAATAACTTTGTGAATAGTCTAGTCTCTTGCCAAAGGTTCTACAATGAAACTTCAATGCAGACGAGAATTTCGTTGTATCTTGTATCAGCAAAGATCCAAATGTGTATATATGAACCGAACGCTATTCTTTTGTATGTTTTTGATTTTGGGATTTGACCACTACGCTACCAAGGCTCATTATTGCGTATAAATGGCAATGGAAAATAATTATATGACCCAAAAAAGTAGGTTTGGATCAACTGGTACACAATCAAATGAACAAGCACTATAATGCTAATTTCCGTTCACTGGGCATTAAAACTGCGGAAGATATCACGAAACAAAACAAATAACACGATGACCCTAGTATCGATATATATACATCGTCCTTCTGTCCAAATGGGAGGTCAAAAGTGGCGATATATTATTCTTCAGGACTGAATCAGTTATTAGTGCAATTATATTGATTTGTATTATCAATTAACACTAGAACTGCAAATAACGCTGTCACTTCCCCGAGACACGGTACGTTAGTCTCGACATAACCAGTTTACTGACCTTGGGGCGCATTTGCTATATGGTGCTATTCCCCCATATTTTAATAGACCAATCAACATTTAATTGAAGATGTGGTCAATATCACGCCCTTCGGCTTAACTTCCTATTATGATATTTCTCGCTAATTATTTTTAAGCTTGATATAGTAGTATATATATCTCGGAACAGTCATAACATCTGATGGGAGATGCCTTGAAGAAATTAGAACAAGAATCGCCATGACGAAAGTAGCCTTTAGCAAGATGAAAAACATTCTTACCAATAAGAAGATGTCAAATGAAACGAGAAAAAGAGTGTTGGGGGAATGCATAGAGCCTGTTCTTTTGTATGGATGTGAAACTTGGACAATGAGCAGTCAAGCTGAAAAACATCTGATGGCTGCAGAAATGTGGTTTCTGAGGAACATGCAAAGAATACCATGGACAGACAGAAACACCAATGACCAAGTACTACAGGAGACACATGACAATCGTAAATTGATTAGAGAAATTAGACGTAGACAATCAAAAAATTTTTGGACATGTTATGAGAAGAAATGGAATGGAGAACTTAGTTACAACTGGCAAGATCGAAGGGAACAGATCAAGAGGAAGACCGAGAGGAAAATACCTGGATGGCTTGGCCACATGGCATGGACGAGACAGGAACACTGAGCTGATCCACGACTCTGGTGATCAAGTGAAATGGCGAGTCATGACCGCCTACGCTTTCCGGCATGGCACATGATTGATTGAAGTAGTATCTTATTCTGTGAAATTCCACACCGTGATGTGTACAGGGTCTTTTCTGTATAGGGACGTGCGTCGTACCTCTAAGCACTTTGTCGCAGACAACCGCGATGATTCTGGTATTGATTAGCACTCATAGAAGACAAGATTAGCTAACCTGACGATACTCGTGCACATTTTCTAATGCATTCTTTCAGCGAAGTTTGTGTGTGTATGTGTGTGTGTGTGTGTGTGTGTGCGCGCGCGTTTTAGTTTCTTCTTCTACGTTTCGGCATAATGCGGACGATTAATTGATATTCCAGTTACATTATATACGAACAACTGCCTCCTGTAGTTCTGTATTCAGTAGTTATTTAGTTAAGTTCGTTGCATGTCATTTACAGGACCTAGCAGTCAACCCCACAAATTGATTGGCCGTTTGTTACTTACAGGCCAAGTTCACGTTCAGTAATTTGTCATTGCTTTCAGAAAGATTGCCATTGTATTAAAACCAGCGCAAGGCGGTCTGCTTCCAAATCGTTTGCAGGTGTCTTTCGAACACCGTATGGGGGTTTGCGAGTGGCGTTCGTAACTCCTTGGCTACAGTCACTAGGACAATTAACCTCCAAACCGGTTTGCTAGACCAGTCGTAGGTTCGTATGTAACACTACTGTCTGGCGCGGAAGCCTGGACATTGAGCCAGCAACTAGAAAGTCGAATAGAGGCCTGGAGATGTGGGTATACAGAAAAAAATAACTATCTCTTACTGCCTATAGTACCTTCCGGTGTAGGATTGGGGGGGGGGGGGGGTCTTGAGCTTGAGGAATTAAGGCCGCATGGCTATTGCAGTCTCCGCGAACTGTGCAGGTTAGAGTTTTCTTTTTGCACCGGACAGAAACAAAAACTCCATACCTTACCGAGGATTCGAACCCGGGTCTCCCAAAGGAGAGCCCGGCATTCACTCGGCCAGCCGCTCCACTTACAGAAGAATGTTGTCTTCATGGAAACAAAACAATCAAATACAGAGGTTCTAGAAAAGCTGGGAATGAAAAGATGGTTTATGAAAGAAATAAAAAAGAGACAAGTGAAATATTTCGGCCACGTTATAAAACGCACTATTCTTTTAAAAACCATACTAGAGAGCAGGGTTGAAGGCAAGCGAGCAAGAGGTAGACAACGATACAAGTTAGAAGATAACATCAAGAGATGGACGAACATCAGTCTGACAGAATATACAGTCAGGACGAGAGACAGACGATGTAGGAGATCCATTGCAGCCAACCTTCATTGTGGAGACGGCACCTGATTGATTGATTGATTGAGGGTTGTCAGACAAACTCATGGCTTGAAACTATGGAGACTGGAATATCGTCATACATCCGCGCGGAATTCTGAATTAGAGGCATTCAACGAAGTAATAGTGTTATTTGTAAGCTTTTAGTTCCAGTGTTATACAGGACTGCAAATTGAAATTTCGGAATTATTAAAATGACGGTTATTGATTATTGTGAGTAATAGAACAAGCAATAATACAAGCAATAATAAGCAGCGGTGGCAGAATGGTTGATGTGCTTTATTATTAAGAAAGTGGATCCGGATTCAATCCCCACTACATGGATATTTCTTTCTTCAGGAAGTTCATGGCTCAGCCGTGCATGCAGCCTCAAAACATGGTAGTGGTTACTTTTTTCAGAATTTCCCGGTAATTGACTGGGAAAGAAAGTCAGCAAGAAAGCGAAATGACCACCTCATGTATTAATCTATGGCAAAGAATATGTCAGGCAGAATACTTCATTCGCCTTTGTGTGGTATGGGGATACTGTACCTTACCTAATGAACTTCTTGTAGAGTCTAGGAACTGCTGCTTGCTGAGTCTTAAAAAGTTAGTTGCCTATCTTCTTCTTTTTCTTCTTTCGTTTGCTTGAAATATGTCTATAATTGCAATGTTGTCTCATGTATTAATTTAACTGTCTTTTTTTTTTAGTTCACTCAGTGGTCCATAGAGTTTATCGGTCACTGTCATCTCTCTAGACCGAAGGTTTGCCTAGAAAAGGCATTCAAAGACACCCTTCATAGTTGCCTTTCTATTACAGTAGATCGCAGTCAGTCCCATAATTTTTGGCTGTTTATGATTTACCAATGCCAAACCTTGACAATGGGAGACAAAGAGAAACAAATGTAAACGATAACCAGAGGGAATGGCAGAGTTCATGGAAGCCTGAAGACCGACACTCTCGCGCTGTTTATACTTCACCTCGACACCGCAAGGTACAAGAGGAACAAGATGAGATGAGATGGAATGTGATTTACTTGGCAATTTTTGCGTTCACTAGATTGCCAATGTTTTCTGAACGACCGACTCTCATACCATCCAAATCAACGCATGTAGGTCTGTTTCCAAATCGTATGCGGCTGATTTCGAACCCTTGACTCGCTATTTCGGGAAACAGAAACTTGTTCACTGCCTCTAAGCCTCAGCCCAGGCCTTGTATAGTCTAGGAACTACTCTTCTGTTGTCTTGTTTAAAACGTCCCTTCAACTGGCGTCAATATGTTCAGTCACATGAGGTTACAAATACTCCAGAATGACCCTATGGCTAACAACACATCGTTATAATGTGAGGTATCTAACTCAATTACACCGTGCATGAGAAGTAAATTATAGGCTTTATGTGTCTAGTGTGATGGCATAATGGATACAGCACTGCTTTAATAGCACAGCCCCCCAGTTCAAGCATCTGTTGGGAAAGGGTGCTATTTTGGATTGCAAGCAGTTCTGAAAGCGACCCAGCTACGTTAACCTTTAGGATACGTCGGGGGTTGCAAATATTGGCGTAGAGTTTGTTTCTCTCTGTGTTCATCTCTGAGTTTGTGCTTTTCAGTGTTGGTCACTTGCTGTCTCTGTTTTGTCTTCCAGTGTCTATGTCTCATATTGTTTATATCCTATTTTTATCTCTACCTTTCACTTGCTGTGTCTTTGTCGCTCTATTTCTCTTTTCCTCAATGTTGCCTCTCTGTGTCTCACCCTGTCTTTCCTTGTCTATCTATCTGTCTATGTTTACCTCATTCTGTCTCTCTATGTCTCTCGCTGTATATCCTTCTCTGCCTTATCTCTTTATATTTCTATCGTGCTTCTCTCTGTCTCTGTTTCCCTCTATATTTGCCTCGCTATATCGCACTCTGTCTCTCACTCTCTGTCTCCCTATCTCTGTCGCGCTCTGTCTTTCCTCGAACTTTCCATTGATCTCTTTCAGTCTCTCTCAGTATCCTATATATGTCTGTGTGTCTCATGCTGTCCTTTTCTGTATGTGTGTCAGTCACTTTTAGTCTCAGATAATAATAAAACCCTAGAATAACCGTCAGTCTCCGATTTATAGTATAGGATGTCTCCCCTAGCTAATACGATAATTACTACATCAATAATTAATATTGGTGTGTCATGTGTCATATTTCATATGCGTTTTAACACATTTATTAGTAATTTTGATGTTATCTTCGATTAGTCTTATTAGTAATGCATGGATGAAATAATGTACAAGAGAGAGAGAGAGAGAGAGAGAGAGAGAGAGAGAGAGAGAGAGAGAGAGAGAGAGAGAGAGAGAGAGAGAGAGGAACATGATGTTGGACATAATGTTAGATATAGTTAGTGCGTTGCCAATTCTTAACGCTTTGAAAATAAAGTTCGTTCGTTCGTTCGTTCTCTCTCTCTCTCTCTCTCTCTCTCTCTCTCTCTCTCTCTCTTTCTCTCTCTCTCTCTCTGTCTCTCTCTCTTCTATTTATCCTTTTCTTTCTGTGTCTCCGTCAGACTTTCTCTGTCTGTCTATCTACCTTTATATACCTTTCCATGTCTTTTCATGTCTTCCCTCTCTCTTTCTTCTGCTTCTGCCTATCTCTTTCTCTCTCTCTCTCTCTCTCTCTCTCTCTCTCTCTCTCTCTCTCTCTCTCTCTCTCTCTCTCTCTCTCTCTCTCTCTCTCTCTAATACTTCTTCATGTTAAATTATTTGTTCTGCAGTATTTCTTATTCCCTGCCTTAATTTTCAAAATAATTCTGACGCTGCACATGAATATTCAGCGATTAAATAAACATCCAAGCCATGAAACAATAAAACAAGAACAGCTATGTCAAATACAGCCACCAGGATTCCTTGTCTCCCATCACATGCTTGAACATATCGACCCCAGATACTGTATTCATATCTTCCGTGGAAGATAACGATACTGGGGAAATGTAATGAGCTTGCCATCTAATCTATCTGGGGCTCATCAGTTACCAAGACTTATTGCCTTTCACTCCTGCCTATCACTACTAAGGTCGTGAGCTCGTTTTCGGACGTCGTCTTTCGGATTCCGAGTGCAGTTTTCTTTTCTGGGAAACCTGGAGATCTTCACTGAAGCTACGGAGTGTATGATCTTTGGGACGTGTTCTGCAGGCCGCTCTGCAGAAAGATACTGAACCTGATGAAATAAAATCTGTTTCAGTTGTCTGTCTTTAATCTTCTCTTTATCACATCACGATTCCAGGTGGTATTTGCTGCGGGATTTCTTTTATGTTTTATTGCAAGATACCAAGCTAAACTATGGGACTAGTAAGAAGCCGATGTAGCACAGAGGTTAGCATGCTCGCCTAAAGCTTGAATGGCATGTGTTCTAATCCCTATCGACGGGGATTTTGTTTTAGGATTTATCTTTAGACCCAGACGCACACAACCTAACAGAGTGCCATGGAAATGCCATGGAAATGCCATGGGCAATGCTGGTGGCTGTCGTGATCCTGACCACTTAATTCATCGGGTGTCGATTGACCACTTAATCCATCGGGTGTCGACTGACCACTTCATCCATCGGGTGCCGACTGACCACATCATCCATCTGGTGCCAACTGACGACTTCATTCACCAGGCACCGACTGACCACATCATCAATCGCGTGCCGATTGGTTCGTAAATATATGGTGCCAGCACCATATACCCATGACGTTTAAAGAGGCTTAAAGAGAGCCCTTTTCTTTTTACTTACTCTTGGGGGTCGTCGTTGCAGCTACGGAGTTCCCGTTTTTTGCGACGATTTTGGCACGCCGCCCTGCGGAAAGAGAACAGGCCATATGAGATAAATTTCCCATGCAATGAAATCGATTCTCTTGAATTTTAAGCTCGTGTTTTTACTTAAAAGAAAGGCTGAAGATAATCCTGTGGCAGATACTACTGTTAGAGTGTGAAGTAATATGTCTTTGTATATTCTAGGTCATGGCATAGTGAGGTGAGGTGCTCAGCGCCCTTCCTCCCCGTCTTATCTTTACACATAACTCTTAGAAAATTGTGAAGATCTTCCAGTATCCATTTTAGGAGATTGGTACTAGTTGAGAGTCGTACAGTTTAGAAACAAGAACCATTGACCCTAGTGGGCCATTGAACCGACGCCATTGTATTGGTAAACAAAGGTCCTAAGCACTCTGCCTACTGGTTCTTTAAATTGAGAGCAGTAGTCAGTAATCAAAGCAGAATAATTAATAGGAATTGATCACATAAGTGTGTAGGAAAGTTGTCAGTATTTATTAATCGTGCGTATGGTAATTGCACCATACGTCTGTGAAACCTGGACACTTGCTAAACAAGAACAGCGCATAAATGACTTTGAACATAAATATAGACGGGTTCTAAGAATATTTGGGTAAAGAAAAGAACAAATGCATCCATACTTCAAGAGCTGAATATTGAAGAGGGTTGGCTATTAAAGACGATAAAACAAAGAAAATAGATATATTTTGGTAACCTGAAACGTCATGAAAGTTTCGAGTGAACAGTAAAGGAGGGGTATATGCCTTCGAAGAGATGAAGAGGAAGGCCAAAGAGAAGATGGGTGCATGATGTGGTGGATGATCTCCAGATGGTGACATTTTGCTTTTTATCGAGGAATTTTCCAGAAGGTTGTTATGGGAGCTATGTTCTGCAAAGGACATGCTACTGAATGAAGGAATGAATGATTCTATCGTCAAGTTTGTATAGTCCAATTTGTACTCGATGCGTGATGCGGGTAATATCATGTCAGTTGCTTTCACCTTCCAGATCATGTCCGGGTACCCATTGTTCTGCTGTTACTACAAGGAAGCCCTAAACAATGTTAAATAACAAATCCATCTTGAAGGTGATTGGACCAGATGATAACAGGACAGGCAGACAAGTGTGCTAACCGCTGCACAACCTCGGCTGTGTAAGTAAGCGTGCGCTTATACGAGATACCAATTAGTACATCATGACAGAAAGTAATGATTATGACTCAACAGGTAGATAATCACTTCCAGAAGAATAAAGAAAGCATTGATTGGGAATAGGGTTGCAATAGAGGGTGTGATAGACACATGGACATTTTATATATATATAAAAGAGAATGTTTGTTTGTGTGTCTTTTATGCGTTCCCGAACGGTCCATCCGATTGAGATGAAATTTTGTACAAATGTTGTTCTCACTCCCGCGGATCCAGTTAGTTAGTTTAAAATCAATTTTTAATTTTTACACGAAAGAAAAAGGCATTACGAGCTTCAGAAACAGACAAGCAACGGGAACGGGAACGGGAGCATCAGAAACAGACGAGCAACGGGAACGGGAACGGGAGCATCAGAAACAGATGAGCAATGGGAGCGGGAGCTGTTGCCGAACGCGTACTCTGTGCGCTTAGAGAAATTTATTTGAATGTATAATGAACTGAACTCCAGCATTTTTGTTGACTTTAAGTGTATTTACGTTCTGTAGTTTGCCATTACCGGTGCTGTGACGAAGGTGTTACAGACGCAATTCGTAATCCAGCATACCACGTTCGAAATACAGCTGCAGGCGATGTGGCAGTAGAACACCTTGCGTTGGTTTTTATAAAATGGTATACATGCCGGTCGTTCAGAAAGCAATGGGAAAGTACTGACCGCAAACTTGCCAAGAAATAAGAAACTGGCAAAAATTATGGGGTTGACTACGATGTCATGAAGGATGTGCAACTGACGTTTAGTTTGACATTACTTTCTCAATTGCCTACGCTATTGGCGTAAACATAATCAAAAAGCTATTTGCTCTTATATCGTCTGCAGCTGATTTTGAACCCGCTGTATCAGGATAGTGAAACTGCGTTCACTACCCTCAGGACACACACACACACACACACACAAACGCGCGCGCGCACACACGCACGCATGCACACATACACGCGAACTAAATGTAAATAACTTATAACACTTAAGCACATAAATCGTGGTTGTTAGAAAGACTTCAGCAAAAACCAACGCAACGCGGTCTGCTGCCAAATCGCCGACAGCTGTGTTTCGAAGTCTAGCCACTTCATTAATGAACGCCACAATATGTGGACATTAACTTTTGAGGAGTCGAATGTATTCCAGTGTCTGCGGAAAAGAGAGATAATCTTTCTTCAGGAATCCGTGTGTACTCCACGGGTCATAAAAGGTTGACATCAGAGAATCTTGGCTTATTAGCATTCATAGATTTTTTTATTTTTTTTTTGGATATCCTATTTACATGACATATATAGCTGTCAACATCAGCACTGCCATTGTTGATGTCTTGGCAAGTTTACGTTCAGTAGTTTGCCATTGCTTTCTGAACGACCGGCTCCCATACTATAACGTTAAAACCCAGCGTGACACGGTCAGCTGCCAAATCGGTCGCAGCTGTATTTCGAACGCAGTTAAGCGGAATCACGAACCTGAACCGTAACGCCTTTGCAACGGATACGGCATTCATAGAGTTACAAAAACACAAAATAGATTTTGCATAATGTATTCAATAAAAAATAATCGATTGCACAAATATATCGTAGCATCATCTATTAGGCGATTCCAGCAGCTGCTATGCAAACAGAAAGACTGCTTATTAAGCATTAGACTTCTGTGGGGATAACGTTATCCAAATTCGAGTGCGATCGCTCTCTCTCCCCCTGTCTCGCTTTCTGCACTTTCGCGCCTGCCCTCGGACGCTCTCTCTCTCTCTCTCTCTCTCTCTCTCTCTCTCTCTCTCTCTCTCTCTCTCCCTCTCTATCTCTCTCTCTCTCTCTCTCTCTCTCTCTCGGCCCTTCGCTCTCTTCCCCTCTCTTTTTCTTATTCTCCCTCAATCTCTTT
>OY992878.1:149905015-149927515 GCA_963921405.1 Cepaea hortensis | reverse complement strand
AATTAGGAAAGCTAATACAAACGGAAAAATCAGTCCAGTGCACTAGAATTAGTTGCACTGTATGGACTACACTTGAGTTCAAAGCGAGCGAGCGTAAAAGAAAAGAAAACAAAGCATAACTAAATGAGGGATGGCATTGGTTTCTAGTGTGGGCGGTAGATAGACACGTATGGATATTACTAATGTTAGCACTGTTGGTTATTAGAAGAATAATTAACTGAAGCTTGAAACATCTTGCCGGCTCCGTGGCGGAGGATTTACAGAAGCGGTTCGTGATCCCGCATACCAGCGTTCGAAACACAGCTGCGCGCGATATGGCAGCATACTGCGCTGCGTTGGTTTTTTAACTAATTGGTATGACATTAGACATAGACAGTCACAATGTTTGGGCATATTATGAGAAGAAATGGTTTGGAGAACTTGGTGACAATTGGTAAGATCGAGGGGAACAGACCAGGGGGAAGACCTAGAAGCAAGTACCTGGATGGCTTGGCCTTGTGACATGGTCGAGACAGAAACACGGAGCTGATCCACGACTCTGGTGATCAAGTGAGATGGCAGAACATGACCGTCCACGCTTACCGGCATGGCACATGATGGATGGATGGATGAGTGCCGGTCGTTCAGAAAGGAATGGCAAACTACTGAATGTAAACTTGCCAAGAGATCACAACAGCAAGAAATGCTGGTGTTGGCTGCAACGTCTTGTAACGAAAATGCAACTAACTTTTTTTTAAACATTCTCCTTATGTTTATAGTAGATACATTGAGCAGGCATTCTGGTTCTACGTGTCCACTGGTGACCCCTAGACATTATAGTATGTCCACCTACACATAGTCGACTATACAGATAGCAACTATAACGCGACGATCTTTCCCATAAAAAATTATAACACCAGAACGATGGTTCATGCGAAAAATTTATGCTAGTTCTTCTCTAGTGTTAAATGACGATACAAACACTCACATTCTTACATCCTGTAAAACATCAATTTGTACTGCTACATTGCAATTACCGAACAGTGTGTTTGCATCATGTAATGTAACATTGTGTTTGCATCATGTGAAGTTTGTCAGGTCAACTAACTCATGTTTTGCTCACTGACGTAATTTCTTGCACATAAAGGTCAATCTGTCTTGTCTTCCTATCAAACAGCATTAAATGTTTTTGAAACCGAAACAAATAGAGAAAAGTAATTTAAACTGTTTAAGCCAGGGCAGGTGCGTTCACCTGAGTGACCGCCATATAATAGATTTGTAGCCCCCTCGTCGCCTGACATTTGGATTGTCGACCTGGCCCAGACTGACTAAACACACTGACTCACTTTCATTGACTCCCTGTCTCATTCTGACTCACTCATTTTCAGTCACGCATGGTTAACAATTTTCCACGAGCCATGTTTTTAACCTGAATTGCTCTCATGTTCCCACTTGTGTGTGTGTGTGTGTGTGTGTGTGGTCAGTCGCACACCCTTGAACACAATAGCATATATGACAGTGATATATCACAGTGATAAACGACAGTGATACATGGCAGTGATACATGGCAGTGATACATGCAGTGTTACATTTCAGTAATACATGGCAGTGCTACATGGCAGTGATACATGGCAGTGCTACATGGCAGTGTTACATGGCAGTGCTACATGGCAGTGATACATGGCAGTGATACATGGCAGTGCTACATGGCAGTGATATATGGCAGTGATAAATGGCAGTGATACAGGGCAATGATACATGCAGTGATATATGGCAGTGATACATGGCAGTGATATATGGCAGTGCTACATGGCAGTGATATATGGCAGTGATATATGGCAGTGATACATGGCAGTGATATATGGCAGTGATATATGGCAGTGAAACATGGCAGTGTTACATGTCAGTAATGCATGGCAGTGTTACATGGCAGTGATATATGGCAGTGATACATGGCAGTGATACATGGCAGTGATATATGGCAGTGATATATGGCAGTGATATATGGCAGTGATATATGGCAGTGAAACATGGCAGTGATATATGGCAGTGATAAATGGCAGTGTTACATGTCAGTAATGCATGACAGTGCTACATGGCAGTGATATATGGCAGTGAAACATGGCAGTGATACATGGCAGTGTTATATGACAATAATACATTGTAATGGAGCAGAAGGAATCACGGGACAATTGTGTTAAGAAATTCATGTAGCATCTTAGTGGGAAAAGTGTTTAAAGCGAAAATTGTGTTAAGGGTTAGGTAGCAGAATTACGGGACATAGCGGTAAAAGGGACAAATGTATCTGTGGCTTAGGGTAGCAGGTGGATGTTGTTCTAGTATTAATCGGCTTTATATAGTGTGTATCTAGTGCTAATTACACAACATAGCAGAAATATGTCGTATGTATATAAATACTGGCCGGCTTCCTGGCCCAGAGGTTAGCAACTTTTCTCCGTAATCTCGTATACTCTCGTAAGTAACGTGACTATGGTGAGAATCAGCAGTGGTTCGAATCGCGTCGGTAACTTACGGGGTATGTGAGCCGGCTGCTCAGAAAACAATGGCAAACTACAGAGCGTAATCTTGTCAAGAAATCAACAATCATCTGAAAGATGCTGATGTTGACAGCGATGTCCTGTAAAGGATATGCAAAACATTTTAGTATCAAACCGGCTCTGTGGTGTCTTCTTCTTCTTCAGATTTCCGAGCCATTGAGGTTCTTTGCTGCAAATACAATCCGTCTCCATTCGTCTCTCTGGTGGACCTTCTCTTGCCAGTCGTTGATTCCAAGTGCTTGTAGGTCTGTACATGTATTATCTCTCCACCGTCTTCTTGGTCTACCTCGGGGACTACGGTCATTTATTTCCTGAGTGTAAGCGAGTTTTGTTTCCCTATTATCTTCCATTCTTTCTATATGCCCCAGCCATTGTAGTCTATTAGCCTTCATGATACCAGTGATTAGCGGAGACTTAAACAGATCATAAATGTCTTTGTTACTTCTTCTTTTCCACTCTCCACTTTGTGTATCCCTAATGGGTCGAAAGATGCGTCTTAAAATTTTGTTCTCAAAGGTTTGTAACAAGGCTTCGTCTCCTTTCGTTGTACTCCAGGTTTCAGAGCCATACAGCACAACTGGTCTGATCAGTGTTTTGTATATTGTGATTTTGGTGTTACGAGATAGCGCCTTTGATTTTAGTAGATGTTGTAGTGCATAGTATATCTTATTTCCAGAGTTGATTCTAGTTTGTATTTCTTCCCTTATGATGTTGGAGCAGTTGAAGATTGTACCCAGGTATTTGTATGTTTCCGTTTTTTTAATGGTCATATTATCTATTTGTATGTGGCCAGAGTTTTTAGCCATTCCGTCTCTTGAAATTACCATATATTCTGTCTTATCTTGGTTGATAACCAGCCCCATCTGTTGGGCTTTTTCCTTTAAGTGAGTCAATATTTCCAATGACTTTTGTTCACTTTGCCCTATAATATCTATATCATCTGCATAACCAAGCAGCTTGGATGTTCCTCCAATATCACATTCCTCCTTTATCTTCCTTACAACTTTCACTAGAGCCAGATTGAAGAGTAGCGGCGATAGTGCAACACCCTGTTTCAAGCCAGATGTTATTTGGAAAGAGTCTGATTTCCTGCCTTTATATGTTACTATATTATAAGTATCTTCCATGCATAGTCTGGTCATGTTGATTAACTTCCTTGGTATTCCAAATTCCTGCATAGCATTCCATAGACTATTCCTATGGACACTATCATAAGCCTTTTTAAAATCCACAAAAATGTTATGGAGATCTCTTTTATATTCCCAATGTTTCTCGGCTATTTGTCGTAAGATAAATATCTGATCTATTGTTGATCTGTTTTGTCTAAAACCTGCCTGGTAGTCACCTAATATGTCTTCTGAATATGGTTTTAGTCTATTTAGTAATACTGCGGATAGTATCTTATAGCTTGTGGACAGTAGTGATATTCCTCTATAATTTCCACATTGGAACTTGTCTCCTTTCTTAAAGATAGGTATCAATAATGACTCTTTCCAGTCATGGGGTAATTCTTCTGTCCTCCAGATTTTTATTATTAGTTCGTATAGCTTTAGATGTAATGCATGGCCACCTGCCTTTATAAATTCAGCAGCAATTCCATCAGTCCCAGTTGTCTTATTGTTTTTAAGTCGTGTGATTACATATAGGATTTCTTCAAATGTAGGTTCTTCAATTTGTGGTTCGCATGTTAGAACCTTTTCCTGTGGGAAAATGTTACTTGGAGCTTCACAATTTAGTAATTCAATAAAATATTCTTTTCATGTGTTGCACATTTCCTCATTGGTATTTATCATATTCCCATTTTTGTCTTTTAAACCATATGTGTTTTGTTGGTGCCCTCGTTTCATTGACTTCAGTTCTTTAAAAAATTTTCTGGATTCATTTTTCTGGTGATTAGTTTTCATATCTTTGATTATATTACTCATATATTCTCGCTTCTGCTGTCTGACTATTTTTGTAGCCTCTTTACATTCATTTCTATAATGCTCTTCCTTTTGGATGTTATTGATGTCATTTAACCATACATGTCTGGTATTCTTCTTCCTAATGACTGCTTCTTCACATTTTTGATTGAACCATCTGTTCCTTCTATGCGTGGTTAACACACCGAGACATTCTTCTGCGGTAGATTGAATTGTATTCTTGATGTTCAACCAAGTTTGGTCAACGCTTTCCTCCGAAGGGTTTTGCAGAGTTTCAAATTTACATTTTATTTCATCTGTAAATTTCTCTTTGACTGTAATGTCTTGTAGTTTTTCTCTGTTATATGTTGGGTGTAATCTTTGTAATTTAGTATAGAAAGCTCTCTTAAGTTTTATTTTAAATTTTGCTCCAACGAGGAAGTGGTCACTGTGGCACTCAGCTCCTCTATAACTTCTGACTTGCTGTATGTTTGATGCATTTCTGTTGTTAATTAAAATGTGATCTATTTGATTATAGGTTCTCTTGTCACATGATTTCCAAGTTTGTTTGTGTATATCCTTTCTTTGTAGTCTGGTACTGCTAATCTGCAGTCCTTTGGCTTCTGCCAGGTTGATGACTCTCCATCCATTATCATTTGAAGTTGTATGTAGGCTTTCCATACCAGCCACTTTTTTATTAGTTTGCTCTCTACCTATTTTTGCATTGAAGTCTCCCAGCACAATCAGGATGTCCTGTTTGGGGGTTTCTTCTATGACATCTTCCAGATCATTATAAAAGTCTTCTTTAATATCATCTTCTTTCTCTTCAGTAGGTGCATGTACATTAATCATCGTTATATTTTTCCATTTACCTTTTATTCGTAATTTACTAATCCTGTCATTAAAAGCTTTAAAGTTTAAAACGTTCCCCCATAACTCTTTTTTGATGACAAATCCTGTTCCTAATTCATGTTTATTTTGGGTGTTTCCTCCATATTTTAATACAATGGTGTGACTCCCAGTTGTTCAGAAAGCAACGGCAACCTACCGAACGTACATTTCCTAAGAAATCACAAACAGCCAAAATATTCTGGGGTTGACTGCGACGTCCTGTAAAGGCTATGCAACTAACTTGTATCTAGTAGCAATCCTATATTTCAACGACATTATGCAGTGTGCTTAGTTTAAATCCTACACTATGTCGGTAATTTGTAGTGTGTGTCTAGTGTCTGTCCTACAAAATGACCGCATTGTGTAGTGTGTGTCTAGGATCAATCCGATAACATGGCAGCTTAATGTAGTTTGTGTCTAGGACCAATCCTACACCATGACGGCATTTTGTAGTGTGTCTAGGATCAATCCTACACCATGACGGCATTTTGTAGTGTGTCTAGCATCAATCCGATAATATGACAGCTTAATGTAGTGTGTTTAGTATCAATCTTACGTCATGGCGGCAATTTGTAGTGTGTCTAGGATCAATCTGATAACATGGCAGCTTAATGTAGTTTGTGTCTAGTATCAATCCTACACTATGACGACATTTTGTAGTGTGTCTAGTATCAATCCTACACCATGACGGCATTTTGAAGTGTGTCTAGTATCAATCCTACACCATGACGGCAATTTGTAGTGTGTCTAGTATCAATCCTACACCATGACGGCATTTTGAAGTGTGTCTAGTATCAATCCTACACCATGACGGCATTTTGTCGTGTGTCTAGGATCAATCCTACACCATGACGGCATTTTGTAGTGTGTCTAGTATCAATCCTACACCATGACGGCAATTTGTAGTGTGTCTAGTATCAATCCTACACCATGACGGCATTTTGTAGTGTGTCTAGTATCAATCCTACACCAGGACGGCATTTTGTAGTGTGTCTAGTATCAATCCTACACCATGACGGCAATTTGTAGTGTGTCTAGTATCAATCCTACACCATGACGGCAATTTGTAGTGTGTCTAGTATCAATCCTACACCATGACGGCAATTTGTAGTAAGTCTAGTATCAATCCTACGCCATGACGACATTTTGTAGTGTGTCTAGCATCAATCCTACGCCATGACGGCAATTTGTAGTGTGTCTAGTATCAATCCTACACCATGACGACATTTTGTAGTGTGTCTAGTATCAATCCTACACCATGACGGGGAAATGTCATATGTGTATAAATCGTATTTTTTTCCCACTTGCATATCCTTCTTTACAGGACATCGCTGTCAACACCAGTATTTTACTGCTGTTATTGATGTCTTTGCAAGTTTAAGTTGAGTAGTTTGTCATTTCTTTCTGAACGACCGGCTCCCATAGCAACTCGTTAAAACCTAGCGCAACGTGGTCTGCTGCCAAATCGGCTGCAGCTGTGTTTTGAACGTTGGTAAACGAGCTTACGAATTCCGCCCCTAAGCTTTTGTCACGGAGACCGGCATAAATTCTTTTTTTCTTTTTTTTCGCATATCCTTTACAAGACATTGCAGTCAACACCAGCATTTTCCAGCTGCTTTTGATGTCTTGGCAAATTTTACGTTCAGTAGTTTGCCATTGCTTTCTGAACGACCGGGTCACATACCTCCGTAAGTAACCAGCGCGACGCGATCCGCTTCCGAATCTCGCGCAGCTGTGCTTCATGCGTGAGTAAACGGGATTACGAGTAACGTCCTTAACGCCTTCGCCAAGAAGATCATGGCGAAATTATGTAATCTGTGTCTAGCATCAATCCAACAACACGAAGGCAATATAAATTCAATGCTGGACTTAGTAACTATGCTACTTGCAATGCCATTTTCTCTATCTCTGTCACTTGTTTAGCCAACATCTTGTATGAAGCATTTCATTTCCGTTGCAATGAGTTTCATCCTTTCGTAATGAGTTTTGTCACTACAGTAATGTGATAGAACGTTGTATTATATTTGCACTAGCATGGCTAGTGTGATAGTCTGGCTAAGTTCTGTTGATTTATTCATACAATTGTCGCTTTCAGTATGTAATTGTGTGTCTTTCACACATTGCTTAGTATGTTTCTATCTCATAGATCAAACCTCAGACAGCCAAGGTGAACAGATCATTTTCATATCTTAAGCAGACTGCAATGGATCTTCAGCTCTCTCTCTCTCTCTCTCTCTCTCTCTCTCTCTCTCTCTCTCTCTCTCAATCACCCTCTCTCTCCCTTTCTCTTTATCTATCTTTCTCTCTCTTTTTCTCTTTCTCTCTCTGTCGTTCTCTCTGTCTCTCTCTCTCTCATTTTCTCTTCCTCTTTCTCTCGCTTTATCTTTGTCTCTCTCTTTTTCTCCTTTTTCCTTTCTCTCTGTCTCTCTCATTCTCTCTCTATTTCTGCCCCTCTCTTTTTATCTCTATCTTTCTCTCTTTTTCTCTATTCCTCTCTCTTTCTCTCCTTTTCCTTCGCTCTCTCTTTCTCTCTTTCTCTCTGCCTCTCTCTGTCTCTCTCTTCTCTATCTTCCTCTCTCTCTCTCGTTTTATTTCTGTCTCTCTCTTGTCTTCTGTCTCTCTCTCTTTCTCTCTCTCTCTCTCCCCCCTCTCTCTCTCGCTTTATATATGCCTCTCTCTCTTTTTCTCTGACTCTCTCTTTCTCTCCTTTTTCCTTTCTCTCTGTCTCTCTCATTCTCTCTCTATTTCTGCCCCTCTCTTTTTATCTCTATCTTTCTCTCTTTTTCTCTATTCCTCTCTCTTTCTCTCCTTTTCCTTCGCTCTCTCTTTCTCTCTTTCTCTCTGCCTCTCTCTGTCTCTCTCTTCTCTATCTTCCTCTCTCTCTCTCGTTTTATTTCTGTCTCTCTCTTGTCTTCTGTCTCTCTCTCTTTCTCTCTCTCTCTCTCTCCCCCCCCCCCTCTCTCTCGCTTTATATATGCCTCTCTCTCTTTTTCTCTGACTCTCTCTTTCTCTCCTTCTTTCTTTCTCTCTGACTCTCTCTTTCTCTATATTTCTGCCCCTCTCTTTTTATCTCTATCTTTCTCTCTTTCTCTCTCTTCCTCTCTCTTTCTCTCCATCTCTTTCACTCTCTTTCTCTCTGCCTCTCTCGCTTTCTCTCTCTTCTCTCTCTTTCTCTCTCTCGCTTTATCTCTGTTTCTCTCTTTTCTTCTGGCTCTCTCTCTTTCTCTCTCACTTCCTCTCTCTCTCTCTCACTTTACCTATGTCTCTCTCTTTTTCTCTGTCTCTCTCTGTATATCATTGGCACCATGCCGTCTTGGCAGACGATAGTTTGTGCTTTAAAAAGGCATAATAACTTTTACCTATGGCGGTAGCGAATGTGACTGATAAGGCCAATTTGCGCTGTAAATGTCCGTTCACAGTGGGTGCATGTGAACACATGGTCATTTCCACCATCATGCACCATCTTACGTCTCAAACGCTCGGTGTGTGACTTATCTGCAATAATTTTCTCCTTTTTCTTTAATCCATTTCTGATGTTTGCCCTTCATGCAACACGTTCAGCGGCGACTTGCTCCCAATGTGCATTATCAATGCCTGTATCAATCATGTCCCGTTTACACATATCTTTGTATCGTAGTAGAGGCCGACCCTGAGATCTCTCACCCATCTGTAATTCATCAAAAACGATGTCCTTTGGTATTCTACCATCATCCATCCTCCTAAGATGTCCTATCCATGTAAGTCTACGAAGACTGAGCATGGAATAAACTGTCACACAACCTGATCTTTCCAATACTTCATTATTTGTGATTTTGTCTTGCCACTTAATACCAAGAATTCTTCGCAGACACCGCATATGAAAGCTGTTTAAACGTTTCTCTTGGTGTGAGTAAGTTGTCCAGGTTTCACTGCCATAAAGAAGAGTACTAAGGGCACAGGCTTGATAGACAAGGACTTTTGTTTTTGCAGTAAGCTTCCTGTTCTCCCGGACACTTTTTCTTAATCTGTTCATTGTTGTTGCTGCCTTACCAATCCGGATGTTGATTTCCTGATCTAGGGATAATTTGCTATTTACCACTGATCCTAAATATGTAAAATGGTCTACCATCTCTAGTTCACCGTCGTCAATAAAGATTGCAATTCTTCCTCAGAGTGGGTCGTAACTGCAGGATCATCTGCAAAAAGCAACTCTCTGATCAGTACCCTCCTAATTTTGGTCTTGACCTTCAATCTCTGAGCATTGTAGAGGCCGCCATCTGAGCGTGAGTGAATGTGTATACCACCATCCTGATCACGAAAGGCATATTTCAGTAGAAGTGAAAAGTATATTCCAAAGAGGGTGGGAGCTAGTACACAACCTTGCTTAACTCCACTCTTGATTTCAAATTCTTCAGAAGTTGCACCATCAATCTTGATTATACCCTTCATGCCTGTGTGGAACGATTCCACAATGGACAGAAGAGTTGGTGGGCAGCCAATCTTCTTTAGTGCCTTGAACAGACCCTCACGACTGACCAAATAAAATGCCTTTGTGAGGTCGATGAAGGCAATAAACAGTGGTTGATTCTGTTCACGGCAGTTTTCTTGCATTTGTCGCAATGAGAATATCATATCAATGGTAGACCGGTTCTGTCGGAAGCCACACTGTGATTCGGGGAAAACAAATTATAAAAAAAAAAAAAATCTGCCCATGCAGCATGATCCCTCTCTCGGCCTGCCTAGTTCACTCCAGAGGAAAGGTAACACCCGTACATCTGGAACAAGACAAGCTGTAGAAGCTGCCGGATCAGCAAAGCAATGCTCTAACTGTTCGCCTGTCGGAGCTTCGATCCTAGACCAGCCGCCAACCAAGGCGTAGGGTCTGGCCTGCCCTGCCATGACAAATTGTCTTTAGCTTGCATTTCCTCGCACCAGGGTAAGGCTTGTACCCTCCCAATTGCGCTCTTCCGCCCGAAGCCGTTGGCACAATGTGGGGTGTCGGGTTTGGTAAGCGCCGCCCAACGTTCGGCGCTAACAGAAAGCAGGTGGGTACCGTCTACTGTTATACGGTGACACACACACACACACACACACACACACACACACACACATATATATATATATATATATATATATATATATATATATATATATATATATATATATATATGCCGGCTTCGTGGCTTAGAGGTTATGACTTTTCTCCGTAATCTCGTATACTCTCGTGGGTAACGTGATGACGGTGAGAATCAGCAGTGGTTCGAATCGCATCGGTAACTTACGGGTATGTGAGCCGGCCGCTCAGAAAGCAATGGCAAACTACTGAGCGTAATCTTGCCAAGAAATCAACATACAGCTGAAAGATGCTGGTGTTGACAGCGATGTCCGGTAAAGGATATGCAAAAAAAAAATTTTTTTTTAAATATATATATATAGAGAGAGACAGCAGAACTGCCACCACACCCCCCCCCCCCCCACCCCTATAATAGTCTTCTCGAAATGCTTCTGTACCAGATGCCAGATGTCCTCCATTGCATATGTCATGTGTAAATTATCTTGATTATCTCTACGCTATTGTTTTCACCTTTCTCCCCTCGCCAGTACAATTCCCTCCATAACTATTATCTCCAGACATCCCTGTCTTGTTACATGTTCACAATATTTTATTTTCCCAAATTTTATTTGTCTTAATAACCGATCTCTTTATTACTGGGTTTATAATGGACAGATCTCTTTGTTCTCTAGTTTGTCAATGCATTTTAATAACCTCTTGTAACGGTGATATTCTTAGTGTACGGAGATGAAGGAATAGAATCATCAGTATCTGTCCTGCAGTATGGCGTAGATGTTCATGTCTCGCCTCAGATATCGGTCTTTGGTGATGACAAACTCTGCTGATGATGGTCCTCCATTCCTCGCCTCAGTCCATCAAGCATCATATCAGTCTCTAGGTTTGTCTGCCTGTGCCTTTTTTTCCAACTCATATTCCCAGTAATCATGATGTTTCCCAATGTCTCGCTTCTCACTACATGACCAAAGACATGTTTATCTCTTTCTAATAGTTGCATATAATGTTCTACTTTCATTAGCCTCTCTTCCGAGTACTCGTTGATACTTACTCTGGTAGTGAAAGATATTCCAAACACTCCTCTCAGGAACTAAACAACCGGTGATTCAAAGCTGTTCCTCTGGGTACACATGAAAATCAAATTTCAATTTATCTTATTCGGATCTACAATCAGTACTCTCTCTCTCTCTCTCTCTCTCTCTCTCTCTCTCTCTCTCTCTCTCTCTCTCTCTCTCTCTCTCTCTCTCTCTCTCTCTCGTGGTTGTAACAGACAATTCAAGGCTAATTACGATCTAATCATCAACCTTCGAATCAACTTAAGTACTTGCAGATGGTAAGAGGGTAAGTTAATAAGTAAGTCACAAATGACTGTAGAAAAATTACTAAATATGATAACATGAAACAAGTTTACTTTTATACATACATTGTCCCTTTATTTCTCAACATAATTTCCACCAACTTTGATGCACTTTTCCCATCGTTTTATCAGTTCTCCAAAGCCGGCAGCATAGAACTGCGTGCTTTGTTTTAATTTACTTGTCATCCCACAGAAATGTGTTACTTACTTATTGACTCGACCGCGTAATTTTTTTTTTTTTTTTTTTTCAACGCAGCTATGCACCGCTTTATGGGATAAACATTTGTCAGCATAAACACTGAAAACCCCCTTGGCTGGAGACATTTCGCGAATGACGCCGAAGCTGAATGTGACGTGAAAACGTTGTTTAGAAAACAGAGCAAGCAGTTCTATGCAGCTGGTTTGGGAGGATTGATGAAACGATGGTATATGTGCATCAATGTTGGTGGAAATTATGTTGAGAAATAAAGGGGGCGATGAATGTAGAAAATAAACTGGTTTCAAGTTGTTATCATATTTAGTTATTTTTCTACAGCCATTTGTGACCTACCCCCATAGCATGGTTCTCGCCGGCGGGGATTCTCATACAACAACAAATACTATTTCTCTTACTAAAGTCTTGGGTTCATAAACAGGCAATGGAGGTTAGCATGGCTAAATTGATCAGAGCGCTCGTTCTTAAACACCCGGTGAGCTGATGCCGAGTTATTGGGTTCAACCTCTACACCGGTCAAGTGGATTAAATGTTGACGTCTCGTCCTTGATTTGGGGACGTAAATTGCAAGTACTTCTAAAGTCTCAGGGAAAGCTAATACACACGCAAAAATCATTTCAGTGCACTAGTAGTAGTAGCACATGTATGGACTACGCTTGAATTCAAAGCGAGCGAGCGCAACAACAGACAATAAATCACATAATGTAAAGCAAACTTGTGAATAAAGTCGCTTAAAAGTCGACAGGCTCGATTTCATTGCACCGGGTGTTTATCCCACATGGCTCAGTCTCTTTCCACAGCGCGGAAATCGTCGCACAGAGTACGAACTCCGTAGCTCCAGCTACGATTATGAGGAGTCTCCAAAAAAAAAAAATGTACTCGTGAACCTACTGACGCAGCCCGGAATCGAACCCACAACCCTTGGAGCCCGAATCAGACGGCTTGACCACTTCGCCAAGGAGACTCGGAGACTCCCTGTTAATTACGCAGTTGAATAGAAGGGAAAAAACTCCAAAAAAAAAGAAGTCGGAGTATACCGGACTAAGCAACACAAACATTAAACTGTATAAAAAACATAATTCATAACATCAGCAACCAAGTTGAAGTAAAATATTTGAGATAATTGATCTTTCCCGTGGCAAAATACGGACGTTAGTCAACGGCCATTCATCCTTCACGAAATATGAATATCGGGACTGTTCAACATCCGTGTTACTGAACATTTCTTACAATCATCATGGCTTTTATTCTTGCGCTTGCTCGCCTTGAACTCAAGCGTAATTTGTAATTGGCACCTTGCCGTCTTGACAGATGATAGTTTGTTATATTGTGTTATACAAAAGGGACAATAACTACAACCCATAGCTGTAACAAATGTGACTAATCAGACGAATTCGCGCTGTAGATGTCCACAATGGATGCATGTGAACACATCGTCATTTTCACCATCACGTACCATCGTACGTCTCACGCGCTCAGTGTGTGACCTATATTGTCTCCTTTACCTTTATTCCATTTCTGATATTTGCCCTCCATGCAACACGTTGCTCCCAGTGTGCATTATCAATGCCTGTATCAATCATGTCCCGCTTACACACATCTTTGTATCGTAGTAAGGGCCGACCCCGATATCTCTTATCCATCTGTAATTCACCAAAGAAGATGTCCTTTGGTATTCTTCTATCATCCATCCTCCTAACATGTCTTATCCATCTATGTTTACTTCTAATGCACTGGACTGATGTTTGCTTGTGGACTATCTTTCCCTATTATCAGTATCCTTCCCCGTCAGGCAAACCACTCCGATGTCCAGGGTAATTGTAATTTATATCCCCAAGTCAAGAACGAGAAGTCAACATTTTAGTCCAACTGACCAGTGTGGGGATTTCTCCCGCTACCTCGGCATCAGCACACCGTTTAAATGTTAGCTCATGTATATATTTGGCCATGCTAACCTCAACATCATCATTATGCACCGTGCCGATAAGCGTGTACGGTCATGTTTCGCTATCTCACGCGATCGCCAGAGACATGTATTAGCGCTTGGTTTTGCAATGTGACAAAGCCGTCTAGATATTTACCTTTCTGCCTTCCCTTTGTTCTTTTTCCCTCAATCTCGCCAGTTGTCACTAAGTTCTTCAGTTATCCATTTTCATAGCGTGCCCATTGAATCTTACCTGAGTACTTCAAATTTCTCTAATCAGTTTAGTGTTCTTTTGTTGTTTGTTTTTCCTGTAAGCCTTGTTCATTCTTCCCCCCCCCCCCCCCCCCTTACAATACAGTTTGCAGAGAAGAAGAGAAATAATGTTATTCTGCAAGATCTGAACATCGAAGACAACTGGTTCATGCTTGCTTGCTTGCTTGCTTGTGTTCGTTGGCTTGAGCTCCAACGCGAAGTCCTGTATGTCGGATGAAGGCATCCTGTTGTCCAACATAAGTGTGATGTCATACAGGACCTGAGGTTTGCGTGAGTATCCGTTGTCCCATGTCTGGCTTATTGGTGTGCAGACTGGTGGTTCCTCGCCTTACAGGCAGACATTCTCCGACTTCGGAGGAATCGGCGATCCTGCTGACTTTAGCCAGGACCCCGAAGGGACCTGTTGCCCAGGACGCTCGACGAGGACGCGTCAATAGGTCTTGGCCAGTATATAACCCGGCCCTGGTGCCTTGGAAACATCTCTGCGTCCCAACTGGTTCATAAAAAGCATCGTGTGTGGGAAATCGAAACGTTTTAACCACATGGTTAGAAGACATCGTTCTTGGAATAATAGTAACGTGTCGACTACCACACGAGGGTGTGCACAGGACATTGTGATCATCTTGAGCATTAAAATGCATAAGACAGAGGGAGAGGCAGAGGCACGATACTCTTTTCGGCTGGTCGTGATAGGGATGACGTTTTGTAAAGAACCCGTACATGATAATGATGAATTTAAAGCACAGCGTCAGATCGGTTGAGCATTTATTCCACGCAATTAGCAAACTTAAGGAGTTATAAAACCAGACAGACTGCCAGACAAAATTCCACGTCCTGGCACTTGTATTATATCTACCAGAAGAAAAAAGAAAGTGTATCTTTAGTATGATTAAAAATCGCGTCAGAGAACAAGACATGTCTTGCGTCACATTCCCAACTGTAGCATGTTCATAATGTAAGTCTCACACCTGTCGCACCTCGGCTGCAGGTAAAGAGTTTTGTTTTCTGCACTCTAACTAGGTCCTGATAAATGAGAGGGTGTTGCTAGGTGAAGTTTTACAGAAATGTTACAGGCATGGGTCTCAGAAAACATTTTTAACTGATGGGATGTCTTCAGACAACTGCGCCTTGAGCCCACCTACTCAAGCATGTAGTTCTCTTTTCACAAATGTGGCTCAAAAAAGTCACCTGCGTTGAATTCCTATGAGAATCGTCGCTGTATCGTGAAGTGTACAACCAGCTGGAACGCGTGTTCGAGTTCTTATGTTTGTAACTTATGGAGTTGTTATAGTTTCCTGCAAATATGTCCAGAAGGGTACAGCTTAGTGTGACAAAGAGGTTTATACTACATCACACTACCTAGGCGCTGGCAGTGGAACGGTAGCATAAATCCCTACACTGGTCCGTTGCATTTTAAATTGACTTCTCGTTCTGAAGCCAATGCCTAACTAAAGAGTGTAAACTTTCTTAGAATATCGACCTGGGGTTGATCGCAACGTCTGTCGAAGGACATTAAACATGTTTTATAGTTAGCTAGATAGTTAGTTAGTTAGTTAGTCAGTCAGTCAGTCAGTCAGCCAGCCAGCCAGCCAGCCAGTCAGTCAGTCAGTCAGTCAGTCAGTCAGATAGTCAGATAGTCAGTTAGTTAGTTAGTTAGTTAGTTAGTTGGTAGGTTGGTGGGTTGGTTGGTCGGTCGGTCGGTCGGTCGGTCGGTCGGTCGGTCAGTCAGTCAGTCAGTTAGTTAGTTAGTTAGTTAGTTAGTTAGTTAGTTAGTTAGTTAGTTAGTTAGTTAGTTAGTTAGTTAGTTAGTTAGTTAGTTAGTTAGTTAGATAGATAGTCGCGGTTCCAACTTCACAACAACGGGTCGTACTCATTATGCTCCATTCCTGTGACAGTGAATATCACAAATTATGCTCATCACTGCCCTATGTGAAACGTGGAACAGACAAGCGTCTCGACATAACAACAGCTCGCACAGGTACACTGTGCATAATGCTGCCGCCAGAATGTCAACACAAAAGTCCACCACGAAAAATACAGTTCATCGTCGATGGTAGCGGCAGTCACTAGAAAACCAGAAGCCACACTTTACTGCATAAGGCAAACCAATCCGTTTTGCGACAAAGGCAGCCGCCATTTTTCCGAACATGCATTTCAAGCTTCAAACAACCATGGACATATGTAAAAGCATTTCACACAGTGTCACGCCACGCACTCACCTCAGTAGTAGAGCGTCGGAACCATACACTTCCAGTCCAGCATGAGGAAAATATGAATGCAAACGGTAGCCACGAGCATAAGCACCCCAGAGGCCTTAACTGTTTAAATGACAACCCTCCATGTTCGGGACCGCAAATCTATGATATGTAACAAAAAGAATGCGTTAATGGTTATTGATGACATGCCCGTCTTTGGATGTAGACCTTCTTGGTAATTTCTCCACGTTTATCATCATATTCTGTATTACAAACGGGCACAGGAGATCATGCCCTGTCACAAATATCTACTCGCTGTGTTCTTGAAACTTTTGACCGCGCTACTTTGTAACCCAGCCAGCATTCTCCCCGCCTGGATACCTTTGTTGTCAACATTCTCAATCATACCAGTTAATGTATCCTTCTCCAGATATACTAGTTCCATAAAGTAACCCAAAAACTGACGAGATTTTTTTTCTTTCGTCATTATTTGGGTAATCAAATTACTTTGTGAAGTATTATATCACAAGTAAGTCATGATGACAAAATCCTCCTGGGAATTATCTTGAAGAGGATTTATAGTAAGTTAGAATAATAAGAAGTTTAAGCAGGTTTCAGACGACCAGAGGTACCAGGTCCACATCCTCAATGCAAGCACTATATGTGAGAATTCCAGAGATTACATTGCAGATCTACTCAAGTTTTACGTAGACTGTGATGCTTCCGACTGTATTCAACATTAACGCTTGTTTGAACGGATAGGCATAAAGTCCTTCGGGCAAAATGGTACCTGGGAGGTGCTGCAGACAGAAATCACCCCCTGCATGAAGCCATGGATATGATCAAATGTCATAGACTAAGACAAGGTAGGTCCTGGATGGCACATTCAGAAATATCTGTACTTTAAGTATATGATCTAGAGACCATCAATCGTGAAAACGTGTGGGTTGAAATACCGGTAGACAGGACGGGCTGGTACAATATAATAGTAACACTGTGTTGTGATTACAGAGAATGGGCAGCGGCCGGCACAGAGTTTGAGGTACAACAACTGATATGGTGTAATACACATCAAGGTGACATAGTGATCTATACGGATGCGTCAGTGGTGAGAAACAGACGGAGTTGTTAGGGTTTCATTGCGAAGGCTAATGGGCGATTCTTGAAAAAGGAGAGTAAGGCAAATGAGGCTACGGCCTCCAGCACGAGAATGGAGGTGGAAGCAGTCACAGCGGCATTCCGTTGGTTAGAGGAGACTACTGTAACATACATTGTCTTCATCACGGACTCAGGGAGTATGCTTAACATGGTAGAGAATGGAAAGTTTCGTGTGGAATGGCTCGCATTGCTTCAGAGGTCATAGATTGTGAGAATTGTATGTATTGTTTGCCCTGGCCAGGCGGGAGTGCGGGGGAATGAACATGATGATAGGTTGGCAGGGAATGCACCTCTGGTCGTAGATTACCTATGGACAAGGGGGTGTTTGTCGTGTTCCTATGGGACCAGTTGGAGGAACAGATTGAGAACCCGTATGCAGAAAGGATGAGATTGCGTTGGGAATTGCAGGGGCTCTGGTAGAATCTCAAAACTGAGAGAGAAGACCCGGAGAACTTTCAATCAGACAGCGGTGGGAACAATTAGTAGTGTGACTCTTCGCTGGCTGTTGAACAAGAAGACGGAGAGGGTATGTTAATGTCCTGGGTGCAGTGATATCAGTTCTTAGCTCAACTCAACTCAACTCAACTTGTTGAACACGATGAGAGATATGGCAGTTTCAGCACATTTAATCCACTTAATTGAATCATTATTCCACCAAAAACAAGCAGCTGTTAGGGTAGTTGGTGAAACACAACATGTTTTGAGGTGCAAAGCTGAGTAACAAAGGATTGCATTCAGTCCCGTGCGTTTTCAACATCTTTGCAGAAAGTTTAATGAAAAATGTCAACAATAATGAGATTCAAGGCAATTTTGTTCTTTTCTTAATTGTTGGGGGGGGGGGGGGGATGTTACAGAACTCACGTATGCAGATGACATGGTTCTTCTCTCAAACAGTGCTAAGGTATTAGAAGTGGTAATTCTGTGTGCCAAATGACACAGCCAAGATAAAAATCGATTGATGTTTTCATGTAAAAAGGAGTCACGATAACACAGTGGATATCACGCCTTTCTTCCGTCGCGGTGATTATAGATCGAATCCCAATTGAGGCGGATTTTAAAATTAATCTGGACTCCGAGAATGGATACCAGGAATAATTGTGAAGAGTAAAGTTGGCCGACGTGATACTGACCACTGCAACAACCGAGTGTCGATTGTTCTAGAAAAATATGGTTCTAGCACCAGATTCCCAGCGCGGCTTACACTATGTAAAAGTGTCATTTATTGTACTTGCTTCCGGGAAGTCTGAACATCGACAATAATCCTGCTCATAAACAGCATCATGTATCGAAAACTGAAATAATGTGGCCATATAAACTACAGAGTGGTTTTGAAAATGCAATGATGGAAGGCATGGGTCCTGGAAGAAGGGGTCGTCCAGCATATAGATGGACACTGGGTGTTAAAGACACCTTAGAGATGAACATACACGGGGCAGGGAAACTGACACAGGATCTAGAGTCTTTTCTGCAGACCGTGACAAGAGGAACATTCTGTATAATACCTACTATACAATAATGACTTATTCAATCCCATGCAAACAATGCAATTTCAATAGAGGAAGAGCTAGAACAAACATTAGACGATGTAAAGTGGTTAATAAATAAACTGAAAAACAAAATCACCTGTGCGTGATAACGTTACAGCAGAGTGTATTAAGTCTGGATGAGAAAATATTATGAAAATATATCACGCGTTATGTAAAAATATATAGGACATTTTGACACCTGGGAGACTGCTGATAAAGACAGTAATTCGTGGCGTACACCATTACATAAGGATGCAGTCACCTTTGAATCAACCAGGACTGCAAGAGCTGTGAAGAAAAGGCTGGACAGAAAAACTACTGAAGGAGATCTCCCTCCTGGAACATCAAGCATTCTTTGCACTCATTGTCAAAGAACATTTCGAGCCAAAATAGGCCTTATCAGCCATCTTAGAACTCACGGCTCCATACTTTCAACCCCACTGGAAGAAATGAATGGTCATCATCATTCTTGATGGAGAAAGAACATAACACAGATATGAATATACACGGGGCAGGTAAACTGGCACATGATCTAGAATCTTTTCTGCAGACCGTGCCAAGAGCAACATTCTGTATAGTACCCACTATACAATAATGACTTATTCAATCCCTTGGAAACAATTAAATTTCAACAGAGGAAGATCTAGAACAAGCACTAGGCAATGTTGAGTGCTTAATAAATAACCTTGAAAAAAAAAACCAAATAAATCACCAGAGTGTGATAACGTTACAGGAGAGTGTATTAAGTCTGGATAAGAAAAGAGTGTGAAAATATATCACGCGTTATGTAATATATGGGAAACAGGACTATGGCCAAAAGAATGGATGAGAGCTATACACATAACAATAACAAAAACAGGCGATGTGGAATTATGCACCAACCCCACGTTGTCATAGCAACAAGACAGGAGAACACCGGGTGAATGCAAGACAGACATGAGCATAAGACAGGATATCTCAGACTGGTTTTCTATGGTCCAGGGAGTCAGATCGGGCTGCATTGGGTCCCCTAATCTGTCTAGCTAATGTACTGTAAACATCCTAATGAATATTTAAAACCCATATTGACAAGGAATAGAATGATCTTTCTGTAACCGACGAAATAGAAATACGTCAGCCTCGTTATGCTGACTATACAGTACTAACATGAACACAAGTGGCAAGTGAGAAACTCAAAGAGTTATTGCGAGATAACAGTTAACAATAAAATTAATATCGCAGCGCAACATAAACAAATATTATGACAACCGATAAAACAAATATTTTATATATATGTATATATATATATATATATATATATATATATATATAAAACATTGAAGATTTATTAGAGACCATGAGCAATTTTGAATATCTAGGTTGACAGTTGAAAGGCAATAAAGTTGTGATGACAGAAAATACACAGACGGCAAAGATGACTCTGCAAATACTTGAGCACTTGCTACCTTTGTGGACTGAAACAGACAGAACAACTCAAGTCAGATCTAAACACAGAAGCAATAAATATATGCTAAACATATTACATGAGCTCTAGCCTAGTGGTTCTCAACCGGTGGGGAATCCCACCTCACCCCAAAGGGGGGGGGGGGGGGATTTTAGGGTTTCCGGGGGGGGGGGGAATTAAGATTATTTAAGATCGCATTAATACAAGAACCAGTTACTTGATATTGTTTTTCCCTCTACATTTAACGGTTCTGTACTTCTCGCCCTAATGAAATTCGTTTTATAACGTAAGTAGACCCGCAAATCACGTTTTATGTAGATGTCTAGACTTGTTCTAGTATGTGTTATTAAATTTAGCTTCCATTTCTATGTATACTTTGTAGGGGTGGAGGGGGGAATTTATAGGGAGGAAATTCGAAAAGGGAGGGGGATGACGTTCTGAACAAATGGTAAAGGGGGGCACGGCCCAAAAACGGTTGAGAACCACTGCTCTAGCCTGGTATATTTTGTTGCTACTAATATACATTATCTTTGACTATGTATTAGTATTTCGGCAACTATATTGTTTGTTTAATCACGTCATATGATATATATGATGTTTGTAAAGTCTCACTGCACTTTGTAGTCGAACAATTTAAAAAAAATATGAAGTACATGATGACTTCAAAAAATGTGCTCCACAGTCCATCGTGAAGCAATATGTAGCGAATGGTAGTCGTTTGCTGGAGTAATTCTTTGTACTCCAATCAGAATGGTGTTATCAACGAAAGACAGAATTGTTTTGGTTGAACAAGTGTTTCAATATGGCAATCGATACAAACAGATGGTTATTCAAAGATTTATAGCAAGATTTTCTGATAAACAACCTCCTTATCGCATTAAGGTTAGAAACTTGTTGAATAAGTTATCATGAATACTTTATTGGTACTTTCTAGCTCCCACAAAACAGCGTTAGACCAAAGCAGTGACTACTGTAACTAATTTTATGATTTTTTTAGAACATCTTGTTATGACGTCATGTACACAATTTCTCAAAATTTTTTTAGAACATCTTGTTATGACGTCATGTACACAATTTCTCAAAATGGTTCTACATACAAAGTGTAGTGAGACTTTACAAACTCCGGGTGCAGTATGCACCGGACAACATGCAGCGAAATATGCCAGGCAAAGAATCGTGCATCCTTTTGTTGATACCTTCTATTTTATAATTGACAAAGGAAATACATCGTTGTAAAAGTCAGATTATTGAGAGCAGTCATATTTCCTTAGCAATAAGCGGGCTTCAGATTTGGATATTTCAAAAATCAGCTGAAGTGCACTTATTGGCATGCAAAAATAAAGGTTTTAGAAGAGTATTAAAAACTGCTGCACGGAAACGAGAATGAATAGATCTATGGAATAAAAATTGAATAATAAAGAAAAGATTGTTTATTTAGACAAATAACATTCAGAGAAAGAAAATATTGTCGGCATGTGAAAAGTCATTAATGCTAGGAAAAGGTAAAAGTCTTTGAGAGTCGAGAGGATCGACTTCGTTGCACCGGGTACTATCCCATGTAGCTCAGTTTCTTTCCGTAGGGCTGCCTGCTGAAAGCGTAACACAAAGCACGAATTCCGTAGCTCCAGGGACGACCACCCCCTCCCCCAGGACTATCCGAGAAAATTGCACTCGTGAACCAAAGTAAGTATCCCGAAATCGAACCCACAACCTCCGGAGCGCGAGGCTGGCAGCGAAACGACCTGGCGACGGAGAGTCCCTAGGAAAAATCATTTATGTAGCAAGTGTACCGGGTAAACGGGGAAGACTAATCCAACACCGTAGAAGGATTCACAACGCGACAGATAATGTACCATAGACAGCAACAGAAATAGGGCTTTTGACGTATGATACAGAGGCATTTACAAAGATTGGCACACGGACAATGTTCTGCTTACGCCAAGATACAGGATAACAATTCCCCTGCTTTCTACACTCACCAGACTCTACATAGGCTCTCATCTAATAGTTAGCAGAGTGCCAGAAAAGACTAA
>OY992878.1:149860015-149900015 GCA_963921405.1 Cepaea hortensis | reverse complement strand
GGGCATTAATGGGCAAGCAAGAACTCTTGCCCAGAAACAACTGTGTGAGGCCGCCGAAAAGGCCTCATGCTAGCTATGGAACTATCGGAATCTAGAGTGAAATGAGTCTTGAAACTAGTGTGGTTAGAAGCTGGCAGCCGCAGAACCAAAACAACCTTTCAACCAAGACCACGAACTGTCAACGTCACCGTGGCAGCTTTTTAGCCTTTCCTCCGAGCGTGAATGGCGAGTCCGAGCGCAGTCTAACTTTATAAATGTCGGAAGAAGTCTTACCTCCATAGCGATGATCGAAAGCCGCACTCAGTTAACTGCAAAGACCAACGGCGTGGTTTGAGCAGGAGAAAGAGGACAAAGTCTCGACAAGCGCCCATTCTCGCCCGATGAGTACTGGGCCTGCAGTCAGTAAGCTGGTATAGTTTTTCGGTCATTCCTGCCGGCGTAGCTTGAAAGCTCGTCGGTAGGCATCCAGTGGTTTAGCATGTATGAACGTTGTGCCGGGAGAGCGCGCTTTAGCGATGCTACTCTCAATCTGGTGTGCATGAATAGTCCGTCAGTCCGATAGGCATCTGGTTGGTCCTACCAGTAGTCATGCTTGTGTCAACGTAAAGGGAGAGCCGGCTCCCTATCTGAGTGCGTCGCCGTGAACGGGGTACGGAGAACGGTGACAAATGGAGGAGGATGAGGCCGTGGCGGGGGATGAGGCTGAATCCTCACGACCACTTGTACTTTGGGGCGAGTACAGGCTGCACAGAATTTCCCCAACGAAAGGGGAAAGGCTGGCAAGCGGACAAGGTAACAGCGAAGGGAAAAGCGTAACATCTAATAATCAGGAATAACTAAAAATGTGACCGAACGTCTCCACGGCAGGGGACAGACGATAGGAGTCATGATCCGGGCGGGCCCGCCCCAAGAGAGTGTCATGAGTGTAAATGGCCGAAACACTTGAAGAAAGGGGTTTCCCTTCTGAAGATCAGAAGCTCCCTGCCGTGATTGCTTCGCGTCGGAATTTTTACTACTTGTACTAATACCTAATCAATTTGAGCATAACTACACACATATTCAGTGTTCATCAGTCTAGATAGAGCCGGTGTGATGCACATAAGGGACTAATCCCCCGAAACACATATGATGAGTACCATCTCACTATCACACAGAGTCTGTCATTATATTTAATTAATAGAAGATCAGCATGGCAGAATGGATAATAAAACTCGTTATTAAGCACCCGGTGTGCTGATGCCGAGGTAACGGGTTCAACCCCTACACCGGTCAGTTGGATTAAAATGTTGACTTGTCGCCATTGACTTGGGGACGTAAATTACAATTGCCCCTGAAGTCGGAATGGGTTCGCCTGATGGCGAGGGACACTGGTAATAAGGGAAGCTAATCCACACGCAAACATCAGTTCAGTGTGCTAGAAGAAGTTGCACGTGTATGGACTAAACTTCAGTTCAAATCAGCAGACGGAAAAAGCAAAATTATCTGATGAATATATAAACTATTAATACTAAGTACTAACCTCACACAAATTATAAATAGTTAGTTAGTTAGTTAGTTAGTTAAGTTAGTTAGTTTAGTTAGTTAGTTAGTTAGTTAAGTTAGTTAGTTAGTTAGTTAGTTAGTTAGTTAGTTAGTTTAGTTTAGTTTAGTTAGTTAGTTAGTTAGTTAGTTAAGTTAGTTAGTTTAGTTTAGTTAGTTAGTTAGTTAGTTAGTTAGTTAGTTAGTTAGTTAGGTAGGTAGGTAGGTAGGTAGTTAGGTAGGTAGGTAGGTAGGTAGTTAGTTAGTTAGTTAGTTAGTTATTTAGTTAGTTAGTTAGTTTAGTTAGTTAGTTAGTTAGTTAGTTAGTTAGTTTAGTTAGTTAGTTTAGTTAGTTTAGTTAGTTAGTTAATTAGTTAGTTAGTTAGTTAGTTAGTTAGGTAGGTAGTTAGTTAGTTAATTAGTTAGTTAGTTATTTAGTTAGTTAGTTAGTTTAGTTAGTTAGTTAGTTAGTTAGTTAGTTAGTTAGTTTAGTTAGTTTAGTTAGTTAGTTAGTTAGTTAGTTTAGTTAGTTAGTTTAGTTAGTTTAGTTAGTTAGTTAGTTAGTTAGTTAGTTAGTTAGTAAGGTAGTTAGCTAGTTAGTTAGTTAGTTAGTTAGTTAGGTAGGTAGGTAGTTAGTTAGTTAGTTAGTTAGTTAGTTAGTTATTTAGTTAGTTAGTTAGTTTAGTTAGTTAGTTAGTTAGTTTAGTTAGTTAGTTTAGTTAGTTTAGTTAGTTAGTTAGTTAGTTTAGTTAGTTAGTTTGTTAGTTAGTTAGTTAGTTAGTTAGTTAGTTAGTTAGGTAGTTAGCTAGTTAGTTAGTTAGTTAGTTAGGTAGGTAGGTAGTTAGTTAGTTAGTTAGTTAGTTATTTAGTTAGTTAGTTAGTTTAGTTAGTTAGTTAGTTAGTTAGTTAGTTAGTTTAGTTAGTTAGTTTAGTTAGTTTAGTTAGTTAGTTAATTAGTTAGTTAGTTAGTTAGTTAGTTAGTTAGGTAGTTAGCTAGTTAGTTAGTTAGTTAGTTAGTTAGGTAGGTAGTTAGTTAGTTAGTTAGTTAGTTAGTTATTTAGTTAGTTAGTTAGTTTAGTTAGTTAGTTAGTTAGTTAGTTAGTTAGTTAGTTAGTTAGTTTAGTTAGTTAGTTAGTTTAGTTAGTTTAGTTAGTTAGTTAGTTAGTTAGTTTAGTTAGTTAGTTTGTTAGTTAGTTAGTTAGTTAGTTAGTTAGCTTGTTAGTTAGTTAGTTAGTTAGTTAGTTAGTTAGTTAGTTAGTTAGTTAGCTTGTTAGTTAGTTAGTTAGTTAGTTAGTTAGTTAGTTAGTTAGTTAGTTAGTTAGTTAGTTAGTTAGTTAGTTAGTTAGTTAGCTTGTTAGTTAGTGGCTGTTCCAACTTCACGGCAACGGGTAGTCCCTATTATGCTCCTTTCCTGTGCCAGTAAATATGACACACAATGCTCCTCACTGTCCCATGTGAAAAGTGGAACAGTCAGGAGTCTCGGCAAGCCAACAGCCCGAACAGGTACACTATGCATAATGCCGCTGCCAGAATGCCAACACAAAAGTCCTCCACGAAAACACAGTTCATCGTCGATGAAATTGGCAGTCAGCAGAAAGACTTCATTGACCCGGGTGTTATCCTACATGGCTCGAATCTTTCTGCAGGGCTGCCCGCCGAAAGCGCCACACAAAGCACGAACTCCGTAGCTCCAGCGACGACTCCCAGGAATCTCTTGAAAAATGCACCCGTGAACTGAAAAGGCAAACCAGTCAGTTTAGCGCCAGCCGGCCGCCATTGTTCCGAACATGCAGTTCACTGAACAAACAACAGCGGATAGATGTAAAAACATTCAACGCGAATTCAAAGCTCACAGTGTCGCACCACGCACTCATTCAGTAGCAGGGGGACGGAATCATGTACTACCAGTCCAACATGAGGAAATGCGAATGCAAACCGTAGCCACACACATAAACACTCCAGAAGCCTTAATGGTTCAATGCCTATCCGCCATGTTGGGGACCAAATGTCAAAACAACAACAACAAAATTATAAATAACCCTGACTTAGCCATTCAGTATGACATATGGTTATATTAAAGAGTCAACATCTGTGATAAAAGGTTTAGTGAAATGCAGTTTCACAATTCCCCGACATACCGACTCGAGGGTTCGAAATCTGCCTCGGCGAATTGAGAAGTAAATCGCTTTGCGTTGGTTTCGAAGGTATGTGGTGTCTCCGTCAAAAAAAAAAAAAAAACCAATACCAGACTAATGAACGCCAAATTGCCTAGATATCACAAAAAGTTGATCGCAACTTCATGTATATGGGCATGCAAATAACTTGAAAGGATCTGCGACAGGGAAGTGACTAGACGCTCGCTGTCGGACCAGTGGTCTTGCGTTCGATCCAGGTGCAACAAGTCCACCGGGTACCAGGGAAAGTCTTGCTAAGTAAATGCAGTCGGCATAATACCGACCCCAAATTGTGCCAATTGGTGAATAACAATATAGATTTAACACCACGGACCCAACGCACATTTAGGCGAGTAAAAGAGTCCTGTACTTGTTGATATAAAAGACAGTGCACTTGTTGATATAATAGACATTGCACTTGTTGATATAATAGACTAGTACACTTGCTGATATAATAGATATTGCATTTGTTGATATAATAGACATTGCACTTGTTCATATAGTAGATGGTGCACTTCTTGATATAATAGACAGTGAACTTGTTGATATAATAGACAGTGAACTTGTTGATATAACAGACAGTGCAATTTTGATATAATAGACATTGCACTTGTTGATAAACCAGACAGTGCATTTGTTGATATAATAGATAGTGTACTTGTTGATATAATAGATAGTGCACTTGTTGATATAATGGACGATGCACTTATGAATATAATAGACAGTGCACTTGTTGATATAATAGACGTCGCAATTGTTGATTTACTAGACAGTGCACATGTCGATACAATAGACAGTTCACTTGTTTATATACTAGACAGTGCATTTGTTAATATAATAGGCAGTGCACTTGTTGATATACTAGACAGTGCACATGGTATAATAGACAGTGCAATTGTTAATATAATAGGCATTGCACTTATTCATATAATAGATGGTGCATTTCTTGATATAATAGACGGTGCATTTGTTGATATAATAGACATTGCACTTGTTGATATACCAGGCAGTGCATTTGTTGATATAATAGATAGTGTACATGTTGATATAATAGATAGTGCACTTGTTGATATAATGGACGGTGCACTTATGAATATAATAGACAGTGCACTTGATGAAACAATAGGCATCACTTGTTGAAATAATAGACAGTGCACATGTTTATATAATAGACAGTGCACTTGTTTATATATAGACAGTGCACTTGTTTATATAATAGATAGTGCACTTGTTTATATAATAGACGTTGCACTTGTTGATATAATAGACAGTCCATATCCCTACCTACCATGTGGTCGATAATTTATTATTTTACAAGTCAATTTCAGCTTTTTGTCCCAGTTTGTATATAAAGTATGACAGTATCTCTATTAGTCTGGCCATAACGCTTTTACCGGTCTAAGTTGAGATCAAAGGAAGGTTTAAAAGATAAATTGATCGACTTCATTGCATCGGTGGTTATCCCATATGTCTCGGGCTCTTTCCGCAGGGTGGGCTGTCGATAGCGTCTCACAGAGCACTAAATCCGCAGCTCTAGCGACGACCACCGGAAGTATCGGAGAAAATTGCACTCGGTAATGAAACGACGTGGCCCGAAATCGAACCCACAGTCTTCGGAGCGAGAGTCAGACGGCTAATCAATTTCACCACGTAGACTCCTTAAGTTGAGAAATTGTACTAGAAATGTCAACACCGCCAGAAGAACTATTTTCATCTTAAGTAGAACAAAAATAGATATACATGAAACCTAGTGATGACGTGGAAATAGCTGACGTGGTATGTGTAGAATAAAAGGAGTTATCAAACGATTGAAACTCGACAAGCAAAGTGTACATGGTTATTAAAAAGTACAGTAATATACGTATGCCAGTGTGGGAATGCGCAATTCCATACTCCGATTTCGTTGGGGAACTCTTCCTGTTGACAGGGAGTGTTGATTTTGTCTTTGCCTTCTGTGTTCATCCAAGATATGTGTTGACATCTGTTGACAGAGAAAGAAATAAAACGCATGAAAGAAACATGACTAACCTAGGCCTAACTCCTGTCAATTCATAAGCCTTGTGCTGAACCATGACCTAGTTGCATCATAATGTGCCTCTAAACAGACATGATATTCCAGATCACGGATTGCATGCCTTGCTTGTTTCTGGGCTTGGAGAAGGGAAGAGAAGGTCTGTAAGACAATCCCCACGTAGATGGTACGTTGATAGTGGATCTAGAGATAAGTCACTACATCAACCTTACCCCAATAGATGCAAGCAATTTTCATAACTTTCACGACCGTAAGACCAATATACGGGATTTAAGAGTTCACGCCCAACCAACCATCGAACCAGCAAACCTTATTTGCTGTCCCGTCTGGCTCCCCACGGAGAATATATCCAGCCTATGGCCGGAATTCTGAGAGTTACAGGATTGAACATTTGTAGGAAATATGCTTGAATAGGAGAAACCCAAAGAGATAATGTATGCTATAATTGAGTTATTCCCAGATATGAAGGTTAAATTAAGGATGATTGATAACACATGTGACAGAAGGCTGTAGATAAACAAGACCACTATTAATATGCCACATCTACTTTAGATAAAAGCTATGTTCTGTTAATATGAAGACTCTACTATTAAAAACCAGCAATTGTAACATAACAGACATTATATGACTCTAGACGGGCTTTCCTTAAAGCTGTTGTTCAGTTAGTCTTCTTATGCTTATCTCGAAGACAGGTTAAACTATTTCTTATAATTATCTCAAGGACATGATACACTATTTCTTATGCTTATCCGAGAAAACGTTCAGCTTTCTTATACGCCTGAATTTTAACTCATTCTATATCAGAAAATGAGATCGGCCCACAGAGACAATGATTCCTACACAACCACGTGACAGTCTCAACGAGCTCTCTAGTACAGCATCATGTCCACACACATTATAATTCTGATTTAGTTATTACAGCGGCGAAGAAGAAGAAGAAGAAGAAGAAGAAGAAGAAGAAGAAGAAGAAGAAGAAGAAGAAGAAGAAGAAGAAGAAGAAGAAGAAGAAGAAGAAGAAGAAGAAGAAGAAGGAGAAGAAGAAGAAGAAGAAGAAGAAGAAGAAGAAGAAGAAGAAGAAGAAGAAGAAGAAGAAGAAGAAGAAGAAGAAGAAGAAGAAGAAGACGAGAAGAAGAAGAAGAAGAAGAAGAAGAAGAAGAAGAAGAAGAAGAAGAAGAAGAAGAAGAAGAAGAAGAAGAAGAAAAGGAAGAGGAAGAAGAAGAAGAATATGAAGAAGAAGAAGAAGAAGAAGAAGAAGAAGAAGAAGAAGAAGAAGAAGAAGAAGAAGAAGAAGAAGAAGAAGAAGAAGAAGAAGAAGAAGAAGAAGAAGAAGAAGAAGAAGAAGAAGAAGAAGAAGAAGAAGAAGAAGAAGAAGAAGAAGAAGAAGAAGAAGAAGAAGAAGAAGAAGAAGAAGAAGAAGAAGAAGAAGAAGAAGAAGAAGAAGAAGAAGAAGAAGAAGAAGAAGAAGAAGAAGAAGAAGAAGAAGAAGAAGAAGAAGAAGAAGAAGAAGAAGAAGAAGACGAAGAAGAAGAAGAAGAAGAAGAAGAAGAAGAAGAAGAAGAAGAAGAAGAAGAAGAAGAAGAAGAAGAAGAAGAAGAAGAAGAAGAAGAAGAAGAAGAAGAAGAAGAAAAGGAAGAGGAAGAAGAAGAAGAATATGAAGAAGAAGAAGAAGAAGAAGAAGAAGAAGAAGAAGAAGAAGAAGAAGAAGAAGAAGAAGAAGAAGAAGAAGAAGAAGAAGAAGAAGAAGAAGAAGAAGAAGAAGAAGAAGAAGAAGAAGAAGAAGAAGAAGAAGAAGAAGAAGAAGAAGAAGAAGAAGAAGAAGAAGAAGAAGAAGAAGAAGAAGAAGAATATGAAGAAGAAGAAGAAGAAGAAGATGAAGAAGAAGAAGAAGAAGAAGAAGAAGAAGAAGAAGAAGAAGAAGAAGAAGAAGAAGAAGAAGAAGAAGAAGAAGAAGAAGAAGAAGAAGAAGAAGAAGAAGAAGAAGAAGAAGAAGAAGAAGAAGAAGATAGAGAAGAAGAAGAAGAAGATGGAGAAGAAGAAGAAGAAGAAGAAGAAGAAGAAGAAGAAGAAGAAGAAGAAGAAGAAGAAGAAGAAGAAGAAGAAGAAGAAGAAGAAGAAGAAGAAGAAGAAGAAGAAGAAGAAGAAGAAGAAGAAGAAGAAGAAGATGAAGAAGAAGAAGAAGAAGAAGAAGAAGAAGAAGAAGAAGAAGAAGAAGAAGAAGAAGAAGAAGAAGAAGAAGAAGAAGAAGAAGAAGAAGAAGAAGAATAGGAAGAAGAAGAAGAAGAAGAAGAAGAAGAAGAAGAAGAAGAAGAAGAAGAAGAAGAAGAAGAAGAAGAAGAAGAAGAAGAAGAAGAAGACGATGAAGGTGGAGAAAGAGTTACTGGAAGAGGTGTTGAAACTAGAATAAGAGGATGAGGAGCGACAGCAGCCAACAGTAGGATGAGCAAGGAAAGGAATTAAGAAGAAAGGGGCCAAAATTAGAAAAGAATAATAGAAGAAAGCATAGAGAAGAATGGAAGAAAATGATGATTATGATGTACTCGCTGTAATTGATAGACTGATTAACTGCACTAACACGGCTCCAGATATATATATATATATATATATATATATATATATATATATATATATATATATATATATATATATGTATATATATATATATATATATATATATATATATATATATATATATATATATAGTTCTTGAATTCAGTCCACCAATCGATCAAATGTAGTATTGAATTCAGTCCACCAATCGATCAAATGTAGTATTGAATTCAGTATACAAATCGATCAATTGGAGTATTGAATTCAGTATACCAATCTATCAATCTGAATATTGAATTCAATATACATATAAAGCTGGGAGTGGGACAGGGATGTGTTTTGTCACCGGATCTCTTCTCCCTATATAGCGAAGTAATAATGAGAGAGATCAAAGAAATGCCAGGAATAATATTCAGAGGTTATAATATAAATACTATACGCAATGCAGATGACACAGTATTGATGGCGGATAATGCAAAAGATCTACAACTGTTGGATATTGTAGTAACATAAAGTGGAAAGAAAGGACTCTCCTTGAATCTCAGAAAAACAGTAACAATGGTGATATGAAAGAAAAGGTAACACCTAAATGTGAGATAAAGATAGAAGGGGAAATTCTTCACCAAGTGGATAGTTTTAAATATCTAGGGACATTTATAACACCAGATGGAAGATACACAACAGAGATTAAGAGCAGAATAGTGCAAGCAAAGTCTGCATTTCAGAAAATGAAGAATATCTTATGCAATAAGTCAGTATCATTGAATGTAAGAAAGAGAGTGCTGAAGAGCTATATAGAACCTGTTTTGCTGTATGGCTGTGAATCTTGGAATATAAATGAACAAACTAAGAAGAGATTGGAAGCAACAGAGATGTGGTTCCTTAGACGAATGTTGCGAATTCTTTGGACTGCCAGAGTAACTAACAATGAATGCCTTAAAGAGGCTAACGAAACTAGAACATTATATACAACAATACAAACAGAGGTAAACAACTTATCTTGGTCATGTGATGAGAAGAGAGGCATCGGAGAACACATCGGAAAGATTGAGGGGATGAGAGACAGAGGCAGACCAAGAGAAATGATACTGGATGGATTGCGACGATGGCATGGAGGAATATCAACGGTAAAGGTGATCCACAAAATCAAAGACCAAGATATGTGGGGAGTCATGAACTCCTACGCCAGTCGGCATGTCACTTGATGATGGTGATACTAATCGATCAATTGGAGTATTGAATTCAATATACCAATCGATCAATTGGAGTAGTGAATTCAGTATATCATTCGATCAATTGGAGTGTTGAATAAGTATACCAATCAATCAATTGGAGTAGTGAATTCAGCATACCAATCGATCAACAGGATTAGTGAATTCAGTCAGTATACCAATCGATCGATTGGAGTATTGAATTCAGTATACCATTCGGTCAATTAGAGTAGTGAATTCAGTATAGCAATCAATCAATGTGAGTGTTGAATTCAGTATATCATTCGATCAATTTGATTGGTGAATTCAGTATATCATTCGATCAATTGGAGTATTGAATTCAGTATACCAATCGATCAATTGGAGTAGTGAATTCAGTATATCATTCGATCAATTGGAGTATTGAATTAGTATATCAATCAATCAATAGGAGTAGTGAATTCAGGATACCAGTCGATCAATAGGAGTAGTGAATTCAAGAACTATATTCACTGGGAGCCATGTTTGCGAATTAACTAGCTAGCATGCTTGTGTCTCGGGGGGGGGGGGGGGGGGGAAGTGGGAGTCATATGTGCTGATCTCCTTCGACGTGAACGTATTACAAACAAAATTATATTTGCTTCAATATCCACCCAGTCCAAACAGGGTGCCTGGAAATGTCTTAAGAAGTAAAGACGGCCGCTGTAATATTGACGACTGCATACATCGAGTGACGATAGTTCTTTAATAAATCAAATCAAATCAAATCAAATCAACTTTATTAGGGTTACAAATTGGGCGCGCAGGCCCGTCTTACATTCGTCCCTTCCAATCATTGGCATTCTGCTTTTCTACATTAGTTTACTTTTATATACGCAATACGTTTGAAACGATCTAGTTTGCTCCGATCCTTTTCATTTTGCATCACTGTAGAAGATCCATTTAATTAGAATTATATTTGGTGCGAAAACTCTATAGCAACTGCGAAGAACTTACAGTTCTTCTACCAGAGTCAAACATGATATAACTATTATGGTGTGAGTTATGTCAAAGTGTGACAATTTGCCTCAGCATTTGCAATATGCAGTTTACTGTAATCATGTACGACCGTTGGGTTCACGTGCGCAGTGGTCACAATTTTTTTATTTTAAATCGCTCGCCTTGAACACAAGCATAGTCCATTCATGTGAGACTTCTTCTCCCAGTGTACTGGACTGATTTTTGTGTGGAGATTAGCTTTCCCTATTATCAGTGTCCCTCGCCATAAGGCGAACCTTCTGGGACTTCTGATGTACTTGAGACAGCGGACCTAACCATTCGGCCATGCTGCCTCCAGTGGTCACGGTGACCTCTTAGATTGTCTGTCCAAAAAGCCTAGTCTCCGATTCTATACCCAGTACTGGCGCACTGCGCGCTACGTGGCGAAGATTTTACGGACGCAGCTCGTATTCTCGTATACCAGGTTCGAAGCACAGCTGCGAGCGATTGGGCAGCATACCGACTTTTTAAACAAATGATATGGGTGCCGGTCGTTCAGAAGGGAATGGCAGACTCATCATCATCATCAAGTGCCGTGCCGACTGGCGTAGGCGTTCATGACTCTCCACATATCTCTGTCCTTAATTATCTGGATCAACTCTGTCGTTGATATTCCTCCATGCCATCGTCGCAATCCACCCAGCATAATTTCTCGTGGTCTGCCTCTGTCTCTCTTCCCCTCGATCTTTCCAGTTGTCACGATGTTCTCCAGCGCCTCTCTTCTCATCACATGACCCAAAAAAAAGCTGTTTGGCAAGCTACCGAACGTAAATTTGCTAAGAGATCACAGACAGCAACAGAATCATGCAGTTGACTGCAACGTCCTGTAAAGTATATGCAATAAACCTTGTTTTTAACTGGCTCGCTAGCAAGCGTGATAGCGAACTGTGCTGGTGATGTCATAAAATGGTGGGCCGTGGCTACGACGCCTGTGGTTGTCGATTGCCATAATGAAGGAAAGATTTGTCAACTACTCCGCCTTGATTTAAGGACAACAAAATGTGTGGCGCTATCACGTGACAGACGCATTAGCAGGAGACGGATGCTGGACACACTATTATTTATTAATACAAGACGGGGTATGATGAGGTATCAGATATATATATATATATATATATATGTATATATAAACCGACAGACAAACTGAAAGAAAGAAAGAAAGAAAGAAAGAAAGAAAGAAAGAAAGAAAGAAAGAAAGAAAGAAAGAAAGAAAGAAAGAAAGAAAGAAAAAAAGAAAATACTTAGCAGGTCTGCGGTATATTAAAAATATATATCTAAGAACATTTGCTGTAAGGGCGGCGGCGTCATGCATTGCTGAAAATCCTAATGAAGAATGAAGAGTATAGAAAGAGGTGTCACTGATAGAAACATAACGAGTCCGTTTTTCCAGTTTGCCTCCCACTCACCGAACACCACTTCTGTATCTCCTCCTCTAGCTGTGACTAATCTTAGTCGTCCTACAGACATCTGAAAAGTTGAAGTTATTTTTTTGTTGTCAATTTTTTCTTCCTTGCTGTGGAACGTGTTAAAATGGGGAAACGTTAAACTCATTTCAACATTTTTACTGCGCGATGCGTGTTGAGATCTGAAGAGTAAACTGCGCTTGTCATTTTACCTTGGGTTTCTTCCGTGGATGTATCAAGTTATCTCATTTACTCCTCTCTCATTTACCTCCGTCTCGTTTATCTCTGTATCAAATTCGGTAATTAAAGCAGTAACGTGAACTTAGTTACATTGATTTTTCGTCTTGTTTTTATTTTTTATTTTTTCCAATGTTCTTAATTTGACTTTTAGCTCGCGGTTAGGTAACGCGTTCTCTACAAGGTCCTTGAGTGGGATGTCTACAAGGTGGCGTTACAGTACACCTGATATGCCTTTAGTCTCCAGGTTGGGAAGAAGTTTTGTACAAGGCCCTTGAGTAGACTGTCTACTGCGAACCGGTCGTATTGCAATGTCTCTGATACACCTTCGAGAGCCAGGTTAGAAAGCGGTTTCTCTATAAGGTCCTGTGTGGGATGCCTACAAGGTGGAGTTCCATTGTCTCTGATACACCTCCGAGAGCCAGGTTAGGAAGAGGTTTCTCTACTAGGTCCTTGTGTGGAAAGACTATAACATGGTGTTCCAGTGCCCCTGATAATACTGATATGCTTTTAAGCTCCAGGTTGCGAAGAATTTTATTTACAAGGCTGTTGAGTAGGCTGCCCACACGGTGGTGTTCCAGTGTCCATGATACACCCTTGAGAGTCAGGTTAAAATGGGTGTTCTGTATAAAACCCCTGATTATGCAGACTAAACGATGGTTTTCTATCGTCCAGGATATGCCTTGCAAAGTCAGGTTAGCAAGAACCCTGTACAAGGCTCTCGTGTGGTATGCCTATAAGGTGATGTTCCAGTGCCCTTGGTGTGCATTTCAGAGCCAGGTTAAGAACAACTTGTGTGGAATGGCAACATGCAGTCTTTTAGTGTCTCTGGTAGGCCTTTCAGCGCCAATTTAGGAAAAACTTTCTGAACAATGCCCTTGTGTGCGCTGTCTCCAAGGTAGTGTTTCAGTGTCTCGGATAAGTCTTTCGACGTCAGGTTAGGAAGAAGTTTCTATACAAGGTTTTGGTGTGGGATGCCTATAGGGCACTGTCTTAGTGTCTCTAATATGCCTTTCAGCGTCAGGTTAGGAAGACGTTTATGGACAAGGTCTTTGCATGGAATGACTACAAAGTGGTATTCAGCTTTCCTGAAACGGCCCAGCACCACGTTAAGAAGTGCTTTCTGCACAAGACTCAGAGGTAGATTTAATATAAGTCATCGTTTCAGTGTCTCTGATATGTCTTTCAGCGCCAGGTTAGGAAGAACGTTCTCGACAAAACTCATGAGTCCGCTGTCCACACGGTGGTTTTCCACAGTCCACGATACACCTTGCAGAGTCAGGTTAGGAAGAGCTTTGTGTACACGGCTATTGTAGGGCTTCATTCAAGGTGGTGTTCCAGCGTCCCCGGTATGAATTTCAGTGTCAGTTTAGGAAGGGCTTCCTGTACAAGGTCCTTAAGTAGGCTGCCTACAGGGAGGCGTCTGTGTAGAAGACCTTGAGATGATGATTACAAGGGATCGGGGTTGCTGGTCATAATATAAATAATTTGTGTTTACTTATGTCACCGCCTTGATTGCACGATGTCAGAATAAATTACAGAAAATCCTGGAGGAAGTTGCTATTGAAAATGAAAAGGTGGCCTTTAAATACAGCGTTCCTGAAATACTTTTCAACATCATGTAAGGAATTGCTTTATGCATTGACACAAGTCAGCGTTCTTGAGTCCCCCGTATGCTTTTCCGCCGAAGGGTAGAAAGAGTTTCCCCACAAGGTTCTAATGTAGGCGTCCTATCTCTTTGACATGTATTGCATCGTTAAGTTTGGAAGATCTATCTCTACAAGTTGGTACATTACAGGGTCGGCAGCCGTGGCCGAGAGGTTATGGCTTTCGTCTCAGGCTTAGAAAGTACCAAGTTCGATCCCTGTATAAAGTAGGGACTTTTCCCAAGAACGATTGGTGATCAATGATTTTACATAGATTTCTGATCTATTGGGTAGTGAGATCGGATCCCTAACCTTCTCAGATAAGTGCGAAGAAACAGGCGGTCCAGTGTACAAGTAGCGCGAGTTAAAACTCACAAGGCAGTTGAAATTGCAAAGAATAGGCCTCAGTCCTGGCAAGGTTGTTAGGAAAATGTAAACCTATCCACGAGAAGATAGTCCCCCATTACAATAGTTGGAATAAGCTTAGATGAAGTCAACATTACACAAATGCGTGGCGAAGTTGAGTTGTTGAGTTAAAAACCGACATCCCTACACTCAGGACATTCCCATACGCGCTCCGTTCCCTCGTTCAACAGCCAGCGAAGAGTCATACTACTAATCGTTCCTACCGCTTTCTGATAATTCTCCTAGTCTTCCCTCTCAGTTTTGAGATTCTTCCAGAACCTTGCTGATCCCCCGCAATCTCATTCTTTCCACAAATGGGATCTTAATCTGTTCCTTCGCCTTCTCCACCTGGTCCCACAAGCGCACGACCACCTTCCCCTTCTTCATAGGCAATCTACCACCATTCCCTGCGAGTCTATCAGCCTGTTCATTTTCCCAAATGGCCAGGGCAAAATATCCATACAATTCTCACAATCTGTGACTTCTCAAGCGAGGATAGCCATTCCCCATGAAGCATTCCTTTCTCCACCTTACTCAGCATACTCCTTGAGTCCGTAATTAATGCAATGTTTATTGCAGTGGTCTCCTCTAACCAGCGGAATACTGTTCTTACTGCTTCCACCTCCATTGTCATGCTCCAGATCGTAGTCTCATGGCAGATTCTCCTTTTTCAAGCATCGACCATTATCCTTGGCGATGAAACCCCAACCACTACGACTGTTTCTCACCACTGACCCATCGGTGTAGATCACTACGTCATCTTGTTGTGTGTTGCTCTGAATCACTTGTTGCACCTTAACCCCTGTGAGGTCTGCTGCCCATTCTCTGCACTCACGAAACTAGCGTTTCTATTATATTGTGCCAATCCGTCATGTTTTCCGGAACTTTAACTTACGCTGTTTCACGATAGATGGTCTCTAGATCACAAACCTGACGTGTAGATATTTCCGTCTGTGCCATCCAGGATCGGCCTCGTCTCTATCTATGACCCGTGACCAAATCCATGGCTTCATGCAGGGGGTGATCCCTATCTGCAGCAACTCTCAGTTACCATTTGGCCTGAAATACCCTATGCCTGTCCGCCATTGTTGGTAGTGCTAGGATATTCCTCATGCATATACTTGGTATGTCCTTTGTGCACCCAAAAATTACACGCAACGCCACATTTTGTATGCGTTCCAGCCTTTCAAGCTGGCTCTTTGATATTGTCAGAAGCCCCAAACCATAATCAATGACAGATATTATTAACTGCTGAAAGAGCATGTAAAGCGTGGCGAAGTCACACACATTAACCTATGAGGTGCATAACAAGGTGTCAAAAACCAATTTGGAAAGAGGAACACAGAAGAAGGTGGTTATTTGTGTATTTATGTACCTCTTAATATGTTGTGACATGTGATTGTCCTTGCTGGTGAATGTTGTTATGCAACGTAATAGTAATACATTGTTGGGTATATCTACGACAAGTTGGCATTGGTGGTCAGTTTGCCAGAAAGGATAAGAGTGCTCGTTTGTACATCCGGAGTGCTGATTCCAAGGTAGAGGGGACGTAAATTATAGGTTCCTCAGAAGTCGGAGTGCGTTCGCTTGAAGGGATGGGACATTAGCAATACTGAAAGCTAATCCACACGCTAGTATCAATGCAGTACACTAGAAGTAGAAGTACATGAATGGAGTACGCTTAAGGTCAAAGCGAACGGACACACAAATCGGGCATTCAAAACATTTTCCCTATTATATAAAATATTATATAAAATATAATATTAGATAAGGAAGTGAACTGTCGTTTGATGTTTTGTGATTATACATTGAGCATATAATGCCGATAATGGAAACAACAAGCTGCCATTAGAATTAACAATGACGTAGGTCAATATAAGCCTATTAAGAGATATGTGAGACATTGATGTGTAATGCTTCCAGATCTGCTTTCCCTGTATAGTACAAATATTTTTAGAAATGTACAAGATATGAAAGGAATCATCAAAGGTGGAAGAAACATTAATAACCTTAGATAAGCAGATGATACAGTATTGATTGAGACAATGAGCAGGATCTGCAACAGTGAACAACTAGGGTTAGAAGTAAATTGTAATAAGACACAGATTATGGTCGTCACTAGGAAGAACGAAATGCAGGTAAATGGGAATACACTTCAACAAGTGAATCGGTACAGTTATCTCGGACAAATATAACATCTGACTGGAGATGCCTTGAAGAGATTAGAACAAGAATCACCATGGCGTAGGCAGCCTTTTGCAAGATGAAAAACATACTGTCCAATAAAAAGATGTCAATTGCTACGAGAAACAGAGTGTTGAGGTGCTACATAGAATCTATACTTTTGTATGGATGCGAAGAGTGGACAATGAGCGGTCAAACTGAAAAACATCTGATGGCTGAGGAAATGTGGTTTCTGAGGAGAATGCAAAGAATACCATGGACAGACAGAAAAACAAACGACCAAGTCCTACAAGAAACAAATGAAAATCGTAAAATGATTAGAGAAATTAGACACAGATAGTCAACATTTTTGGACATGTTATGAGAACAAATAAATTAGAGAACATGGTGACAACTGGAAAGATCGAGGGGAAGAGAACAATGGAAGGCAGAGAAGTAAATACCTAGATGGCTTGGCCACGTGGCATGGTCGAGACAAGAACACTGAGCTGATCCACGACTCTGGTGATCGAGTGACATGGCGAATCATGACCGCCCACGCTTATCGGCATGGAACATGATGGATGGGTATATATAATGCCGGCTTGGTGGCGAAGGGGTAACCAATGCAATTTGTAATTCTGCATACCGTGTTAGAAACACAGCTGCGGGCGTGTGCAAGCAGACCAGCTTCCTTTGGTTACCATACAAAGTTCTGAGGTCGGTTGTTCAGAAGGCAACAGCAAACAACTGACTGAACGTAAACTTACTAAGAAATTACAAACAGACAAAAATGCTGCGTTAATATGCGACGCCCTGTAAAGCACATGCAACTAACTTTTCTTTCTTTTTTTTTTTTTTTTTAATTTATACAATGGGATCTATTGAAACATATGTCAGGGATAGTGTTTGGTGGTCATAATATAAATAACTTACGTTTACTGATGTCACCACGTAGATTGTAGGAACAGAGAACCAACTACAGAAAATGTTAGGGACGCAGAGGTGTTTCCAAGGCACCAGGGCCGGGATATATACTAACCAAGACCTATTGACGCGTCCTCATCGAGCGTCCTGGGCAACCTGGCTAAAGTCAGTAGGATCGCCGATTCCTCCGAAGTCGGAGAGTGTCTTCCTGTACGGCGAGGAACCACCAGTCTGCACACCAATAAGCCAGACATGGGACAATGGATACTCACGCAAACCTCAGGTCCAGTATGACATCACACTGATGTTGGACAACAGGATGCCTTCATCCGACATACAGGACTTCACGTTGGAGCTCAAGCCAACGAACACAAGCAAGCAAGCAAGCAAGAAAATGTTAGATGCGATTGATATAGAAAATGTAAAGGTGAGCCTTGAATAATATAATTGAAAGGAATAAAATCTTGACCCATTTATAATTGGTGCTAATATAGTAGTACAAAACATATATGTCGATGACACGAACCTGATCTTAAGTTGTGTTCCGGGACTAGAGGAGTTAATTCTGTCTGGCTAAAACATACGGTCCCTGGGGTGGTAAAAGATACAGCCAAGACCACAATCATTTTCTGAACTTAACAAAATAACTAAGAACACATGTAAATAATGTAAACAATCAAAAGTATTTGGCATTTGAAGATTTATTTACATTCAACAGTTAGCAACATTGCAAATGTCACTAATTGAGAGCGAGTCGAATCTAGAGCCAAGGTGATGATTGTTGTTTGTCCATCAAGAATGATGATGACCATTCGTTTCATCCAGTGGTGTTGAAGGTGTGGAGCCGTGGGTTCTAAGATGGCTGATAAGGCCTATTTTGGCTCGAAATGTTCTTTGACAATGTGGGCAAAGAATGCTTGACGTCTCTGGAGGAGGATTTCCTGCAGTGGTTTTTCTGTCCTGCCTTTTCTTCACAGCTCTTGCAGTCCTGGTTGCCTCACATATGACTGCACCCTTGCGTAATGATGCACGCCACGAATTTCGGTCTCTGGCTGCAGCCTCCCAGGTGTCATGATGAATTCCAAAAGCATTCAGTGAAATTTTCAGAGTGTCTTTAAAACGTTTCCTCTGGCCACCTTGGGAGCGTTTACCACAACGCAGTTCGCTGTAGAAAATTCGTTTAGGGAGCCTGTGATCTGGCATGCGGGTCAGGTGACCAGCCCAGCGAATCTGATTCTTCATCAGTATAGTGTGGATACTGGGCATGGATGCTCTTTCTAGGACTTCAGTGTCTGGAATCTTGTCTTGCCATTTAATCTTCAGTAGCTTCCTTAGGCAGACTGTGTGGAAGTGGTTTAATTTCCTAGCGTGTCGCTGATAAACAGTCCAGGTTTCACAAGCATATAGCAGTGTGGATAATACAACTGCTTTGTAGACTTTTAGCTTTGTTTGCAGGCTTATTCCAGTTCTGTCCCATACATTCTTGTACAGTCTGCCAAAGGCTGCACTGGCCTTGGAGATTCTTGCATTCACTTCGTCATCGATTGTGGCAGCTTGTGACACAGTGCTGCCAAGATAGGTGAATTTGTCCACAACACTTAGTCTATGATCATTCACTTTGATATTCGGCACAGTGTGATTATTCCCTGGAGCTGGCTGGTACATAACTACAGTCTTCTCCAAGTTGATATTGAGCCCAAAGTTGGCACAGGCATGTGAGAAAGCTGTAACATTATGTTGCATGTCCGCCTCTGAGTTGGCGTATAGAGCGCAATCATCAGCAAACAGGAGCTCTCTGACGGTGCCGCTGTCAACTTTGGTTTTAGCTTTCAGCCTTCTGAGATTGAATAACTTTCCATCCATACGGTAGTTGATGTCTATTCCAATGTCGTCGTTCTCGAAGGCATTCATCAACATGGCTGAAAACATGAGGCTGAACAGTGTTGGTGCCAGGACACATCCTTGCTTCACTCCATTGGTTACAGGAAAAGGTTCAGACAGTTCACCATTTTCCTGTACTCTTGCCTGCATGCCGTCATGAAATAGCCGCACTATTTGGACAAACTTGCGTGGACAGCCATATTTTGCCATAATCTTCCACAGTCCTTCTCTGCTGACTGTGTCAAAAGCCTTGGTAAGGTCAATGAAAGTGGAGAACATTTGGCAGTTCTGTTCCTGACATTTCTCTTGCAGCTGCCTTGCAGCGAAAATCATGTCAACAGTTCCACGTTCTTTTCTGAAGCCACATTGACTCTCAGGAAGAAGACCTTGATCGAGATGGGCTGTGAGGCGATTGAGAAGAATTCTGGCGAGTATCTTCCCTGCAATTGAAAGCAAGGAGATGCCTCGGTGGTTGTCACAGGATTGGCGGTTTCCTTTACGTTTGTAAAGGTGGACTATTGACGCGTCCTTAAAATCTTGTGGCATGGTCTCGTTCATCCATATGTTTGTGAAGACTTGGTGAAGCTGCTCTGTTAGGACCGGCCCACCTGCCTTGTATATCTCTGCTGGGATGGAGTCAGGACCAGGTGCCTTGCCGCTGGAGAGTTGCTGGATGGCTTTGTTTATTTCCACTATGGTTGGCAGGTCACCAAGTGTCTCATTGGTGGGAACTTGAGGAAGGCAGTTGATGGTTTCATCATCGAAGAAGGAAGTTGCATTTAAGATTTTGCTGAAATGCTCTGCCCAGCGTTGGAGGATTTCTTTCTTATCGGTGACCAATGTTCCCCCGTCTGCACTGAGGAGGGGAACTATGCCTGGTGATGAAGGACCATAGACCGCTTTCAGTGAGTCGTAGAAGTTTTTCATATCATGTCTGTCAGCAAAGCCCTGAATTTCATCAGCTTTGCTGCTCAGCCAGGAGTCCCGCATGTGCCGAAGTTTCTGCGTCACAACTCTCTGAATGTTCTTGAAAGCATCTTTTTTTGATGTTGACTTTGGGTCATTCAAATGTGCCTTGAGGAGAAGATGTTTCTCGGCCAGCAATTGGTTGATGTCTTCGGAATTTTCATCAAACCAGTCTTTATGCTTTCGGGGGGCTGGACCCAGGATTTCCATAGCAGTGTTATAAATTGTGTCCTTTAGGGCTCTCCATTCTGTTTCTGTATCCTGTTTAGCTTCAGCATTGGGCTTGAGGCGGTCTTCCAGCATATTTTCAAACGACTGCTGCATTTTCTTGCTGTTTAGGCGGGTGACATTTAGCTTTGTTTGCATTTTCGCCCCTTGGGGACGCCGTGGTGGCCTGATGTGGATGTTCATTTTCGAGACAATGAGACGATGGTCTGTCCAACATTCGGCACCACACATGGATTTTGTCACTCGAACGTCTTGTCTGTCACTCCTCCTGACGATGACATAGTCAATGAGGTGCCAGTGTTTCGAGCGAGGGTGCATCCACGATGTCCTATTTCTCATGGGGAGACGGAAAATTGTGTTCGTAATCACGAGATCATGTTCGGCACATGTCTGAAGGAGGCGGAGTCCATTGCTGTTACAATTTCCGACTCCATGCTTTCCAATAATGCCACTCCAAGAGGTGGTGTCCGTACCTACTCTGGCATTGAAATCCCCAAGGAGTATAAGTTTGTCTCCTTTGGGAACAGATATTAATACACTGTGCAGGTCCTCATAGAACTTGTTCTTGACATCATCTTCGTTGGTCATAGTTGGTGCGTAGACACTCACAATGGTTGCGTGCTTCCTTCCATTCAGCAGAGGCAACTTCATGGTCATGAGCCTGTCGTTTATAGCCTTTGGAAATCCAGCTAATTTGCCGACCAGGGCCGACTTAATGGCAAATCCCACACCAGATTGGCGTCTTTCCTCGCTTTTCCTTCCACTCCAGAAAAATGTGTAGCCGGCACCAATTTCACAGATTTAGCCTTCTTCTGCAAGCCGTGTCTCGCTCAAGGCTGCAATGTCGATGTTGTACCTGCCCAGCTCTCTCCCAATCAGTGCTGTTCGTCTCTCTGGACCCGACGCGCCGTCTCTGTCAAGTAGGGTGCGTACAGTACATTCCAAGTTCCAATTGTTAAGGGAATATGGTTTACTCTTTTAGCTTTGCTTGTTTTATCTTTCTTTGTATGTCGACCGCAGTTAAGGGTACCCACCAACCGCGGCTAGCTGGTTAGGTAGTGATGAAGCAGACAATGTTTAGGGCACCTTTTCTAGCCCCTTCCTCATGCTATGGAGGTGAGCAGTGTGTTCCTATAGAGGGCTGCTCAGTCGCTCAGGGGGCTGCCGAATCCCACTGCTGCTCCGGTCAGTAGAAGACGACCATATGGTCTGAGCCGCCTGTGTGCAGGTCTGCGACTACGGCTGCCAGCGTACCCACGCCTGCCGCTTTGCCGCTCGCCCATCGCCACAGGGCTTGAAGGTGATATGTGACGTTGGATGAAGAATGACTTGCGCGATGACTTGGATTAAAGTGAGGAAGAGTTGCGCAATTCGTCGACCTCACTCTCTCGCCTGAGTCCATCTGAGTCCAGTGGCAAGACAAGTCGAGACAACTGGAGACGAATACAGGTGCAGTGGATGACCAGGGCGCTCTACGTGCCTTGCCGTGCTCATTACGTTCCACAACGCTTTTGTCAACAACTCAACTGACAGGCCTCATCGGGTACTTCTCACACACCCATACAAGACAAATTGCAAGTCGTGTGGGAGGCAAAATGCATGGTCCATTTTATTGCCGTTGGCTCGCTTACAAGCGGTAAACAGTCGCTAATGCAATACACAATATACAGCCACAGAATTATCTAACACAAACTGCTAACCCTATGCTAGTTCTATCTATTAGTGAACACAAAACTCCTAACGCTATTCTAAACGATGTGAACGCCTCAAGTCCAGTCTCCCGTCTGCCTAACCTCTCTCCCGTGGTTACCCACCACGCGGGGTGACCTTCACCTTCGTGCGTGTTACCTCACATCGCACTCTGCTGGCAAACGTGGCCTGTTGAGTGTCTACTCAACTGTGATATGGCTTCACGAGGTGTGGTACTATCGTGATTAGAGTGCTAACTCTCTGAACACCGCCTGCGTGTCTCATGAGGGAGTGGCTAACCCTCTCCTATTACCTCATCTCCCCTGCCCTTGCCTCGGGCACCGTATCTCCTCCTGGTCTCTTCAGGGTTGACCGCTCTCCCTGGCGGAGGGGATGTGGTCGAGTCTTTGACAGCTTTGCAGGTAAACGCCGTCTTGCCCGTTGAATCAGGAATGATTTCTTCCGCGCAGTCTGCCGAATCCTGTCTTCACATGCTGGGTAGGCATACCCTAGTTTACCTCTTGGTTTGACACCAAATCGGATACCCATGCCTGGTTTAGCCAGCCTCTCACAGCTGTTGCCCGGGGGGTGGCCGCTGTCGCATGCTGACAGCTACTAGGAGCCACAGGCACGAGCTGGGTGTCAGACTTGGACCAGTGGGGGATGGGTCCTGAAAGGACATGAGAGCCATCCTTACCAAAGGTGCTACCAATGCCTGACACCCCGTACTCCCCAAGGTGATGATACAATAAAATGAAAGAACCTGGTTTCCTGCCATGAGGCGTATTGGGAATCGTGTACCAGCTCAATAGTTTTAGACAAATCACACTTGAGATGTTATAAGGTCAGTATCACGCTGTCCCCTTTACTTCCTAGGAAATTTCCTGATATCAATTTTAAGCTGGAATTCCTAGTCTATAAACAACAACAAAACCACACACACACACACACACACACACACACACACATACACACACACACACATACACACACACGCGCGCGCGCACACACACAGATTCTCGAATGGCATCCGAACACAACACTCCGGGGTAGTAGACAAGCCTACTAACCAACTATCAGAGCCACAATTGTTACACAAACATCTCCCCAATACCACTGACTGAACTATCTTGGAACGCTGAGGATAATTCAATACGCTATCCTGTCTGTTGTCATATTTATAGATATGTGGTTATATGTTATTACCCTTGATTTCTTATATTATCTCCGCTTTACATATATTGAGTTGCTTACTGATATTATGTTGCATGCGAATTACGGTCTGCTAGAGTGAACGTAACTGCTTTCGTTGGTTTGTTTGTTCTCTGTAGAAAACAACGAAATGTATGCATTTAGGATGAATCTGTTTCATATACACGGCCTTAAATAATAGTTATCGTCCAGCCCAATCAATGGAACGGGAATAAGTGTAATATGCAATTTAAAAAGTTATTTGCATATTCTTTAAGGATGTCTCAATCAACGCTGTATGTTGCTGTTGTTGTTTTTTTTTTGCTGTTTGTGAATTCTTGGCAGGTTTACGTTCATAAGTTTGCCATTGCTTTCTAAAACGACAGGCATTCAAAACACTGTATGAAAACCAGCGAAAGGCGGTCGGTCTGATTCCAAATCGCCTGCAGATGTGTATCAAACGCGTATTTGTAATTGCTAATAGAGTTCGTAACCAATACGCAACACCGCCGGCGTCTAAGCATAAACAAACCATTACATTAATATATTGTACGTGTTGACACCTTACTAGAAAATTTGAATTTGGCAAAATAATCGTTGTATTAACAAAACATGAATAAGCTTATGCACATACTACTCTTCAGAAGTCTGAACGAAATTTCCCTGGTGTAAAACTTTCCGTAAACAACACACACCTGCTCCCTTTTTCTTCGTACAATAAACGCTTGCAGACATCTTACGCACATGAAAGGATAAATTACCTATTAATAATTAAAACACACAATTTTATTTTCGAATACTTATCACTAAAAATAAAATAGATATGGAAATTTAGTTGTGACCGTCTAGGTTCATCTTGAAAGATTGCCACGTAAGACGTTCACCAGTTTGTTGGTGTTAGTTCCCCATATTTTGACGAACTGATGAAGAAATAACAGTTCGATCCTGGCATGTTTTAATTTAAAACAGTGGGGTTTAAAAGATAATCGACTTCATTGCGCCGCGTTTCATCCCATATGGCTTGGTATTTTTCAGCAGGGTGGCCTACTGAAAGTGGTCACGCAAAGCACGAACTTCGTAGCTCCAGCAACGACCCCCAGGAGTCTCTGAGAAAATTGCACCCCTGAATCGAATGATGTATACCGGAAGCGAACACACATCCTTCGGAGCGCGAGGCAGGTAGTGTAACCATTTCCCCACATAAACACACTGAATGTTGTAATCTGTCAAAATGGACAATGATTGACATTAATAAGACATATTTTCACGGCGTCTACGGCCATCATCATCATGATCCAAGCCGACAAGCGTGGGCAGTCATGTTTCGTCATCACACACGATCATCGGTGTCTTGGATCAGCTCTGTTTTCTTGTCTCGGTTATGCCATGTATCCAAGCCATCCAGATATTTATCTATCTGCTTTCCTTGTTTTTTTTTTCTCTTCATCAAACTTACCTGTTGTCACAGTTTTCAATTTTATTACTCGTCATAATGTGCTCAAAAATGCTTTACTGTATAGCTCTAATTTCTGGGATCAATTTACGATTTTCATTTGTTTCTTGTAGGACTTGCTCATTGTTTTTTTTTTTACGATTTTCATTTGTTTCTTGTAGGACTTGCTCATTGTTTTTTTTTTTTTTTTTTTCGATGCGTCCTTGGTATTCTTTGCATTTTCCTGAGAAACAACATTTTCATTGCCACTATATATTTCTCGATTTTATTGCTTATTGTCCATATTCTACATCTTTCTCAATGAAATTGACCGTTGTTTTCTTTTATTGGTCAACATGTTTTCTAACTTGCTGTAGTCTACGGCCATACCACGCTTGAACAATCATTACAACACACCGACACATTTAAGTTCAACAGAAAAATTAATACCCAGACATCGGTTAATTCTAAGCAATCACAAATTCACTGTTTTGATACATTTATTAGTGACAGTCAGAACTCAGTGGGGCACTTGATGTGTGTTTCAGTTGACTATATATTGGACACATAATTAACCGCTCAGACTACAAACACCCTAAGAAGTTTAATGTGTCCACAGAAAAGTACAAATATCACAGCTCTCCTGTAAACCCACTAACGCAATTACCTCCAAAATAAAATATATCGGACAATCGTCGAATAAGACGAAGACACATAATTTGTAGCTTGTTTTGGAACATACTTTTAATGTTAATGTGTGAATAATGTGATGTTTATTAAAACAAAGAACCGCTATTACTTCGAATTATCACGCACACGTGTTCTTTTCTTACTTCCACATCATGTTTATTCTCTAATGACATAATTTGGACAGAAAACTATTGTTTCAACAATGACATTTCGCCACGCTTGCAAAAAGTGTTTTTTAATGACAAGCTCTATTATGTCTCTTGACATTTTTAACGTCAATTGTAGTATAATTTTCAGATCACATGTTGTCATTTTTTTAAAAATAAATTGTCACTAATATTATACCAACTGTTTATTTCTAGCACTTTTCTGATAATACATTTTGTTTTTCATTTTACAACAGATGGGAAATAAATCCAGGTAAGAGACATGGCCATTTTATGTACATTTATATCGTTTCATATTCGAGTGTTTCTCAGCATAACACAAATGCCGTTAATCCTTTTCTTTACAAATATATTTGCTTCTTGTTCTCTGTAGGGACATCCGCTTGAGTGACACTGTAGCTCAATAGCCAGCGTGCATGCCTGCGGTTCCGTTGTCATATGTTCGAATCTCCACTGGGGCTGATATTTTAAAACTCATCTGGACTCCTAAGTTACCCCAGCCTAAAATCAGCACCAGGACATGTCCTCGGAATCCAAGACAGCCACAATAACCACATCGTCCATTAGATGGCATTTGTTCTATGAACATAAGGGGTTCGCATGTGCCCACTACTTTCAGTTTTTTACTTAATAACTTACGATGTCATAGAAGTAAGTGCTTTTGCTTACCCACATAGGGGTCTGAGTTCAATGTCTGCATTGATAAGTTCAGTCTATGTAGTTGCAGGATTTATGTCTGGGACAGTGCTGTTCTGGGGTGAACACATCATCGTAAACTCGGTGCCGAGTGATTTTCATAATAGTTTTGTAGAGAAAGGCAGCCAGGAAAGGAACTGTCACGCTATGCCATTATATAATAAACTAGTAAATGCCAACCCCGAACACTTCACTCCCCTATGACAACATCTCACGTATATTTACATGAGATAGTTAGTTTGTTGTTTAGTAGCGGTTGCAACTCCAGGGCAACGGGTCGTCCCCATTATGCTCCATTCCTGTGCCTGTGAATATCACACAAAATGCTCCTCACTGCCCATTGTGCACATGAGAAACGTTCGGGAATGTTTCAAAGTTCCCTATCCTTCATTCAGTAAAGGAGATATGTTTCCGGCTCTCCAATCCATACATCATCATTATGTTCAATGCCAAACTGAGTAAGAAACTATCCCTCCATGGATCTCGGTCCGACAAGTTCTGGATCAATTCTTTTGAGGACATTGCTCCATGCCACCGCCGTAAGACATCCAGCATCATTTCTGCCTCTTCAGCGACAGATCTTTCCAGTGGTCGCGATGTATTCCAAAGCATCTCTTGTCATTGTATGACCAGATAACACCATGTTAGAAAATGGATACGACCAGATAGTAGTAAATCCTGCTAATCACGTTGGAGTTGAGACCAACAAGCTGTGGTATAACGAAGTCCTGCCCCGGCAGGTCTGGCATCAATTCAAGTACAGTAAAGGGCATTTCCACACGCCCTAAGGCGCTATGAGCATATGGTGCTAGGCCGATATTGTATAGACCAATCTGCACTTGGTGAATGATATAGTCAGCATCATCTCGGCCGCCTTGACCTCCCAAGTCATTTCATGGTACCCATTGCAGGCTGTGCTAGCCTGAGGACCCAGGCATAGTGGATATGAAGTAGGTCTTGGCCAGTATATAAACGGGCCTTGGTGCCTTGGATACAACTCTGTTGCCCAGGACGCTCGACGAGGACGTGTTAGTAGGCCTTGGCCAGCATATAACCCGGCCCTGGTGCCTTGGAAACACCTCTGTTGCCCAGGACGCTCGACGAGGACGTGTTAATAGGTCTTGGCCAGTATATAACCCGGCCCTGGTGCCTTGGAAATACCTCTCCGTCCCTGAGTTATTATTAACTTTGTTATTGCGTTCGCTCGCGTTGAACTCAAGCGTAGTCCGTACACATACTACTTCTTATGGTATACTGGGCTGACTTTTGCGTGTGGATTAGCTTTCCAAATTACCAATAGAATTAGCCAACGCAAATTAACCCATTTTGACTTCTGAGGTACTTGGAAGTTACGTCCCAACGTCAAGTACAATAAGTCAACATTTTAGTCCAATTGATTGGTGTGGGGTTTTAGCCGGTTAAATCGGCATCAGCAATCTTATCCATTCGGCCATGCTGACCTCTCTTTGTTTGAGTGATTACAAAGAGATTTGGTTATAAAATCAAATCAATTCAAATCAACTTTATTAGGGTCACAAATTGGGCACGCAGGCCCGTCTTACATTCGGCCCTTTATGTAACTATAGCACACCTGTAATGTTACTTATTTGAACGCGAAGTATGTGGAACTGAGTTCAGTCAATAATATTAAGACCCTATGGCAGAACACCAGCAAACAAGTTTACAGTGTCTTTTTGTTTTTAGAACATGCATCTTTCCTGTGGCAAAATATGAAAGTGAGCACTAAACAATTTCGCTGTTACTAAAGACGAAAGTTGAGACTATTGAGCTGAAGTGTTTGAGAACAATTCTTAGAATATCACAGACTAAGAAGAAGCAATATGCATTCTGCAAGATCTGAGCATCGAAGACCACTGGATCATAATCAGTATCACTGCAATATTTTGGCCATGTTAACCGTTAAGAGTGGCCTGGAAAGAACAACTATGGAAGACATAGTTCGCGGAAGAAGAGGCATGGGTCAAACCGCACGGAAATGAAGAAAGGACATTACATATTAGGAGCGTTCATATGAAATCCGTTCTAGCCGCACCGCGCGTAATTGGGTACGTTGAACATGATCATGTCATAGTCATGTGGTAAGTACTGACCAATGAATAAAATAGCACGTGCTTATCGTCCCATGTTGCATAGGTTCTGTTTTTGACCGTTGAGAAAATGGCCGGGTTGATCCAAATCCCGTCCAAAGAAGCTCAAAGAGCGGTGATTCAGTTTCTTTCATTTGAAGGATGTCGACCAGTGGACATTCATCGAAGAATGCAGGCAGCGTACAGTAACAAATATGTGTCGAAGACAACAGTGATAGACCGGGCACGAATGTTTCGGAGAGCACGTCAGTTCACGACAGATCTTCGGCGGTCGGGTCAAGGGCAAATTGTTGCAACAGAAAAAAAAAAACATCGCCATCATTGATGCAGCAGTACAGATGAACCGTTTTCGAAGCATACGTTCGCTAGCGAAATAATTTGATGTGTCAATTGGGAAAATTCAAAAGGTCGTTCTTAAGAAACTGCAATATCGGAATGTGTGTTCACAGTGGGTACCACGGATGTTGACAGACCACCAAAAAGAGGAACGCATGGGATGGTGTTTGAACCACTTGCTGCGTTACAAAGTGGAGGGTGATGCATTTTTCTTCCGTATATTGGCAGGCGATGAATCATGGTGTCACCCCTTTGAGCTGAGGAGAAAAAGAGGGAGCATGCATTGGACGCATGCTGGATTACCCAAAAAAAAAAAAAAAAAATTCAAGTTACAGGTTTCCTGCTGGCCAGGTTATTCTGAGCTCATTTTTAGACCACAAAGGGCTGTAGTTGGTCGACTTTAAAGAACCTGGTGTCAACATCAACTCTACTCACTACTTGGAAACATTAGACAAGCTGCAAAAAGCCATCAAGAGTAAACGACTCGGCGTGCTTTCTCGCTGTGTGATTTTGTTGCACGATAATGCTCGTCCGCATGCTGCATAGATTGTGCAGGAAGCATTAACTTGGAAGAAGTGGGAAATTCTCAACATCCAGCCTATAGTCCTGATTTGTCACCATATGATTTTCATTTGTTCGTACCTCTAAAAAAAGATCTCAAGGGGCAACGATTTCACACAGATGCAGACGTAATGAACGCGGTAAACACTTGGTTCAGTGAGCACCCCCAATCCTTTTTTTGCGGACGGCATTCGTCGCCTACCTAAGCAATGGGATGCTTGTCTGAATGCCTACGGCGACTTCTTCTGACCAACCCATGGTGCATAATTCATTCAAAATGAATGCTTTGTTTAATTCTACCACACCTGTTAATGTTACTTTTAGGCTTGTAATAAAGCCATTGGAATGGTTTTCAAATAAACAACCCTTATACATCATTGACATAAGGGTGCATGGGGCGGGGAAATGTCAAATGATTCAGACACTTTTTGGGAAGCCGTGATGCGAGCGACGTTTTGCAATGGACCTACTGCACAATGATTTAGTCTAATCGTGCATGCATTGCTTTGTGGTCTCTCTCTTTCGGTGGTATGGTTTAATTAGCTCTACAAAAATATGTGAATATTGGTTATAATCATTGCTTTGTGCTCCATATCATCTTCTTCTTCTTCTTCTTCTTCTTCTTCTTCTTCTTCTTCTTCTTCTTCTTCTTCTTCTTCTTCTTCTTCTTCTTCTTTTTCTTCTTCTTCTTCTTCTTCTTCTTCTTCTTCTTCTTCTTCTTCTTCTTCTTCTTCTTCTTCTTCTTCTTCTTCTTCTTCTTCTTCTTCTTCTTCTTCTCTTTGCATCTGATATTGGCCCCGATACACCAACATAACCAAACTTATAATCATTATGAAAATCTAACAATCTTAATGAATATATATTATTTACAGTTTTCTGCTATTTTCAAACCATTAAAAAGAATATTTTCCGTGTTATGTTGTCCCTTACTGCAGTAGAAACATTGCTGCCAATTAAACGTCATATACACGTATTTTCAGGCATTGCTGCATTTTGGAATCAGCCGTATACTCTTAAATATTTATAGAAACTTGGGAAGAAAAATAAAACGAACGCTTCATCATGTTGTTTGCTCGCCTGTGTTAATGTTTGTTTATTTTATTTCCGAGGTTTCTAGCTAGACCGCCGTCATTGCTGCGCTTTTTTACACAGGGAACACAGGTTGATGCTGTTGCTGCAGTTGCATGGTTTCTCGTGCCCTGTGGCTGAGGAATACAGTGGTGTGTTGCATGCAGTCTGCGACTGTGTAGTCTAAGATTAACACATATGATTGCATGCAATCTCTGTGTAGTCAAAGGATTAGCACATGTGGTTACATGCAATCTCAGACTCTGTAGTCAAGGAATAACAGATGTGGTTTGGTTACATGCAATCACTGACTCTGTTATCAAGGATTAGCACATTTGGCTACATGCAATCCCTGACTCTGTAGACAAGGAATGCACGTTGATGTGATTTCATGAACCATCGTTTTTTTTTTAAATATCCTATTTACAAGACATCGCTGTCAACACCAAAATTGTACTGTTGTTGTTGATGTCTAGGCAAGCTTACGTTCAGTAGTTTGCCATTGTTTTCTGAACTACTGGCTCCAATCCATCCATCCATCATGTGCCATGCCAGCAAGCGTTGGCGGTCATGTTGTGCCATCTCACTCGATCACCAGAGTCTTGGATCAGCTCCGTGTTTCTGTCTCGACCATGCCACAAGGTCAAGCCATCCAAGTACTTGCTCTAGGTCTTCCCCTTGGTCTGTTCCCCGCGATCTTACCAGTTGTCACCAAGTTCTCCAAATCATTTCGGCTCCAATACTGTCACGTTAAAACCCAGCGCGACGATTGGACTGCTGCCAAATTGGTCGCAGCTGTGTTTCGAATGCAGGTAAGCGAGCTCACAAATCGCGCCCGCAAGCCCTTAGCCACGGAGGACGGCATTGTGTTCTCTAGTGAAGGAATATACGTTAACGTGGTTGCACAAATTAAAAAGAGCACACGGTAATGTAATCATAGGAATTATCTTGATCTGTAGCCAATGAATATAAATCTTTATGGTTCCACGAACTAGCTAATTCTCTAGTCAAGAAAAACGTGATCAGTCTACATTAACTGTCTTGTTACCTACTTAAGGTAAATGTGTTAATATATGTACATAAACTATCTTGATATCTTGTCAAGCTACATACGTTAATACGTTTAAAACACCTATCTTTGATAGCTAGTCAATAATTATAAGGCAATATGGTTTTACAAATTAGCTTAGTCTCTAGTCATGGAATGCAGCTAATTGTGGTAAATTGAAGTACTTTCATACTTTTTGTAAAGAAACACACGCTATTGTGATTATTGTGAATAATATTGTTCTCTAGTCAAGAGATATCTCTAAATATGGTTTTGTGACCTTTCTCTCTCTCTGTAGCCAAAGAACTCACATTTATGTGACTGCACGAGCAATTGTTTCCCAGCCAATGAACGTATGCTGAATTAGTTGCACGGACTATCTTGCCATCTAATCAACTAAGACAATATAATACGGTTACAAGAACTAATGTTTCTCCCTAGTCGACGGACACATGTTTATATAGTTATAAGAACTATATTGTTTACTAGCCGTGGAATATGGTTACATCAACTATAATGTTTACTAGCTGTGGAATATGGTTACATCAACTATAATGTTTACTAGCCGTGAAGTATGGTTACATGAACTATATTGTTTACTAGCTGTGGAATATGGTTACATCAACTATAATGTTTACTAGCCGTGAAGTATGGTTACATGAACTATATTGTTTACTAGCTGTGGAATATGGTTACATGAACTATATTGTTTACTAGCTGTGGAATATGGTTACATGAACTATATTGTTTACTAGCTGTGGAATATGGTTACATGAACTATATTGTTTACTAGCTGTGGAATATGGTTACATGAACTATATTGTTTACTAGCTGTGGAATATGGTTTCACGAACTATATCGTTTACTAGCATGCCGTGGAATATGGTTACATCAACTATAATGTTTACTAGCCGTGGAATATGGTTACATGAACTATCTTCTTCACTTGCCATGGAGCACGCGCTGATCTTGTTCTTGAATCAAGTAGCATATTTTAACGTGGATACATGAACTTTCTTGTTATCTGGTAAAGGAACACGTCTTGAACTTGGTGCATTAACTATCTTGTTCAATAATCGAAAGAAACATTACGTATTTCCTAACTAGAGAAACGAAGCATATGTATACGATAACTTGAATTATCTTGTTCACTAGTCAAAAGAAACATGATAATAAAATAGCATGACCTATCTTTCATGTTCACTAGTCAATAGACACATGCTAATACGATAAAATGACCTATCTTCTTCACTAGTTAAAAGAAACATGTTAATAAAATAACATGAACACGTTAGAAAAGTAAAGAAACAGAGGAACATATGCACACACAAGTAAAACTAACGAGTTTTGTTACCAGATCCTTTGTGTTAGACCTGTAATATGTGATTGTCCTAGCTCATTACAGACTGACAGCATGTTCCTACTAAGGGATGTACGCGATTTTAGGCTAATGGACATATCGAATGAGCAATCTAATTGTACAGACCAATGGACCCTGGAGGGTTGATGTGATTAATGTCACTTCCGCCGTCTCTACAGCACACGTAAGGTGCTGGTGTGATCATAAGGTATAATGGGGAAGTTGCTTGCTTGCTTGCTTGCGTTTGCTGGCTGTGAACTGCAGCTTGAAGTCCTGTATGTCGGATGAAGACATCCGTTGTCCAACATTAGTGTGATGTCATACCGGACTGAGGTTTGCGTGAGTTTCCGTTGTCCCTTGTCTGGCTTATTGGTGTACAGACTGGTGGTTCCTTGTCGTGCAGGCAGATACTCTCCGACTTCGGAGGAATCAGCGATCCTACTACGTTATCCAGAACCCCGAAGGGACATGTTGGCCAGGAAGCGCGACTAGGACGTGTTATTAGGTCTTGTCCAGTATAAAACCTGGCCCTAGTGCCGTGGAAACACCTCTGCGTCCTTAATGGGGAAGTGGATAGAAAGATCACTATCAAGTCTGATTTGTTGTGTTGTGTTTTAGCTCATTTGTTAAATTATTGCTGAATGTAATTTGGTTGTAATTATTATTATGTTTTTGATTTGTTTATTTTTCCTATTTATTTCTCCACTATGATTTATGTTCAATTGGACTGAATTCACTGTACGATACATACACTGTGCTTGTGTGTCTTGTTGATGTTGATGATGTTGTTGTTGTTGTTGTTGTTGTTGTTGTTTCTTCTTCTTCTTCTTCTTCTTCTTCTTCTTCTTCTTCTTCTTCTTCTTCTTCTTCTTCTTCTTCTTCTTCTTCTTCTTTTTCCTCCCCCTCTCCTTGTTCTTGTTCTTGTTCTTCTTGTTCTTCTTGTTCTTCTTGTTCTTCTTCTTCTTCTTCTTCTTCTTCTTCTTCTTCTTCTTCTTCTTCTTCTTCTTCTTCTTCTTCTTCTTCTTCTTCTTCTTCTTCACCTCCTCCCATTCTGCTCGTGCTCTTCTTTATTCGCTTTCGTCTTCTTCTTCTTCTTCTTCGCCTCCTTCTTCTTCTGTTTCTTCTTCCTCTTCTTCCACCTCTTCTTCCACCTCTTCTCTCCCACACCCTCCCGTCTGGCAAGAACTGTAGATTCTAATTTGTTTCATTGTATATTGTCATATTCTGCTGACGCGTAATTTCTTTTCTCTATGCAAATATGAAAGAAGAGAAGAGAAAACAAATGTGACATACGACGTGGACAAAGTTCCTGTACTTATTTAAATACAAAATGAATATATTTAAACCTGCTGCTTTCGAATGAAGGAAGTGCCTTGCTGAAGAAACAACTGTCGTCATTTGGAGGTTGTTTGAATAGCCATGTGATTCTCTGAATGCCCATCAATGCTCAGAATGTTATTGCTCAGATTATTTCAATATCCTGAAGAGTTCTCCAGTATGTGATATTCCTCTGTACTACATTACATACCCCTGGAAGTCTCCGTGACCAAGAGGATAAGTCACTTGCCCTGCGCTCCGAAGAACTGAGTTCACTTCCGAACATCATTATTTGGTTTACAATTGCCGTTTTCTCAGAAACTACTGGGTGTCGTCGCTGAAGCTACAGAGTTTGTGCAGGCCGCTCCGCCGAAAGATATCGAACCATAACGAATAAAACCCGGTGTATCGGCAACTCTTTTGCCTTTAAACCTCTTTACACTACATACTCCAGAATTACTTCACAGCTATCATCACATTTGACCTAATCTCGTACAATGACGTCATTCACGCCGAGTTTTCCCATTAAATTAATCACTTTATTCAAAGCAATTTTCACACCAATTTTCGGACTAATGATGTGCAGGTATTGGAGTTCAACCAGGTAGGAATTGTGTTCTTGAGGCGAACCAGGCAATTTGTTTTTGTGTCTTGTTTAACAATTTTGCGCTTATGCAAGACACATGATCACACTATCTGGTGTTTACGAGCCAGTGTTGAATAATCTAGAAATAAATGAACAAGTGTACGCACGTGCAGTCTCACACACGGGGTCACAAACTCGTTGTTTGTTTAATGGTTAGATAAATGTAAATGGGGAGGTAACTGCGTTGTTTAGGTCAGTGTTGTATTTAAACAAGGGACATGACTTCGTTGTTTGAAGCACTGTTGCGGTTTTAGCCAAAATACAATAATGTTAAAACGTATGATGTTTAGGGTTATTTGGCGGGAAACTGTTGATATTAAACATAAAGTTATTGGTATAATTTATGACAGTTTATTCTCTACATATAGCATAAGTGACATATATATTATAAAGAGAATAGAAATTGTAAAAAGCATTCTCAACGGCAACATGAAATAAATATCATCCAGCGATGAAAAGTACATCAGAAATAAAACATGTCAAATTTTACGAAGGTCAGTTCTCAAACTTTTGGCTCAGATCAAAGTGTAGTATCAGCCCTAGATCTTGTCAGGGCCACATGCAGATCTGTATTCTGAATGAGACAGGAGAACGTGGGACATGATGGGGCGGATCTGGACCCTGGGGTATCGTGAGCCCTTATATAAGAAAGTATTCAATAGATAATCTGTATTGCATATTGAACTAACCTGGAGAGAACGCACGACGGCGAAGTGGCTATAGTCAGCCTCACCGAGACATCGCTGATACTATAAGAAAGAGCACCTGCCACACACCATTGTCATTGAAGCCACCACTCACAAACCTGAAATAAGATGGGTGGTAAAAGACATTAAAATTGATCTATCAAAAGACCACATAATACAACAGCTACATTCTACACATCAAGATCAACAAGATGGAACGGCTGCTGGCATACAACAAAAGTCCAGCAAGAGAAACATTAATGACGGCAGAAGGGCATGAGATGGCCAGCACCATCATCCATGGACAAAAGACCTCAGCAGCCGAAATGTTACATTCCAAAAGCAATACAATGTTCCATATGCCAGAAAGTCTGGTACGGGAGCCACTTGTGGCAGCAATTTACAAATCTGCCGTTACTGTGCTGAAAGGCATCCATGTAGCGAGTGCCCTCTGGCCAAACAAACCAACGATTTCAGGAAGTCAAACACAAATACAAAATACGTCGACCGTTACAGCTCACACTGAGCAAGATACCTGGGCTGCTCGTACCTCCAAGAATGTAGAAACACCATGACAATCGCTATCACAGCAAACATACCACTCAAGTAGGCGCGAAGGTGAAATAAGGCAACCAGAACAGCTGCAGCAATAGAAAACGCATATCTCCAAGGTACAATTTCACAGCTGAAGCCGCAAGTAAATACGCTGATGTGAAGAAGAGGCCCACCAGCAAAACACTGTAGCGAAATATTGGGCAGAACAAAGCCGTACTCCATGAAACGAAGGAATTACCACTAAATTAGGCAAGACGTAACCGGGATAGCACAGAGAAAGACCCAAACACAACGACAGTTACTACAGACTGAGCTGCCTAAATGTAAAACCACACAGAAAGAAAACAGCAACCAAACCGAAAACAGAATGATATGCAGCATTGGGATCCATCCGACAAACACCTAAGACTGGGAGACATAATGCTACTAAAATTGATTTAAAGAAAAAAAAACAGCCAACGAGATACAGAGAATAAGGAAAGAACACAAATAAACCACAAAAGCGGACAGGACAGATGATTCCTTGTTAATACTAGTCCTTCTTTGGATTAATTCCTGTAAAACGACGTGCAAAGTGTGTCGTCACAGACAGACGGAAAAGCAGAAAGAAAGCAACAAGAATAAAACATTACCACGAAACCCCAAGCTGAATCCACGTAAATCTGCTACAAAGAGATAAACTTCATAGACACGGAAGTTATCACGACAATTGCAAAGTCAACTAACTAACCATAATTATAACCTAGAAAACTACAGCCTGTTGAACGAGTCTAAATTAGAATGGAATGCAATGGAAGTCGACCTATTATCCCTTAAACTAAAGGCAACAAATTAGGTCATGGTCGTACTTTTAGTAGTTAGCACTTTTGAAAAACCATGACTCATAGATACTATTCGTGAAGTGACAGGACAAACCCCAGCAGACAGAGAAATGCTAACTTGATACATTACAGACGCCTGCCTGGTTGGTTGTCAACCCTCATGGGGACTGGGAGCTTTACTTCGAAGCGTTGGTGTACAGGCGTTGAGGTCGTGTAAGCCCTCTAAAAGTGCTTGAATCGTTCGAGTGAGGCTGGTCTAGAGCCTATTTCACAAGCCAGGTGGCTTAACCTCTCCATCACGGAGACCTCCTGGGGTCGTAGTACAGAGGGATATAACTTCCTGGAGAACTCTTCCGGATATTGTAATAATCTCAGAAATAAATGTGTAGGTGTTGATAAAATGGAAGAAAGCAATTTAAAACTACTGAACGTGAACTTGCCAAGAAATCACAAACAGTCAAAAATTATGGGACTGACTACGACGTCCTGTAAAGGATATGTGACTAAGTTCCACTAACCATCTTCACTGGGTCTGGACGCTGATTCTGCCTGTCTCTCTAAAAACTTAGACACCAGAAGGATGTGCAAGACCACTACTGCTTTGCATCTCCGGAGAGGCGTATACTGCAAACGGCTTAAGGCAACCTCGGATGTGACGAATTTCTGTTGTGAAGAACAATATTGTATTGTACGTTATAAATGCATTACTATATGCTTGAATACTTATAAGAGGAATTTCAGATAAGAACTATGTCTTGGGTCTCAGCTGAGTTCGTCTTATCAGGACTGCACAGTATCAGGGTGTAGCCAGCACAACACATGCGGGGGTGGCTGGAATAAGGCACTGTTGGTAACATTCACTCCAAGGGTAGTTAACTGCTTAAATGCCATGGGATTATTAATCGCCATAAAGCGACTTCCCGTATCTGCCTTGGGCTTAAATATCACAGAGATGTTGTCATTGACTTATAATACAACATGTCTGCTACCATTGTAACAACATTTAAGGTATAGCTGAGACACACCCTTACTTTCCATGTTCCACTAACCAATTTTGTTAGGTCCAAATCTAATCTTTATTTGATACAGAATCTGTTAATTCTGTCAATGTGAGCCGACCCAAATCCCACGCCCAGGGATAGCACGCATCGTAGAAATCATACAGAAAGCAGAAGATGGTGTCTGCACTTATCTTCTAGTTTATAGAAGATGTAAACAATATAAAATGACACAAAGTAGTGCAGCTTTACATAACAGTGACGTAAATATGTTATGTAAAGCTGCACTACTTTGTGTCATTTTATATTGTTTACATTTTCACAGCTTTACCGCAGTTCCATCCAATTTTATTCATAGTTTATGGAAGAAAACATTAATTTGATTCAGTGCCGAAGGATACTATATTGCCAAATGTGACTTATCATTTGGCTCCAAGGGTGTTATATCTCCGTACTAGGGTCATCACGTTATTTGTTTCGTTTCTTTCGCAATTGTAATGCTAAGTGAACTGACATTTACATGATAATACCTGTTCATTTAATTGCGCACCATGTTTTATCAAACTCTGCTCTTGTTGGGCTTTGAATCAGTAACGTATGTCGATATGTCAACACTTGTTTAATATATGCTCGAATACGTTGTTCTATAATCAACCGAACACCAGTCACTATATTTGTGCCGCCTATTTGCATTAAAATGACATGTCAATCAAATTGAATTGCTTTTTTTTTTAATATTAACACAAAACCATGAATTAATTTAGCACAACTCGTGGCTGATTCCTACCAAGTTACCCCAGATGGACACCACCAGTAACCTCATAACCTTGTGTCAGTCGTAGTTTAAGTCATGAAAAGTCCAACGCGGTTGGTATAGCATTCGTGTGTGGCAGATCTTTGCTGAATTCTGTTAAAGAGAGACTTGCTCCAGATTCAGCATACTTCAATATTTCAACACTCGTTGAACCCACGTAGAACTAACATAATCTCTCAATCAATAAAGATTCTCTGATCTTTCACGTGTAAACGTTTGTCTCTGTGCACTCTGTCTTTGGTTTATCTTTCTAACTGTGGTCTGCATATTGCGGTGCCTGAACTGTAATGTATAGGCGTGCCGCCTTTTTGTTCTGTTGTTCTTTTGAGCACATATTGGTTCACATAGTCTACATTATAATTATTGATTATCGTTACTGGAGAGTTTTGAGGGAAAATCTAAGCTGCACCTCCCTGTGGTAGAGGATGGGAAACACACCACGGTGTGGCAAATGAAGTCCTGGAGACCGAGTATCCACCGGGATAAGTGGACAACTCTGCAGCTGAACAGATAAGTGTACTCACTTATCCTGACAGCTAGAAATGATCACCACTTTATCTTCCCAAAATGTCATCAATAGCCACATTTCAGAGATCCAGAACACCAAAGACCGAGATATGTGGTGAGTCATGAATGTCTACGCCAGCTGGCATGGCACTTGATAATGATGATGATTACAGATTACCATTACTGATTATCATTATCATTATCATTAAATGCCCTGCCAGCTGGCGTAGGCGTTCATGGTTCTCCACATATCTCGTTTTTTTGGTTTTCTGGGTCAACTCTGCTGCTGATATTCCTCCATGCCACCGTCTCAATCCATCCAGCATCATTTCTCTTGGTCTGCCTCTGTCTCTCTTCCCCTCGATCTTTCCAGTTGTCACGATGTTCTCCAATGCCTCTCTTCTCATCACATGACAGAAGAAAGCCGTTTGTCTCTTTCTTATTGTTGTATGTAATGTTCTAGTTTCATTAGCCTGTTTCAGGCAGTCGTCGTTAGTTACTCTGGCAGTCCAAGGAATTCGCAACATTCGCCTGAGGTACCACATCTCTGTTGCTTCTAATTTATTGTTAATTTGTTCATTTACATTCCAAGATTCACTGCCATACAGCAAAACTGGTTCTACATAGCATTTCAGCACTCTCTTTCTTACATTCAGTGATAGTGACTTATTGCATAAGATACTCTTCATTTTATGAGATGCAGCTTTTGATTGCCCTTTTCTGCTCTTAATCTCTGTTGTACATCTTCCATCTGATGTTATAAATGTCCCTGGGTATTTAAAAATATCCACTTGGTTAAGAATTTTTCCTTCTATTTCTATTTCACATTTCGGTGTCACCATTTTCTTTGATATCACCATTGCTACTGTTTTCTTGATATTCTTGATATTACTACAATGTCCAACAATTGTGATTATCATTATACTGATTATCATTACTGATCAGTGAGAGAAAA